>QJPP01000778.1:0-86918 GCA_003996215.1 Jaltomata sinuosa
ATGTCATAATTTAAGGAACGATGAATAATCACTATATATATGCGCCTAGTATATACAAAATATACTTATTTTCTAAAAATATATGTATATATATATATATATAGTCAAAATATTTTACTGCCTTTCCACCTGCTAAGTCTCCAAAATAGGAAGGTGCTAGCAACCAAGGAGGTTTTGAAGAGATCCACCATACCGAGTCTCTGGGATAGGAAATCACGAGGGGCTGATGAGATGTTGTAGAAGTCTAATGGCAAGGCCAGGGTCCGCAAGTCGACACAAATCAACACCCCTCCCAAAACTAAGAATTTTTCTTTGAGCGCAGGGAAACAGGAATCAAGACGGGACGATGTCAAGTCAAGTTCAGGGACATGATTGGAGAAATCTTTCGTCTATCACGACACCATAAGCACGACACCATAAGCCGAATATTCTTCCCCTACTCTACTTTAAAATATTTTGTCCCAATTCTTCCAATTCTTAAAGGGTTTCATTTATGTTTTGCAGGTACGTCCGAGATCCAGATCGAGTATCGAAGATAGAGAGCTCTCATAGGAAAATAGAATGGTTTATCTCTTTCCAAATAACTCCGCCAATCGGAGATTGCCATCTAATTGCGTCAAATAACTCCGCCGATCGGAGAACGCGGACTGACTTCATCAAACTCTGCCGATTGGAGTTTGTACCTAGGCAAACAAAATGACGCTCCGCCGATTGGAGTTTGTACATAGGCAAACAAAACGATGCTCTGTCGATTGGAGCTTGCATATAAGCGAACAAAACGACGCTCCGCCGATTGGAGTTTGTACATAAGCAAACAAAACAACGCTCTGACGATTGGAGCCTGTACGTAAACAAGCAAGCGACGCTCTGCCAAATCAGAGAAATGTATATTAGCAAGCAAAACATACTCCGCCAATCGGAGGCTGCATCATAGCAAGCATCATCATAACTCCATCAATCATAAGCATGCATGCCATTAACATCCTCATTTTGCATTAAAGATCGCTCCACCAAATGGAGATGTCACGGCTGATTCACCCAATGAAGACTTTATTTTTTACAGTATTGCCCCGCCAGTCGAGAGGCTTTACTTTACAGTATTGCCCCGCCAGTCGAGAGGCTTTATTTTACAGTATTGCCCCGCCAGTCGAGAGGCTTTACTTTACAGTATTGCCCCGCCAGTCGAGAGGCTTTATTTTACAAGTATTACCCCGCCAGTCGAGAGGCTTTACTTTACAGTGTTGCCCCGCCAGTCGAGAGGCTTTATTTTACAGTATTGCCCCGCCAGTCGAGAGGCTTTACTTTACAAGTGTTGCCCCGCCAGTCGAGAGGCTTTACTTTACAAGTGTTGCCCCGCCCGTCGAGAGGCTTTACTTTACAGTGTTGCCCCGCCAGTCGAGAGACGTTACTTTACAAGTGTTGCCCCGCCAGGCGAGAGGCTTTGCTTTTAAGTGTTGCCCCGCCAGCCGGAGGCTTTACTTCCCAAGGTTATTTCACCTACAGTACATCCACTCCGCAAAATGGAGACGTCAACAATCGTTGGATATCTACACTCTGCTCTTTACATTACAATTTTAATTTACAGTTTTGAGCCTCAACAGGTACTTTGTAACCCCTTTTACCTGTTTTGCAGGATGACACACTACAACGTGGAACTACCTCTAAGCAGCGATTGAGGCAATGCTTGATGAGAAATACCAAACTCACAAGCCAGAGTTTCAAGACTAGCACTCCGACTCCAATTCCTACAATCAGTTGTCCATATTTCTAAATCAGAGTACACCTGCTCTCACAAGCATCGATACCCCTTTCTCTATCTCCTAGAGTTCCCACTAGAGGATATCAAAGGGACTACTTTCATCCAGCAATTCGATGTGATCTTATGAAGATGCGAGATGCACCTAGTAGAGTTTCGTTTATGGGTGTGTTGTGCACCACATTTATAATCGGGAGGCTGTGAAAGTGCACCCATTTTGAAAAGATTATTGTCATCTAGGAAATAACCTACCATCAATTCCATAAAACTCTTTCCAAGCTCAACTAAGAGACCAGTGTCAACCATAAATCGTACACTGGGGCAAATTTTGAGGACTGCCTCAAAGTTTACCATAATCCTCTATTCAGGACTGCAATCGCCCTAATTCCCATTTCCTTAGGGATACGTAGGCAGCTCAATTTCGATCATGGCCATACCCACTCCATTCGTGCCAAGGTCATCTTCCCCTTTACTGCAAAAAAAAAATACCAATGTCGACATAAAACCAACACTGGGGCAAAATTTTGAGGACCTCTCAAAATTTTTGAACTACATTGGCCTGATTCTCGTGAAACCCGAGATATGTAGGCAACTCAGAGACCAGAGTTCGGTCGAATTCATAATGACAATAACCTTTCTCTTTATAGGTACGACCTTTCCAAAAAATTGGATTTTATTTCCAGTCGAGACAAAATTGGCTTTACGTCAACATCTTCGCCCAAAGACTCTTTCATCATCTTTGTTCGAAGAGGGGCAAGTTGTTGACACCCAATTTTGGCCCTCCTTTTTTCCATAATTAATTTTTATATGCTTCTTAATCCCGAGGATTTTTTCAAATAATTTTCTTATTTCTATATTAATTTTATATTAATTTTGGCACCAATAACCGTTTTGTTTTAAATATTTCCTTTATATTTTTTTATAATCATAATTACTAATAATATTGTATCTTATAAAATCACCCCAAAAATATTTTATAATTTCTTTCTTTTTAACGAATTATTAGTATAGTAACTTTTATTCTAAATGAAATCTTATCGTATCGCTATAACATTTCCTAAATATTGTTCTATCAATTGAGGATTACGATTACGCGTATCAAAATTATTTCTTAATCAACTATGCACGTATTGGAAAATTAATTAGGATAAAAGAAGCATCGTTAAATTAATTAAGTGGAAAACGACTAGGGAAATTATTTCTTTTTTCTACAAACTAATTCATTTTACCAATTTTTGGGCCAAATTCTTATTGTTCTTTCAGCTGACCCTACCCAAAACCTCCTAGCCCACTACCCACCACCTAATTACCTAGCCCATCACCCAATTCCTCCTAAGCCCACTACCCAACCACCCAACCCGGCCCAACCTCAACACTAAACACACCCCTAATCCCCTTTTCTCTCCATTCTCACTCCTCTTTCAGCCCAAGCCGACACCCCACACCCCCACTTCGTCCACCTTCAGCCACACCGACAACCCCCACCCCCAAACCCTGCTGCCGCCGCCCAAACCCCCCAAGACCCGCCGGATTTTGCGGGCAAACGGCGACCACACCCTCTCCCGTCACCTCACAGCGTCCCTTCCCCTTTTCGGAGGCTTTTTGTAGCCTCGAAAAGGTCGTCACCGCCGGTGGCAGACCTCGGAAAAGAGGAAACCCAGCCGACCGTCTGCTCCACACCGCCGACCCGTCACCATCTCTTTCAAATCAGCCTGAAAAAGGGGTAAGCTTCTTCCTTTTTCTCTGATTTTTCATCATTTCCTCTTGCAACTTGTCTTTCCAAGAATTCAAATTTTGAATTCTTGGAAAGGAACCGTTGGAGCCCCAAAATTTCGGCTATAAAAGGACGAAAAAAGAACAGATTTAGGACGCCCATTTTTTTTTTATCACACACAGACACAAAAAAGAAGAACAGAAGAACACACACACACGGAGGGAACACACACAGAAACAGACGCACGAAATACACACACACACACAGACGGGCGGAAAAAATCAGAAATTATTATCAAAACAGCTTATCAAAAATTGTTCTCTGTTTGGTTCACTGTCGATTTGCATACTCACTATTCGTTTCACTCTTGTTGTCTCATTTGCTATTCGGATAACCGGAGTCGGAGTCGAAAGTCGCTAGTTTGGAACTCGACACTCAACGGCCTCAATCGCTGCCTAACACAAGAGTTGGAGTTCTCATTTGAAACTCAATCTCGGCCCAAATATGTTTTGGGTCGAACAACTATTAGGAACCATCGCGGTGTTTCGGAGTCACTCACTAGGAGATTAATTCCTCCAAAGGAACTTAATATACTTAGCCCTTTATTTTCTATATGTTTTTCTTATTATTTGAATTTGTTTAACTAACCTTGTATTATTTGGATATGTGTTTTTCTTTGTGACTTCGATTAACATTTATCCTTCGGCTTACCATTTGGTTTGATTAGGATATTTAGTTTGAAATTTTGAAAGAGTTTTCCTTCATTCCTTTAGCCTAGGCAAATATTTCTAATTTCCCTTTTAAATCCTTTAAAATTAGTGTTTAAACACTTTCAAAAATAGTAGTGATAAATGGTGAATAGTGCAGATTTTTTATTAACTAACTTAGGCTTCGTTTCAAGAAGGACTTTGTTCCAAATAACTCGCGGTAGATTTTCAAAAGCATTAATTAGCGATTCAATTTATTTCACACCAATAGTTAGTCATTCTTAGGCTTTAAATTATAAAATGCTTTATCTAATTTAGGCAAGCCTCCTTTATATTTATTAGTAATTTATGTATTCTCTTATTCTAACACCAATATTTTACAAGTATTTTGCTATACTCTATATATATATTTTCAGATTTTCAGATTTTCAGATTTTTGAGGCCTAAAAACACAAGGTGTATATGTCATATGCTATCTACTACAAGGTATATATATTTATATTTTTATTTACCCTTCTTCCTATTTAAATTACACATATATTATTTTTATCACAATTACATTTCACGTACATAATATTTTCTTTCGTATTCAATGCATGTTCATTTTTTTTACCTTACGAATAAAAGTCTCCCTTACATGAAAACAAATAATTCTCGTTTCTCTACTCAATTTTCAAATTGTTCTTTTACATGAAATATATTTACAAAACAAATATGGTTTCCTCTTATATCTTTTTTCTCTATTACCAATATATTTCTTACATACTTTTACTTATCCAAATCTTTTTAAAATAATATACTTTTCACATGATTTCCTATATTTTAAATATACATACGTCATCTTTACTTCCTTTTTAATAAACATGTCATAAACTTTCTCAAACTTTAAGAACTACATATATTTTATTTTACAAAGGCATATTTATTATAAATAATATCTTCATCTTTTTACATAGCTTTTAAGTATATATTTCTTATAAATCATAAAGTTTTACATACTTTAATTATAATTACGATAAAAGTATTGTTATTAAACTTTTCATATGTTTTGACATGTACGTACATATGTTTCATCTTTTTTTTACCACAAACATATTTCATATTTTTGCCTATTGTAGTGGCATGTGTCATATACTTTGAGTTTTCTTAAATTAATAAAAATATGTTTTTGTCACCCTTTTCTAGCAAATAATGAGCAAATAACTTTTCCCAAATATTATTTCTAAACTGAGTTTAAGGACTATCTTCGGATAGGCTCTGAAGGGTGCCTAACACCTTCCCTTCGAGTAACCAAAACTCTTACTCAGAATCTCAAACGTTTTCGCAGACTAAAAACAGAGTTTTACATTAAAAAATGGTTTCCTAAGTTTTTCTAAAATTTAGGTGGCGACTCTAAACCCTTTTTCCAAAACAAAGGCAGAAAGAGCCGGATGTTGCAAGCATATTTTGGCCAGTCCGAAAATTGGGCGCGACACTAGGTCATTCCAATATTTTTCCAAATCCATCCCTAGCAATTCTATAGCATAGGAAAGATATCATGGAGTTTGGAGAGTAGAATCCTTACCTTTAGGATGAAAAATGATGGAAAACGGATGAAAATCGCCCAAAATTACCCCTTTCTTCTCCTAAAATGTTTCAAGAAAAACTGAACTATTTTGGAGAAGTTTATGCATTAAATTCCATCACGCTCTGCTATAACGGTCCGCTGCGCTATGGCGGAGGCTGATCGATGTTGACTTCTGCTGTAGCGGTATTTTCTCCGCTACAACGGAGGTCGCCATGGCGGAGTGTCAACTGCTATGGAAGTTGACATGGGAAAGAAAGTCGTAAAATCTTCAAAACTGGTCCATTATACAACACACTAATTTTCTCGACATCCCAGAACAACTCCTTCACGTCAACCTCGATTCTGGGAGTTCTACTTACCAGAATTCGATTCCAAAAAGTCCGTCGGACTCTGTTATGTCTTATCTACAAGGATAACTAGCTCAAATCCATACATCTACCCCAATTCTTACTCGAATTTCCCTAGACCATACCTCGCTCCAAAATTGATCGAGACTAGCCTAGCCTAGAATTTTAAACTCCCAAACCCGGAGTTTTTTAACTCTAAAAATTGGCAAGAATGGTTTTTCCATAATGACGAACCCGATCATTACATCAGCCCGACAAAATTTCAATTTTCGAGCATCTTTCATCATGTAAACCAAATAAATTTTAATAACGAATTCCCATTATTCCCGCAACCCGCAATGAAAAGCCTTTTTAATAACAACTAAACAGGTTATTACATATGATTAGTCTCAAGTTCATTTTCAAGCTCAGTTTCTCCCCTCAAATAAGAAGAACATCTAAGTATCACTAAATCCACCACTCCAACTGTGCCTCATAATCTAGCATCTCATATCTGAGCATTAATTTCTCTCAAAGGGTGTCTCAAATTTTTTAATTCTGTGCAAATCTTGTCTCCTTTCACTTTTATTATCATCAAACATCGATGCAATTTTTGCAGTTAATTAATCACTAAAAATGAGAAAAAATTTAATTGTTATAGTCAGACCTCTTTATAATAGCATGAACTTATAGAGAGATCCAAGTCTTTGATATTTAATATATATTATATACACACTTATACTTGTATGATTATCAATCAAAGGAAGTTACCAAGGATTGGTTTATAATGTCCTTCAAATATGTTGGCACTACCTATGTGGGACAAATCCACTATTTCAATATAGCAAATTATTCTTACAGATGGTGTATACGCAAATATTATTCCTTCTTTGTGAAGACAAAATAAATAAAGAAAATAAAAAGTTTATATATACTTTAACACAAACACATCATTTAGGTGTATATTATCTTTTTCTCCCACCAATCAACCAACATAACAATTCGTATAATCTTTCTTTAGGGAAGAAAATAAAATCAATCAAAGCTACCTACGAGAAAAGATATTATAATTAGTCTCAAGTTCATTTTCAAGCTCAGTTTCTCTCCTCAAATAAGAAGCACATCTACGTATCACTAAATACATCAGTCCATCCCTGCCTGTAATCTAGCATCTCGTATTTGAGCATCAATTTACCTCAAAAGCTTTCTCAAATTCTCCAACTCCATGCAATTCGTGTGTCTCCAGTCACCGTTATTATTATCGGATGATGATGTCATTTTTGCAGTTAATTAATCACTAAAATTAAATGAGAATAAAATTAGTTGTTACAGTCAAACCTCTCTATAACAACATGAAGGTATAGAGATGTTTGACCTATTGATACCCAACATTATTCTAATAGGGACAATTAATGTAAAAAAAATCAAAGTAGCAAAAGAAAAACTAATTACATTGTAGTGATGCTCAACTATATGTATAATGTGATGAAAAAAAAATGTTAAGTCCTTGGGTATTTATAGAGGGTTTGTGGTTAAACTAACGTAAAATTCATTAACAATCTTTGTACACCAGAAAACTTTTCCTACAATAATGACTTAGTGGTGTCAATATATTAATTGATATACGAGAGAAATAAAAAAAGCATAATGAAATCTTGATGGTGTTAATATTTTTGTATGAATTTCATAATATAGGGATATTAAGTGTTTGGGTTTTAAATATAGGGGGTGTACCATTTTTGAGTCATAATATAGGGATGTTTAATATATTTAACTCTAAAAAAATCCTCTATATTGGCGGACGGGGAGATTTGAGATTGAGAATCAAATTCATGCTTATCGTGTTAAAATTAGGAGTGTACATAGATCTATTTGGTTGGATTTTTTTGTTTAGCGAACTAATTTAACTATGTTGATTTTTAAAATCTATAAACCAAATTAAATTAACAAGAGTCGGTATTTTTTCTCTTTTTTTTTGTTTAATTAGATCTTTTTGGGTATCTATCCGGTAAAGTCTCTCCAACACAAAATATGTAAGTAATACTTTTAAATATTTATTTTATCCTGGTAAAATACAATAATTATATGAAATTTTCAAAGAATATGAAAAAAAGGTGAAACAAGTCATGTCATTATGTTAAAATATAGTGTCGTCAACAACAAAGATAATGAAAATTCATAAAACAAGAATTATTAATAAGTATTAGTGAAAATGAACATGGTTTGATTTGGGCTTTATTTGATTTACTAGATATTTATTAGTTATAATTCTATAAAGACATATTGTACCAGAAAAATAGTTAGTTCAAACTGTAAATAACAATAGTTCCGGGCACGTATGTTGCACGTGTATCTCGCGCTAAATTGTGTAGAGTTATTGTAATGATATTTATATATTATCTAAAGCAGCATTCTTCTTGTGAGTTCATTACTTATTATTGGTCTAAGCATTTGTCGAACAGCAAGAAAATTAATCCATCAAAATAAGTCATAACCAGAGTCAACAGAGAATATGAATAAGTCACTATGCTACTACTATTGAAAACTTAAGTACTATTGAAGATCTTTTTGCTAACTTTTATTTTGAGAAGGAAAAAATTTCAGGAACATTCATTAATATACCTACCAGATGAAACCTTCCTTGCCACAATTGGTAAGAAATAATTCCACAAAAAAAATCATACGAAAAATAAATAGAGAAATTAGAGGACTCCATGATAAATAGTAAGAAATAAAAGTACATGACAACACTGTATTTGATTGACGCAGAATGAAGATAAATAGCTAGGTTAATGGGATAAAGACATATTTTGTGGCCATTTACATATATCAGTGAAGAATGTGAAAAGGTTGTGGGGAAGCTATTAATAAGAAATTCTTTATTCCTCTTGAACGTGGAATTCAGCCTTGAGGATTGTCATGACCCAAAACTCATATTATGATGGCACCTATCACACCCTCACGATTGGTAAGCCAACCCAATACACATGTAACAGAATTAAATCAATATGCGGATGAAGTAAGAATAATACTAAGTCTCACACTGAATCTCATAATCAAACGGGTACAGAAGTGCATAAGATAGCAACTATTTTAAAAATATTGCAGTCACAAGGTACAAGTATCTAAAATAACGAGTACAATGAATGAGTCCAAATATCTCAAAATATGAAAAAAGCATAAAACAAAGATAGAGAAAATTCGATAGTCACTAGAATCAACATGAGGGACAAACCCACTTTTCCAATATAGCAAACTATTCTTGTAGTGGTGTAAATGCAAACCTTACCCCTACCTTACAAAGACAAAATAAATAAAAGAAATGGAATACATGCATGGACTTTAACACAAACATATCATTTAAGTGTGTCTTATTTTTTTCTTCCCACAAACAACCAACATAACAATTCTTATAATCTTCCTATAGAGAAGAAAATAAAATCAATCAAAGGTACCTACGATAAAAGATGTTATGATTAGTCTCAAGTTCATTTTCAAGATCAGTTTCTCCCCTCAAATATGCAGCACGTCTAGGTATCACTAAATCCACCACTCCAACCGTGCCTTGTAATCTAGCATCTCATATCTGAGCATCAATTTTTTTCAAAGGGTCTCTCAAATTTTTTAATTTCGTGCAAATCGCGTGTCTCATTTCACTGTTATTATCATCAAGCGACGAAGCAATTTTTAAAGTTAATTAATCACTAAAAATGAGGGGAAAATTAATTATTATAGTTAGTCCTCTCTATAATAGCATGAAGTTATAGAAAGATCCAAGTCTTTGATATTTAATATGTATTATATACACACTCATGCTTTTATGATTATCAATCAAATGAAGTTGTCAAGGATTGGTTTATAAAGTCCTTCAAATATGTTGGCACTATCTATGTGGGACAAATCCACTATTTCAATATAGAAAACGATTCTTACAGGTGGTGTATACGCAAATATTATCCATATTTTGTGAAGACAAAATAAATAAAGAAAATAAAAAATTTACATATACTTTAACATAAACACATCATTTAGGGGTATATTATCTTTTTCTCCCACAAATCAACCAACATAACAATTTGTATAATCTTCCTTTAGGGAAGAAAACAAAATCAATCAAAGCTACCTACGAGAAAAGATGTTATAATTAATCTCAAGTTCATTTTCAAGCTCAGTTTCTCTCCTCAAATAAGAAGCAAGTCTACGCATCAATAAATCCATCAGTCTATCCCTGCCTTGTAATGTAGCATCTCGTATTTGAGCATCAATTTATCTCAAAAGCTTTCTCAAATTCTCCAACTCCGTTCAAATCACGCGTCTCCTGTTATCGTTATTATTATCGGACGATGAAGTTATTTTTGCAGTTAATTAATCACTAGAATTAAATGAGAATAAAATTAGTTGTTACAGTCAGACCTCTCTATAACAATATGAAGTTATAGAGAGGTTTGACCTATTGATACACAACATTATTCTAATAGGAACAATTAATGTGAAAAAATTTAAGTAGCAAAAGGAAAACTAACTTCATTATAGTGATGCTCAACTATATGTATATATGATGAAAATAAAATGTTAAGGCCTTGGGTATTTATAAAGGTTTTGTGGTTAAACTAACGTAAAATTCATTAACAATCTTTTTACACCAGAAAATTTTTCCTACAATAATGACTTAGTGATGTCAATATATTAATTGATATACGAGAGAAATAAATAAAAAACATAACGGAATCTTAATGGTGTTAATATTTTTGTATGAGTTTCATAATATAGGGATATTAAGTGTTAGGTTCAAAATATATGGGGTGTACCATTTTTGAGTCATAATATAGGGGTATTTAATATATTTATTTCTAAAGAGAAATCCTCTATATTGATGGACAGGGAGATTTAAGATTGAGAGTTGAATTCAAGCTTATCGTGTTAAAATTAGGAGTGTACATAGATCAATTTTATTAGATTTTTTATTTATCGAACTAAATTAACTATGTTGATTTTTAAAATCTATAAACCAAATTAAATTAATAAGAGTCGGTATTTTTTATCTCATTTTTTTGGTTTGATTTAATATTTTTTGTATTTCTATACTGTAAAGTCTCGATAACAAAAAACATGTAAGTAATACTTCTAAATTTTTATTTTGTCCTAGTAAAATACAATAATTATATGGGATTTTCAAAGAATGTGAAAAAAAGGGAAAGTCATGTCATTATGTTAAAATATAGTGTCGCCAACAATAAAAATAATAAAAATTCATAAAAGAAGAATTATTAATAAGAATTAATGAAAATGAACATGGTTTGATTTGTGTTTTATTTGAGTTACTAGATATTTATGAGTTATAATTCTATAAAGACATATTGTACCAGAAAAATAATTAGTTCAAACTTTAAATAACAATAATTTTGGGCACGTACGTTACACGTGTATCCCACGCTAAATTGTGTAGAGTTGTTATAACGATATTTATACGTTATCTAAAGCAGTACTCTTCTTGTGAGTTCATTAGTTATTATTGGTCTAAGCATTTGTCAAACTACTAGAAAATTAATCCATCAAAATCAATCATAGACAGAGTCCGCAGAGAATATGAATAAGTCATTGTGCTACTATTATTGAAAACTTAGGTACTATTGAAGATTTTTTTTCCTAACTTTTGTTTTCGTAAGGAGAAATTTTAAGAAACATTCACTAATATATCTACCCAAATGAAAACCTGTCCTGCCACAATTGGTAAGAAATAAACCCACAAAAAAAAATGAAAAATCAACTATAAAAAACAGAGGACTCCATAAAAAAGAGTAGCAAATAAAAGTACCCGACAATATTGTATTTAATTGATCCAGAATAAAGACAGATAGCTAGGTTAATGGGATAAAGACATTCTTTGTGGACATCTACATATTTCAGTGAGGAATGTGAAAAGGTTGTGGAGAATCCATTAATAAGAAATTCTTTACTCCTCTTGAATGTGAAATTCAGTCTTTGAGAATTGTCAGGACTCAAAACTAGGATCATGATGACACCTATCACACTCCTCGCGATAAGTAAATCAGTGCAACACATATGTAACAGAATTAAATCAATATACGGAAAAAGTAAGAATAATACTAAGTCTCAAACTGAATTTCGTAACCTAACGGGTACAGAAGTGCATAAGATAGCAACAATTTCCAAAATATTGTAGTCACAAGGTACAAGCTACTAAAATAACGAGTACAATGAATAAGTTCAAAAGTGTCTCAACATGCGAACAAAGTTAAAAACAAAGATAGAGGAAATCTGATAGTCAATAGGATCAACATGTGGGACAAACCCACTTTTCTAATATAGCAAAATATTCTTATGGTGGTGTATACGCAAACCTTACCCCTAACTTATAAAGATAAAATAAATAAGGAAAATGTAAAACATACATAGTACACTTTAACACAAACACATCATTTAGGTGTATAGTATCTTTTTCTTCCAACTATCAACCAACATAACAATCCTTATAATCTTCCTATAAATAAAAAAATAAAATCAATCAAAGCTACCTACGATAAAAGATGTTATGATTAGTCTCAAGTTCATTTTTAAGCTCAGTTTTTCCTCTCAAATAAGCAGCACATCTAGGTATCATTAAATCCACCACTCCAACCTTTCTTGTAATCTAGCATCTCATATCTAAGCATCAAGGGTGTCTCAAATTTTATTATTCCGTGAAAATCACGTGTCTCCTTTCATTTTTATCATCATCACAGGATGACGCTATTTTTGCAGTTAATTAATCACTAAAAATGAAGAGAAAAAATAATTATTATAGTCAGACCTCTCTACAATAGCATGAAGTTATAGTGAGATCCAAGCCTTTGATATTTAATATATATTGTATACACATCCATACTTGTGTGTTTATCAATCAAAGAAGGTTTTCAAGGATTGGTTTATAAAGCCCTTGAAAAGTGTTGACACTACCTATGTGGGGCTAACCCACTTTTTCAACATAGCAAACTATTCATATAGGTGGTGTATACACAAACATTATCCTTACATTATGAAGACAAATTGAATAAAGAAAATGGAACACATATATATACTTTAATACAAACACGTCATTTAAGTTTATATTATCTTTTTCTCCCACCAATCAACCAACATAATAATTTTTATAATATTTTTTAGGGGAGGAAAAAAAACCAATCAAATGTACCTACGATAAAAAATGTTATGATTAGTTTCAACTTCATTTTCAAGCTCAGTTTCTCTCCTCAAATAAGCAGAACGTCTATGCATCACTAAATTCACCACTCTAACCCTGCCTCATAATCTACCATATCTTATCTAAGCATCATTTTCTTTCAAAAGGCTTCACAAATTCTCTAACTCTGTGCAAATCACATATCTTGTCCCGGCTACTATCATCGGACGATGATGCCATTTTCGCAATTAATTAATCACTAAAAATAAATGAGAATTAAATTAGTTTTTATAGTCAGACCTCTCTATAACAACATGAAGTTATAGAGAGGTTTGACCTAATTATACACGACATCATTCTAATAGGAATAATTAATGTGAAGAAATCTAAGTAGCAAAAGAAAAACAAACTTCAGTGTGGTGATGCTCAACTATATGTATAATGTGATAAAAATTTAAATGTTAAGGCCTTGGATATTTATAGAGGGTTGGTTAAATTAGCGTAAGATTCATTCATAATTTTTTTACACCGGAAAATTTTTCCTACAATAACGACTTAGTGGTGTCAATATATATTAATTGATATATGAAAGAAATAAAATAAAAACATAAGAAAATCTTAATAGTATTAATATTTGTGCACGATTTTTATAATACATGGATATTAAATGTTGAATTTTAAATATAAGGGGTATACTATTTTTGAGTCATAATATAGGGATATTTAATAAATTTATCTATGGAGGAAATCCTGATTGAAGCCTGAACTTGAGAAAACCCTTCTACTTGTTCTTGAGAGGAAGAAGCGTTTCTTTTCTCCAAATTTTACTAAGTACTAATTAGTTTTGGGAGAATGAGGAAATAAGAGTGAAAATTCCATTAATTACCCCCAAAACGACTAAGGGTCGAAGTTAAAAGGGTAGGAAAAAGACTGGAATGCCCCTGAATTAATTAAAAGAAAACTGTTAAAATTCTCGGAACGTCGAACCATGGATTGGTCAATGGGCCATCAACTGACATGTGGTTCTGTCTCTGAGTTCAGGGGCTCCTCTGATCTGCTGATTCCATGAGTCACAGGATGGACCATGGTTTTGAATGACGGTCCATTGTTTGACTCATGGTTTTCGGACCTTAAGCTGAGGGTTCTTTAGTCTGATGATTCCATGAGTCACAGGATGAACCATGGTTCTGAACTATGGCCCGTTATCTGACTCGTGGTGTCTAGACCCTAAATGAGGGTCCTCTGATAAACGGAAACCACGGTTGACAGGATGGACCGTGGTCCCATCCATGGTTTTAAGGTAGGAAACTGACACCTCTCTGATGACTAAGTCCATTAGTGACAGGATGGTTCGTGGTTTCAAACCACGCTCTAAGAAGTTACCTGTGGACTGAAGGGGGACCAACACTGGAGATCAAACCATGGGTCGTCATGGTTCTGAACTACGGTCTGTGATCTTGACCGTGGTTTCTGGAAACTTGAAGTTTTCTCCAATTTTTTCCTGCTGAGTGTTGTACAATAGTTAGTTCAAAATCTGGGATGCTACAATATCTCTCCCTTGGGATCATTCATCCTCGAATGAAGGCTAGCAAGCTGAGTTTGGAGGGAAAGGGTTGTAATCCCTACCAACCGAGTTTTAGAAACTGATATGTAACTGAATTGAGTTCTAAGTACATGAAAGCATGCTAGAAATGCTGGAATGGGTAAGGAAACATGATATTGAGACTGAAATGCACATGAGAAAACTGAGAAGCTGAAGAGGAACTATTACCTCAAGCTGAAACTGTATCGGAAGAAAAGAGGTGAGGGTATTTGGCCATCATAGCTGCCTCTGCTTCCCAAGTAGCTCCCTCAACGAACTGATTCCTCCAAAGCACTTTCACTGAGGCGACCTCCTTATTTCTCAACCTATGAATTTGTCAGTCAAGAATCTCAACTGGAACCTCCTTATAGGTAAGGCTATCCTTCACAGCCACACCCTCTAATGGCACAATCGATGTCTGATCACCAACATACTTTTTCAACAAGGAGATATTAAAGACCGAATGAACTGCTGCTAGTTTCGCTGGCAACTCAAACTCATAAGCCACATTACCAACCCTCTTCAAGATTCTGCAAGGACCTATATACCTGGGATTGAGCTTCGCTTTCTTGCCGAATCTCATCACACCCTTCATAGGTGATACTTTCAAGAAAACCCAATCATCAACACCGAACTCCAAATCCCTTCTCCTCACATTTGCGTAGGACTTCTAACGACTCTGAGTTATTTTCATCCTTTCCCTAATTAAGCTGAACTTTATCCATAGCTTCATGAACCGAATCTGGTCCAATCAAGGCTGTTTCACTTACTTCAAACCAACCAACTGGTGATCTGCACCTACGCCCATATAGTGCCTCATATGGGGCCATCTGAATACTAGAATGGAAACTGTTATTGTAGGAAAAATCTATGAGAGGCAAGTGGTCATCCCAACTACCCTTGAAATCGATCATGCAAGCTCTCAACATGTCCTCTAAGTTTTAAATGGTAAACTCTGCCTGACCATCCATTTACGAATGAAATGTTGTGCTGAGGTTTACCTGAGTACCAAGACCTTTCTGAAATGATCTCCAGAAATGAGATGTAAACTGAGTACCCTTATCTGAGATAATAGACAAGGAAACCCCATGAAATCTGACTACCTCGTGTGTGTAGATTCTGGCATAATCCTCTACTGAATCTATAGTCTTAACCACTAAGAAGTGGGCTAATTTGGTTACCCTATCCACAATCACCCAAATAGAGTCATTCTGGCAGTGAGTGCGAGGCAAACCTGTAATGAAATACATGTTGATTACTTCCCACTTCCAAGTAGGAATGTTAATATCTTGAGTCACACCTCGTAGTCTTTGATGTTCTACTTTCACCTGCTGAAATTGGGACACTTGGCCACAAAATCTGCAATGTCCCTCTTCATGTTGTTCCACCAATAGACTTCTCATAGATCACGGTACATCATAGTGGCACCATGATGAATGGAATATATGGAACTATGGGCCTCTGTCAGGATCTGCTGCCTCAACTTATCCACATTAGGAACACATAAATGACCCTGGTAGCGAAGCACACCATCTCTCCCTTGGGAGAAAACTTCTACCCTTTGCTGATGAACCGTACCCTTTAACTGAAGTAAGATGGGATCACTGCCTTGCTTCTCTTTCACCTCAACTACTAACGAAGATTCTGACACATTCTGGACTATCACACCACTATCTGTCGTATCCGTAAGGCAAACTCCCAAACAAGCGAGCCTATGAACATCCTTGGCTAATTCTTTCTTCTCTTTCTCAACATGAGACACACTACCCATGGACAATTTGCTGAGTGTATCAGCTACTACATTGGCCTTACCCAGATGGTAGATCATATTCATATCATAGTCTTTGAGGAACTCGAGCGACCTCCTCTGACGAAGATTCAAATCTTTTTGGGTGAACACATACTGGAGGCTCTTATGATCTGTGAACATATCTACATAGACACTATATAAGTAGTGTCTCCAAATCTTTAGGGCAAAAACAACTGCCGCAAGCTTAAGGTCATGAGTCGGGTAGTTCTTATTATGAATCTTAAGTTGTCTAGAGGAATAAGCTATGACCTTACCATGCTACATCAAAACACAACCCAAGACGACTTTGGATGCATCACAATACCACAAAACCATCCAAACTCTCTGGAAGAGTCAAAATGGGAGTTGTAGTCAACCTAGTCTTCAACTCTAGGAAGTTTTTCTCACATTTATCCAACCATTGGAACTTAACCTTCCTCTAAGTCAATCTGGTCAATGGGGTAGCTATGGATGAAATCCTTCAACAAACCTCCTGAAGTAACCGGCCAAACCCAAGAAGCTTTTAATGTCTGTCGGAGAGGTGGCTCTGGTCCAGTTTTTACTGCCTCTATTTTCTGTGAATCAACTCAAATGCCTTCACTCGACACCACATGACCAAGGAAAGCAACTGACCTCAACCAGAATTCACACTTACTGAACTTAGCAAATAATTGGTGATCCTTGAGAGTTTGCAGAACAACCCTCAAATGATTCGCATGCTCTTCCTCGCTTTGAGAATATACAAGTATATCATCAATAAAGATGATGATGAACATGTCCAAATACTAATTGAACACCCTATTCATTAAATCCATAAATGCTGCAGGAGTATTTGTTAGTCCAAAAGACATAACTATAAATTCGTAGTGACCATACTGAGTTCTGAAGGTTGTCTTCAGAATTTCACAATCTCTGACTCTGAGCTGATGCCAGCCGGATCTGCTGTTTATCTTAGAGAAATAAATAGCACCCTGAAGTTGGTCAAACAAGTCATTAATCCTGGGGATGGGATACTTATTCTTGATTGTGACCTTTTTTAACTGTCGATAGTCGATACACATCCTGAGAGAACCGTCTTTCTTATGCACGAAAAGAACTGGAGCACCCCATGAAGAGATGTTGGGTCTGATGAAGCCCTTATATATAAGGTCTTTCAGTTGTTCCTTTAATTCCTTAAGCTTAGCTGGAGCCATTCTGTAAGGTGGAATTGAGTTAGGATGGGTATCTAGAAGGAAATTTATCCCGAAGTCGATTTCCCTTTTAGGAGGAACTCCGGGAAGATCTTCTGGAAGCACTTCTGGGAATTCATTAACCATTGGGACTGACTCAAGAGTTGGGGTCTCAGAGTCTGAATCTTTAACCCTAAAAAAATGATAGATATACCCTTTGGAAATTATTTTCCTGGCCTTAAAGTAAGAGATGAATCGACCTATGGGCACTGAGGTATTACCCTTCCACTATAAGACTGGTTCATTTGGAAACTGAAACTGAATAGTCCTAGTTCTACAATAAACTAAGTAATAACAGGAATGTAACCAATCCATGCCTAGAATACTATCGAAGTCACTCATTTCTAACTCTACAAGATCGGCTGAGGTGACTTTTGGGGAAACTGTGATAGGGAAATTTCTGTATACCTGTCTAGCTATAACTGGGTCACCAATAAGAGTAGAGACTGAGAAAGGTTCTGGGAGGATTTCTGGACTGACACTGAAGCCTATTGCTATGTAGGGAGTCACAAAGGAAAGTGTAGCTCCAGGATCCAATAATGCATATACATCAAGATAAAAGACTCGTAATGTACCCGTGACCATATTGGGAGAATCCTCCTTGTCTTGTCGAGTCTGAAGAGCATAAAGCATGTTTTGGCACTAACCACCACCTGCATTAGAAGAGGCACCCTGCTGAGTCAGGCGACCTGCTAGAGCTGCTGTAGAATTGGCCTAATTTTGTGGGCGGGTATCCCTGTTCTTTTGAGAAGCCACAGGACAATCCTTCATCATGTGGCCCGACTTACCACACCCAAAACAATTTCCACTACCCACCATACACTTACCCTGGTGGTTCCTACCACACTTCCTGCAAACTGGATGAGTACGCCCATTAGTGACACTACCTTGGGACTTAGAGCCTGGCACTCTATCCTGTCGATCCTATATGAACTTAGGCACTGGGGCACTAGCAGAAGATGGGGCTGGATCTGAATATTTCTAGCAAAATTGAGAGTGGTTAACACCATCTGACCTCTGCTGAGAATAGTTAAAGTCACATGTTCTAGCTTTCTTGTTGTTTCCTCCCTGCTCTTTGATATTTTCCTCTTCAGTTTGTTTGGCGTCAATTATCAACCTGGAGATATCCATCTCCTTTACCATCATAGTGATCCTAAACTCCTTGACCACATCATCAGACACACCAGACACAAACTTACTCGTACGGGATCTGGAATCAGCTACCATCGCCGGAGCATACTTAGACAATTGAGTAAACTTAAGAGTGTACTACTGCATGCTCATATCATTCTACCTTAAGCTGATGAACTCTTGGACCTTGGCTTCACTGAGTTCAAGTAGGAAAAACCTGTTAAACAATGCAGCCTTGAATGATTCTAATCCACTGGGCCTGCATTATCACTTCGAGACTCCTTCCATTGTTGATACCAGGTATGAGACACTCCTTTCAGCTAGTAAGTGGCTAAGTCTTCACTCTCGATCAAAGTGACACCCATAATCTCTGTCACCTTCTGAATGTCCTCAACAAATTCCTGTGGATCCTCCTCATACTTAGAACCATGGAACTCTGGTGGATTCATTCGAGTGAAATCTCGGACTCTAGCTGATGCAGAGTTATTCTGAGGTGGGGCTGGTGCCATAGCCTGCTAGTTAACCTAAGCGATCATGGCCCGAGTAAGCACCTGAAAGGTAGCCTTAAACTCTGCATGAGTGACTTGCTCATTCAGAGGGTCTGCTGGAGCTGGTGGTGCTTGTTGATTCCCATTTCTGTTTCTGTTTCCCCTTCCGTTTGCTCTTCTGGGAGGCATTTTCTGTAAGGCGTTAGAAGGAGATTAAATAGAGTTCATACTCTATAGAATGAGATAGAAAAGAAAAAATGGAAGTTTTCCTAAAAATATCTTGTAGCTTCTCCCCCAAAACTGTGGCGTGCTTCACACCCATAAAGAAGACTCTACTCGACGCGGCTCTCAGACACCCTAGGACACTTGAACCTAATGCACTGATACCAAGTTTGTCACGCTCTGAGGCTGCCTAGATGCAACATGGTGCTTTGAGTCACAAGTGACCCCAAGCTAACCCATGGTCTAGCATGACTAGGCATTTTCGGAATAAATATATTAACTATGCGAAAGATAATTGGTTTAAACAACTAAGTAAGAAATCTATAATCCGATAACCATTTAAATATATAAGAAAATCTGATAATGGTCTAAATTAATATTGACTGCAGAAGTTGAAAATAATACTATGTCTGAAAGCCTCTAACTGAAATGAGTTGTTGGGACAAGCCCCCAGCTAACCCCAAAAGTCTGAAAACTAAAAATAACGATTGAATAAATAAACATAATATCGTCCTCGGACTATGAGGACTCACCACTGAGCTGCTGAGTAAGGACTGGAGAATCGCACTAAGCGCGGTCTGGATACTGAGTGCATGAACCTACATCATGATAAGATATAGCATATAAGTATGCGCCAGTACTCTGAATATACTGAGCATGCTGGATATATGCAAAGTTGTATGTATAAGTACTGAACATGAATAATTACCCTGAGCATAAAACTGAAAGATAAACTGATGCAATGACCAAATATTAGTCATGAACTGTAAAGTGCTAAACTAAACTAAAATAATTGGATACTGAATAAATGGTCAATGCACAAACTGAGTCTGGACTGTGGGAGATACTATTAACCGACATACCCCAAGTTTATCTAACTATGGGGCCAACCTATAACCCTAGCTGGGAGGGTGTTCATACCTTGCCAAGGGTACAAACAAATATGACGTGGATCCACTGAACTGATGTCCACAAGGGACAAGGGTGGCAAGCCTAATCTGATGGGTGACCCCTTTAGAACCTATGGTGGCGTTGTAGTTCTGGGACTTAGGGACTTCTACTAAAGGTCTCAGCCTAAATTGATTGGTGAGTCTTCATTTCTTTGTCTTCTCAGTCCTAAGCCTACTCCCAACTGAATTTACAAGCAACAAATACAACTGAAACATGGATAGCTCAAATACTAATTTCAATCTGAGAATGCATAATAATAATATTACTGAAAACTGATAGCAATTTAAGCCTGTAATATAACTGGTTTCAATGTTTGTTTAGCATGCATGAATTTAAGGTACTGAAGTTACACACATGCTAGGGTTATGGAATTTTGAGTAGATAACTATCCTGGGTTCCCAAGAAACTAGAAATGGATACTATATACAAATATAGAAATTGAAACATAAAACATTCATGGAATTAAGAAACCTAGGTCTGATGAACTGACTGAAATCTAAAGAACTAGGATATATATAGGGACTCAATGGGTGAAAGGAACCCATTGATCAAATCCCATATACCTGGAATAGAATCTATGGAGGAAATCCTGGGATTGAATCCTGAACTTGAGAAAACTCTTCTGCTTGTTCTTGAGAGGAAGAATCATTTCTTTTCTCCAAATTTTTCCAAGTACCGATTAGTATTGGGAGAATGAGGAAATAAGAGTGAAAATTCCTTTAAGTACCCACAAAATGACTAAGGGTCAGAGTTAAAAGGGTAGGGAAAAGATTGGAATGCCCCTGAATTAATTAAAATAAAACTGCTGAAAGTCTCGGAACGTCGGACCACAGATTGGTCGATGGACCATGGTCCTGAATGATGGACCGTTGACTTACCCGTGGTTCTATCCCTGAGTTTTGGGGGTCCTCTGATCTACTGATTCCATGAGTCACAAGACAGACCGTGGTTTTGAATGACGGTCCATTGTTTGACTCGTGGTTTTCGGACCTTAAGCTGAGGGTTCTCTGGTCTAATGATTCCACGAGTCACAGGATGGACCGTGGTTCTGAAATACGGCCCATTGTCTTACTCATGGTGTCTGGGCCCTGAACTAAGGTTCCTCTGATAAATGGGAACCACGGTTGACAAGACGAACCGTGGTTTTAAACTACGGTACGTGGTCCCATCCGTGGTTTGAGGTAGGAAACTGACACCTCTCTGATGACCAAGTACGCGAGTGACAAGACGGACTGTAGTTTCAAACCAAGGTCTGTGAAGTTACTCATAGACTGAAGGGGGACAAACACTGGTAATTAGACCACGAGTCAGATCACGTGTCATGGTCTTGGACTACGGTCCGTGATCTTGACCGTGGTTTCTAGAAACTTGAAGTTTTCTGTAATTTTTTCCTGTTGAGTGTTGTACAGTAGTTAGTTCAAATTCTGGGGTGTTACAGAAGAAAGCCAATTCATGCCCAAAATCATATCGAAATCTACAATATCTAGAATAATTAAGTCTATCCAAGTATCATACTCCAAAAGAGTCACAACACATTATCGGTACACCCAATCCACCACTAAGGAATCACCTAATAGGGTAGCAACACAAATAGATATAGAAAGAGACTCACACATCATATCAAGATCCGATGCAAAGTATGCAGGAACATAAGAGAAAGTAGAAACAGGATCAAATAATATTAAAACATGTCAATGGCATACTGAGACAATACCTGTGATAACTGCATTGGAGGACTCCATCTCAGGTCTACTTGAGAAAGCATAACATTAAGCCTTGTCTCCCCTTGACTGAACAATTCCTCTACCACCTCCTTGATTGGCTAGTGGTGCACCTCTACCTGTATGAGATCTATCCCCACCCCTAGCTAGGGGTGATGCTTCCCTAACTAGAGTCTGAGAACCCTGTTGTCGACCCCCACCTCTAAGTATGGGACAATCTCTTTTCAGATGCTCTAGACTACCTCACTCATAACAAGACTTAGGAATTATCATCTATCGAGAAGACCTTGAATAACCATAATGGCCACCACGATCTGAGAACCTCTAAAAATAACCATGAGAAGTCTTCCCTCGTCTGAAAGAGTCTCATTCAGAATACCCTTCCACGGATGCTGGAAGAGCTGCATGAACTATTCTACTATGCTGAGGACAAGAACCTCTCTTGAAAGAACCCTTACCTCTAGATGAGGTGTCGTTTAACTGACCAAAAGTGTGAGACCCTTTGTCACTCAGATCCCCAAACTCCTCATAGCGCATGAACTCAAACTTCCTGTCCATCTCAACTACCCTTTGATAAGTAGCCCCTGATGAGCTATAGAAACACCGCCTCTCAAATCCTGAAGATAAGACCTCTCACAAACCTGCAAATCCTCTTGGTCTAGTCTGATAAAATCACCAAGGCATGCCGATACAATGCATAAAATTGAGTCTCACACTTAGTTACTAAGATACCATCCTTAGGGATGACAATGGAGTGGGTGCGGGGCAAACCCGCATATACTTTGCCCTACCCCGCATAGCATAATTTTTTACTTTTGTCCCATCCCACCCTGTTCCATTTGAACCTGCCCCACATATGAGATCTCTTAGACTGGAGAGAAACATTATTTACAACTCAATTTTCTCCGAAGGATAGAATAATAAAATTAGTTTCATCATTCAATGGACTGGGACAAGTGATGATGACTCAGGTTATTGTGTTTATTTTTTTCTAATTAAAAAAATATATCAGTTGTTAAAATAAACGTATCACGATATCAATTTTGCACTAAGGTACGAATTTTCATTTAATCAAATCAATCACTGGTAACATTACAAAAACAAAACAGAATATAATTTTTATTTTTATTTGTTCTTTTTAACTCTTTATTGGGTATATATTTAGATATATATATAGGTGATAATTAAGACAATAATAAATGTTATGGTAGGAATTGATATACAAAATAATTCGCAATAATAGACGGTTTTTATTTTTATCTATTAAAATTTGTGATTCAAATAAAAAAGTTTAAAATTAAGTTTAAAAATGCATAAACCCGCAACCCGCATCAATTTTTAAAATAAAATACTTCAACCCGCCCCGCACCCGCATAGCCTTAAACCCGACCCACCCATGTAATGATCCTTCCGATCATTTATGCGTTTTCACCTTTTTTGTACCGTTAAAGTTTACATGTAGCGGCCCCAAGTTATTTATGGCTTGCTGGGACTGGTAATTTGGTGCCTGGGCCATTTGTTTGGTCTTTTTGGCCGTTCCTTATTTTAGAGCTTTAGACTTTTGAAATCGTCGACTTCAGTCAACATTCTTGGTGAACGTGCTCGGAATCAAACTCCGACAGTTCCTTTAGCTCTGGATCATGGACTTTGGTCTAGATGGACCTTTAGCCAGGATTCGGGAGCTTTTCAGCTTGGAATTCTCTCTCGTTCTGTGCTTTTAGGCCAGTTGAGCTTGCTTGGTTGACTTTGGTCAATATTTGAATAAGACGGCCTCGGATGAAAATTCCATCAGCGTTGTTAGCTCCAAAATGTTGAGTTTAGGCTAGAGGGACCATTGGTTTGGGTCCTGAGTCTTTCGGTCTTGTTTTCGGCCATTGGGTTCCGTTTTGGGAATAGTTGGCCTAAGGTTGGTTTTGGGCGTGTGGACCATTTTTCATTAAATAGACCTCTGATGGGATTTTCATCAATTCCATTAGATCCAGAATTCCCTTTCTAGTTGAATAGCTCTAGTCGTTTTTGTTTGCGGGACCCCCGATGCATTCTTGGGGACCCAAAGTGTTAAAATCTCTAAAGGGGCATTGTTGGTTGCTGGTGTAGCGCCAGGGCGCCGCCTGGGCCGCACCTGCATGCGCGCGTCTGCGCCCAGGCCAGCACACCTGCGTGCCAGCCGCCTTGGCCAGGCCAACGCCCCTGCGTCGATGCCCCTGCGTCGGTTCCCCTGCGTCGGTGCCCCTGCGTCGGTGCCCCTGTGTCGTTGCCCCTGCGTCGGTGCCCCTGCGCCTGTTGGGTGCACCTGCGCCTAGGCTGGCAGTATATAGGCTGCCCAACTCGTGTTCTCCCTCTCATTTCTCCTAAACCCAATTCCGAAAATCCTTCATTGATAACTCATAAAACCTCCATTTCAACCCCTTGCTCTTTCTAACTGATTGGAGGGTACTAATTGGCAATTCTTACATGTTTTGGGGCAACTAACAACAGGTAAATTCTCTCTTTAAATCCCTATTTCCTCCCTTGATTCTCCTTTGAATTTCTTGATTGAGGGATTGTTTTGGAACCCCATCTCTGGTCTGATTCTTCTCATCTTTTGGCAATATGCACCGGGGATTATGGGGAACACGTTGGTATTTTTCATTTTTGATTTTGGGTTGCGAGGCCCACGGGCCCGTTTGTGACCCGAATTTTGACCCGGTTATGTTTATGGCATTATGGGTGTCGTTAGTCTTGTATTAGCGTGTAGATTATTGTGTTGATAGTGGTTTTGCGATTTGAAGCTTCCCGGAGCAGTTCGAGCCTGGACAATATCGTTCCCGCAGCTAGTCATCGGATGGCAGGTAGGTTATGGCTTTCCCTACCTAGACTCTGCGTATATAGGCTATAACTGCATTAATTAGCATCCTTGGGTGGGTTGTTATAGGTTGGTACCCCAGACCTTATCCACCTTTTTTGTCTGTTTATTTCATACATTGTTTGTAGTATTCGCGTAGTATTATATATTACCCTTGTGGTCCTATTTGGTCTTGTATTGACTCTGGAACATAGATGGTGGGTTATTTGGGAATGTTTGTGAGTCCCGGACATAGAAATATCCTTTTAGGCTGGTTATGTCTGCTGAGTAGCTATGGAGCCTTTGCAGGGCCGATAGGACTTGTTTGTGAGCCATTATTGGGCTACTCTATCGTTTGCGAGCATATCATGCATGAAAAGGCTTTTGATACATGATTTTTGTTTTAGACCCGGATACACTTCGGGCACCCTTTATAAGGGTTATTGAGACTTGACTACTGCTTTAGACCCGGGTACACTCCGATCATCCTTGATGAGGATTATTGAGATTACTACTACTGATTTAGACTCGGATTAAATCCGAGCATGTACTATGAGATCTCGATGGTTGCGATATTTTAAGGTTAGAGTGTAGTATATGGTCTACGAGTATACCTCCATGGACCCTGTCATCCCAGACTAAGTGCTACGGCAAAAGGGTGACTGGGGGTAGGGGTTTACAGCGGAGTAGATGTACTCGGGAAAAGTCCTTCCATGGATCCCGTCTTTATTATACCTTTAGGGCACCAAAGGGGGTAACATACTAACACTGCAGTCACACTTGGTTACAGATTTATCATATCATATTATCATGCATATTTCACCCGAACTCTACCCTTGTTTGCTGTGTGTTCAATGTACTCCCCGATTGTATGGGCAGCCGGAGGGTTTGTTTTTACTTGATTGCGTTCCTCGGTTGTATGGGCGGTCGTTGGGACTGTAGGTAGATTATATTATCCCTATCAGATTATAGAGGTTGTTTTAGTCCTTGGTTCTTGTGGATTGGTAAGTTTTAGCCTGTTGAGGCTCTGATTGCTTGGGCTTGAGTATTAAGGGGATAGTGAGTCCTATTTACTATCGAGGCACTTAGATACGGCCTTCTGGGCAGATTGTGGGTTTCAGTTCTTGTTCCTTATCTTGACTCTGAGTAGTGACTATCGGTATGGTGGTTTAGTTATTCCATTTTAGGGTTGTGTTTGTGAGATTGATCCCGGTTTATGCCTACCTTGGTAGGTGTGTTTAAAGTATGTTTCCGTTATTTTATGTCTTCTAGTTGATTATGTTGGATTACCTTCCTTCTTTCCTTTTTACTTGAGGTTACCGGTATAACTCCATGTTTTCTAAACTCTCTTCTTTTATATACTATTGTTGCAAGGATTCCAGGTGTGTTCTTCTTTCTTACACCTGTGTTCTGTGTATATTTGTCTCCTGTGCTAGTGTAGTTTGTTATTACTCTTGGTTGTTTGTTCTCTGTGCTAGTCCCGTGTGCTTCTGCTATGGTTTTCTGTGACCATTTCCTTACTATTTGTTACTTACTATTTTTTATATCTTATATGCGCTCAGTCGGCCGATGATGCCTACTGAGTACCCGTTGTCTTGGTGCTCATACTACACTTCTGCACTTTTTGGTGCAAATATTGGTTGAGCTTTCGCTGTTGATCGCGTTGGAGACTCGTGCAGCTTTTAGACATTCGAGACTAGGTTGAGCGCTTGACGGTCAGGGCTTGGCTATATCTCATCTCTTGTATATTCAGAGACAGTTGTACTTATCTTTTGTTACTTCTAGCACTTGTACTCTATTAGAAGCTTCTGTACTTTCGATACCAAGTCTTGGGGTTGGTGTAGTATCATTTGTATATATTTGGGGTTGTTGCTTCTGAGTTGTCTTATCTTTATATTCTGCTTTCGCTTATTTCCGTTCATTATGCGTATTGGTCAGTTAGTAGCCCATTACTAACCGTTCTGGGCTACGGGAATTGGTTCACCTACTGGGGGTTTGTAGGTGCCATCATGACCTGAGAAATCGGGTCGTGACAACCCCGCATAGCCTTAAACCCACCTTGCCCTAGCTCATTGCCATTCCTACTCATCCTGAGTCAAGTGCTCAAACTGATGCCTACGCTCCTCCCTTAAGCTACGAGGAACAAATCGATCAAGGAAATCCTACGCAAATAATTACAAAGTCATAAGAGGAGATATTGTAGGTCTAGAGTCAACATAAGAATGCCACCATTGCTTGGCGGGGCCATGCATCTGCAAAGCTATATAATCAACCCTTTGAGACTATACTAATCTCACACTCTAAATCCTCTCATGACAACTATCAAAAACTCATAAGCATCCTTACTCTGGTCACTCTGAAACTGAGGTGGATCCATCTTCCTGAACCTTTCAAACCTCATTTGTTCCTCATAAGACATCGCTGGCCTAGCCACTTCCATGGCTCCCACACCCAGCAAGGCCATACCATTAAATCTAGTTGTTGTAGCTGCTAGCTAGCCCATTGGTCCATGCAAAAACTGGGATAGACTGTTGATCTAGCGTCTGAGCCCCAACTCTAGTATGTGAACCCTCGAGAGTACCATCCACACTATCTCTCTGAGCCATACCATCTAACAAACTCAACACATGAATTAAGGTTTCCTAAAGTACCGGAGCAGCTACAAATCCAGGTTGAGCCTGATCTGGGCCCACCTCCTCAATCGAGGCCTGATCATCCTCAAGCACACACTCAACCTGGGGAGACTCTGACCTAGTTGGAATATGAATAGTTGCTCGAGCTCTACCTATAGCATGACCTTTGCCACGGCCCCTACCACATCCTCTTCCTCATATACGGGTCCCAGCATACTCCAGCAGCATTGTCGATTGACCCTAATTCAAAGTGATGGTGAGAAACACCTAAGACACTACTACCATCTATAACCTTGAACACCTGCAAACAAGAATGCCACATCTAGACTAGCAAATATTAACAAGTATAGGACAAATAAACAATGTTCAAGTCCACAAATCCTCATTTCCAAGCTAACAACAAAGATTCATCAATCACTATATACAATCACAAAATGGATGCAATGGATGCTACAATATACACCCGCTGCCTTGTATAGCTAGTTGGGGTCCATGGGAAACACGTGAGATCCATATACTCACCTAAAATAATTTTTCATTGGGCATGCAAATCGTGAATCTTCTCGAAACCATTTCCCATTGGGCTACCCAGAACAATTTTTCATTAGGTATGCAAGTTATTTCAAACACAATTCTCAAGATATCTTTTCATCAATGTCATGATATGAATATGAATGAGTATATGCAATTCAGCATGACAAGAGAAACACAAATATCTCAATCCGGGTACCCAAGGTCATACTCAACTCAAAACACCGGCTACAAGGACAAATATCATCAATCTCAGCCAATCTATTCAAATTACACCCATAAGGAGAACTACAATTAGTATCAACAATCATTAGGTCCGATAGAATCACTAGTTCACTTTCCACACTTTATCCAACAATCAAAGCAAGGGAAAACAGCCCAATCAAGTCAATTATTCATTGTAACCCTTTGACCAATAAAAATTGGTACCCGATAGATGCTCATCATGCCATTTATACAGGACCTCATCTCCACATTACTCCCCATACAAGCAACTAACACATAAATACTTCGAAAGAGAGTCAAAGAAAATATCATCTTGCCTTATAGAAGACCTCCAAAGTCAAACTGAAGTCTTTCCCTTCTGAATCTCCTCCGAACGAGCCAAATTTATTCAAATATGGATTTTACTTAACAATACAAAATTATAGACACCCATATTGCTAGACTTGAATTCTAGATCCAAAAGTCAACCCCAAGCTCACAAGGGAAAAACTAGAATTTTATTAGAAAATTAGTTTACCCATAACTTAAGGAGTTGATATATGAAATTTTATCGAAAATAAAATTAAAATCGAGCTTCAAATCATCAAAATACCATTCTTTACCTTTACCTGGAACTCTGAATTTTTAAGTTGAAAAACCAAGATTTGAAGATGAAATCATGAAATAATCATTGAAAAATATTAAAATATTAATTTAAAAACTTACCCAATGAAAAAATCTTGAAAACCACCTTTTGAATCTCCCAAAATTGAGTTCCAAAGCTTCAAAAATTGAGTTATGGAGTTTTGAGTCGAAAAAGGAATTTTAAATCTGCCCAGTCCCATCCTTCTTTGCGAATGCGAGAAGCCTATAGTGTAAGCGAATGACCTGGACCCGGTCATCACAAGCGCGACCAGGTCTCCGCAATCGCGAAGACCAAATGGTCCTCACACGAACTCGATCCCCTTTTCTTTTACGCAAGCGCGTCCCCACCACCACGAACGTGAAGGCATGACGACCTCCTTATTCGCGAACGCAATGGCTCTCTCGCGAACGCGAAGAAGGATTCAGTTGCACCAGATAACAGCAACCAGCAGTTGAAGCACAAGCTCAAAAACTCCCCGATGGACCCTCAGAATGCGTGCGGAACCCTGTGAACACAATCCAATTATGTTACTAGACCAAAATCGATATTCCGAACTCAATGGAATCATCAAAATTACCAACAGATATCATTATTAATGAATATTGATCGAAGTAAACTCTAAGCTTTAACATTTCAATTTTTCAATCAACTACTCAAAATGCATCTAAATGCCTCGAGACCCGAACCAAAGGTGCTACTAACCCAAAAATGGCATTTTGGAGCTATGAAACTGACAGAATTCTCATACAACGGCTAAAACTCCGAATGTTTACCAAAGTCAACCATATCAACTTCAAAATCTTTCAAAATGAACAACCCGCATAAAACCCAATCAAACACCTCGAGAACTATGCCACCCACTTTCGCAGACCACAAATATCATAATGCAACTACGAAAAGGAGTAAAATGGTTAAAACGCGTAAAAATTCAAAAATCATTACGAGAATTATTACAAGGATGTCGAGGGAGAGGGAATTTAATTTTTATTAAGAAGAAATTTAACACCCAAGAACTAATTACAATGACGAGGAAAAGTACAGCACACAAAGGATTAAATTAGGGTTGTTAAACTTCCTATTTACTCACCTTAACATGTAATGGAGCATTACAATAGGGATTAAAAAGTAATTAATTAAAACACAGGTAAATACATTACAAATAATTAATTTTAAAAAATACTGCACAATTTTTAAGAATGTGGAGCATTATAATAGGGATTCAGCTAATTATTGATTTAAAATAGGGCTGCTAAACTTTTTTTTTAGTCACCTGAACGTGTACTGGAGCAGAAATTAGGGATTAAAGAGTAATTAATTAACACGGAAAATAAATTTCAAGTAATTAATTTACATATGCCCGATTGCTAAACTTCTTATTTTCCTCAGAAGTTATGCCCGATGGCTAAACTTCTTATTTTGCTCAGAAGTTAATTTCTCACCTGAATGTGTAATTCAATCTTGAGGTAACTAAAATTTATTATTTAATATTTAATTAATAATTAGTGAAATTATTTTTAATATTTTAATTTAGTGTAAGGGTAAAATAATGATTCAACTTTAAACTTTGGAGCTTCACACTTTTAATAATATATAATGTTAAGAAATATGATTATGAAAAAGTTTAACAAATGCATACAAATTACATTATAATAAATATTTCAAAGTATAAAATATTTATAAAATTTGTATAAATATAATATCGACTTGGGTTGGTTTTGGTTTGAAATTTTTGATTAAAACCAAACTAAACCAATTATGATAGAAATTTTAAAAAAAAATCAAACGAAACCATCAATCAATTTTTTTCTCTGTTTTATTCGATTTATCAATTTTGTGCGATTTATCAGTTTCCTTTAAACACCACCTAGTGAAAATAGATAGGATTGCAGTGTCAAAATTTATATAATTAAGATATGTAGGATCGAGTTCAAGGATAAACATATGAAGGTATAACACATAAAACTAAAATAGAATAGTTTAAAAGAGAAAATGCTAAAGAATTTTTTATGATAATCGAACACCTATGACAGTATCTTTAAAGTCCAATATGTTCACATGATGCGTGTCGTAGAAATATTAATATGCAAGATTAGATGAAATTAAAAATATTTGTATCCTATTTAATAAGCGTGGGTCGTCTGGACGACCGAAGTGATCTGGGTCGTCCACGCCCTTGATCGGATCTTATCAAAAGTGGGCCTCAAGGGCGACGAAGGGTATTCTGGTAAATAGGAAAAGTTGTACAGTTACATATTATCCGTCTTCGGATCTAGACGCGTGTCCCGTTTTTCTTATTATTCATCTTTGCCGACTTTTTCTTCTTCTTCTAATTCTCTGGACGCTATTAACTGAGTTCTTCTTTGATCATCAGAATGCCCAAAACGCATGCTTCACTTTTTCTTTTCACCAACTCAAGCAGCTCCCAGAACTTTTACATCTGTAGGCATTACAAATCTCAACTAAACCTTCATCAAATACCCACATAAGCATCTCTTGGCATCACTTAAGTAGTAAAGGGTATATATGTGTTCTAATTTTAATTCTATGAAGAATTTCGAGATTTTACCTAAAGGTTTGAAATTAGTGTAGTAAAATCTTATTTAATTTTATATTTCAGAGGACTAGAAGACTTGAAGCTCCATGATACAATCTTAGGAGAACTATACCTCAAAAGCTAGCTATTTAAGGTGGGAGAGCCCAAGGTTATATAAATCCCACAATAGTTTCCCATATAATCGATGTGGGACTTTTTGCAATAGGATCATAACAAACCACCACGCTTCGCATCCGTCGTCCTCGACGGCTCCACTCTGGGTAGCTTTCACTCTACTTGTGTAGGTAGCTCTTTCCCAGGTAGCCCTTTTCAAGTCAGGTGCCCAGGCGCCTCGACGGCTGTGCGCTAGACATTGCTAGCCCCGGCCGAACACTGTCATACCGGTGTCACCATCCCAGGCACGGAGGGTGATGAGTGGCTCTGATACCATTGATACAACCTTAGGAGAACCACACCCCAAAAGCTAGTTATTAAGGTGGGAGAGCCCAAGATTATATAAGCCCCATAACAGTTTCCCATATAACCAATGTGGGACTTTTTGCAATAGGATCATAACACTCCAACATGAATATAGATGATTGAGAAAGTCCAAGATCAAGGAAGATGATGGTGAGATTTTCTTTCGATTTTCCAATAAAGACAAGTTTTGACTCTTGATTTTCCACTATAAAATTAAAATTTATAAGAAAGTGTGACTCTATTTTGGACTACTGCTTTTCCCTTTAGTTCTCACTCATTCTTTGACACTTATTACAAAGGATTTTATTTTATTTTCTTCTTCTATGTTGTTATTTGCGTGATTATGGATTAATTTAAGAGCTTCTCCATTTTGGTGCCTATTTGTACATTGATTTCTGAACGTTTATGGTTTTAGATATTTGATTTATACTAATGTTTTTCGCTCTTTCTTCAGGTTTTCTTCGTGGGTTTTGTACCTGCATGTTATATTTCTTCAAGATGTTCAATGAAAGCCATTCCAAATAGACATCAGGAGCAATGATGAAAGGTGAAGAATTTTGTACTGATTATTTCCGGCCTTGTTTGAATTGAACTAGAAATTTAGGGTACTGATGTCCTATTTTACTGAGTATTGACTGTGCCTTAACATTTTTAAAGTTAAAACCGAAGGGGCTTTGGGTCCTCCTACTACAAGACAGTTCAAGAGCTTTTAATACGAACTTTATTGCTTCGATCAGGGGCGGACCCCCCCCCCCCCCCGATGGTAACTTTGTACAGGTATATAGAAAATGTTGAAAAATTTATATAATTTATTTGCGAGCACTCATAAAACAAAAGGTCCTATGGATGCTTTGGTGACAAAAGATATTACTTTTCGAATTTTTTTCTTCATCAGTTATCTGGTGCTTCTGAGTTCTTTTGAAGTCTGATGCTTATGAATTCTTTTAAAGGTATGGCTCCTTTCCAATGCTATGCTTAATGTGATGCTCGCACAATATATGACTTACAAATCGAATATTGCCAATGATATTTGATCGAACAAAATATGTTGCCATCTCTTTAAGTTGGTGTAATACATTGGACATTGTAGATTTTGTGCACGTGCTTCATTTGCTTGCTGATACTCATAAACGGAATTTCAGAATGGAAAGCTCCAAAAACTCTAGCCTATTACTACATAAAGGATTACATTCCTGATTTGACATTGAATCACATTTCAGAACTCCTTTTTTAAATTTTCTTTGGAAAATTTTTGTTATGCTATGTTCTTTGTTACTTCTGTAGACGGTGGCTATGTTTCTCGAACTCTCCAAAAATATTGCCGCACCTATCTTGAATTCCAAGATGCACCCGTCGAAATTTTTAAAGAATCTGATCAACATACGCCAGTGATTGATCGCAAATACAATTGCCAGGTAGATCACAATATGATGGGTCTTTAGCATTTTAATATTAATATCATATAATATTATTATGCATTATGGATTTGAAATGTTGCATTTATCATTTACACCATTTGGCATTTAGTGGCCATGATGAGACCAAGATGTTGCTGCATTTTTCCATTGTCTTGAATGGCATTTTTATGCCTTTTTACTCACTTGTGTTTAATGGTAAAATTTGACCTTTGGTTTTTTGATAACTCCCATAACCACTAAGTTATTGTTCATCCATTATTCTACCTATTTATTCCTTGTAACTTATATAACATATATGTCATTTACCTACCCATTACTACCTCAATTTATTCTTCCTATTCAATACTAGGATGAATACCTCACCTATAAATAGAGGTAGTCTTGCATTTTTTCAAGGACAAGAAAATATAGAGTGTAAAAGAGTTAGTAAAAAAGAGAGTTTTATTAGTTGAAGGAAGGTGTTTTTTGTGTTGGAACTTTGGACTCAACTCTTGTCCAGAGTTTGTTGAGTTATACTTTGTGTGTGGGTTGTTGTATCCTGGAGGGGACAAGTCAAGAAGACTACTGCTGGACCGGTGAAAACATTTGCTGCAGTGGGCTTGAATCTCCTTAAAGAGAGCGAGATATCCGCGCCTCAGCCAAGAAGATAATTTATTTTCTTTGTAATTTTTTCAATTGTAATTGCTATTGTTATTGTAATTTTCACCAACAATTTTAAGGAGATTCAGTCATGGCTACAATTGAAAAATCCGCGGATGTCAAGATGGGAGATCTTAACAAGCCATTCCGGTTCAACGGTACCCATTTTAAGAGGTGGAAGGGTAAAGTACTTTTCTACTTAAGTCTTCTCAATGTTTCTTATGTGTTAACTGAGAAGAATCCAAATAAAGTAGATAACTCTTCCATGAATGATGAGGAACTTATTTCTCTTCAAGAGAAAGTTGAAAAGTACGATGGTGATTCCTACAAGTGTCGGTATTTTTTACTAAATTGTCTATCTGATAATTTTTATGATTATTATGATAGAACTTACTTTAGTGCAAAGAAAATTTGGAAAGCATTGCAGAGTAAGTATGATACCGAGGAAGCTGGAGCGAAAAAATATGCTGCTAGTAGATTTTTTCGTTTTCAAATGGTGGACAACAAATCAGTGGTAGACCAAGTTCAGGACTTTATAATGATTGTTGGAGAGCTCAGGTCCGAGGAGATCAAAATTGGAGATAACCTTATTGTTTGTGGCATAGTTGATAAACTTCCACCTTCTTGGAAGGAATTTCAAAAAACTATGCGCCACAAATAAAAGGAAACCTCTCTTGAGATGTTGATAATGCGAATCCGCATGGAAGAAGAAGCAAGGGGTCAAGATGCACTTTTGCAAATAGAAGAGAACAACATCACAACGAAGGTAAATTTAATTACTTCAAATAATGCTACCCCGGATACTAACAAAAATACTACTTTGAAGCCTAAGAAGAATAAATTCAAGAAAAATATTGGTAGACCTCCCAAGAATAATAATGGTGAAAATAACCAAGTAAAAAATCAACATGTTCAAGATAAGGGACCATGCTTTGTCTGTGGCAAGAGTGGGCATATTGCTCGATTTTGCAAATTTCGGAAACGTGGGCCTACACCTCAGGCAAACGTTACCGAAGAACCATTTGTGGCAGTGATAACAGACATAAACATGGTGGAGAATGTTGATGGATGGTGGGCTGATTCTGGTGCAAACCGTCATGTCTGCTATGACAAAGATTGGTTTAAAACTTATACTCCTTTTGAAGAGCCCAAAAACATCATGCTTGGTGATTCTCATACCACTCAAATTCTTGGAAAGGGAGATGTCGAATTGTGTTTTACCTCTGGAAGGGTACTTACTTTAAAAGATGTACTTTATACCCTTTCCATGAGAAAAAATTTGATGTCTAGTTTTCTTCTTAATAAAGCAGGCTTCAAACAGATTATTGAGTCTGATCAATATGTAATTGTGAAAAAGGGTATTTTTGTGGGAAAGGGGTATGCATGTGATGGGATGTTCAAGTTGAATGTTGAAATGAATAAAACTTCTACTTCTGTTTACATGTTTTCTTCTACTAATTTTTGGCATGCTCGTTTGTGTCATGTAAATGATCGTTATGTGGGAATCATGAGTAGTTTAGGATTAATCCCAGTGATTAAAAAGAATTTTGAAAAATGTGAGGCTTGTAGTAAAGCCAAAATCACTAAAAGGCCTCATTTTCAAGTTGAAAGAAAAACTGATTTATTAGAGTTAGTTCATACTGATATTTGTGAACTTGGAGGAATTTTAACTCGTGGAGGAAATAGATATTTTATAACTTTCATTGATGATTTTTCTAAGTATACATATGTTTACTTGATGAAAAATAAAAGTGATGCTTTTGAAAATTTTAAAGTTTTTCTCCATGAAGTTGAAAATCAGTTTGGTAGAAAAATAAAAAGAATTAGAAGTGATAGAGGCCGTGAATATGAGTCAAATGAGTTTAATTCTTTTGTTAGATCATTGGGAATAATTCATGAAACTACTCCTCCTTATTCTCCTTCATCTAACGGTGTAGCAGAAAGGAAAAATAGAACTTTGGTTGAATTGACTAATGCCATGCTTATTGAGTCAAATGCACCGTTAAATTTTTGGGGTGAAGCTATTTTGACTGCTTGTTATGTGTTGAATCGTGTGCCTCATAAAAAGACTAAATTAACACCTTTTGAATTGTGAAAAGTTCATAAGCCAAATTTGAGATATCTTAGAGTTTGGGGTTGTTTAGCTTTTGTAAGGCTAATGGATCCCAAAATTACTAAGTTGGGTAAAAAAGTTACTACTTGTGCTTTTCTTGGTTATGCTTCAAATAGTACAGCCTATAGATTTTTTAATCTTGAAGATAATATTATAATAGAATCAGGTGATGCTATTTTTCATGAAAATAAATTTCTCTTTGATTCTAAAAATAGTGGGGGTCAAAGGATTGAAGAAAATATTTTGTCACTACCTAGTTCTTCTACTTCTGTTGTGAAAAACAAAGAAAGTGATGATTTTGAATTAAGAAGAAGTAAAAGAGCTAGAATAGAAAAAGATTTTGGTCCTGATTTTCATATTTTTAATATTGAAAATGACCCTCTCACTTTAAAAGAAGCTTTATCTTCACATGATTCTATATTTTGGAAAGAGGCTATAAATGATGAAATGGAATCACTAATATCCAATAAAACTTGGAAGTTAGTTGATTTACCACCGGGTTGTAAAACTATTAGGTGTAAATGGATCTTAAGAAAAAAGTTAAAACCGGATGGATCTGTTGATAAATATAAGGCTAGACTAGTTGCAAAAGGTTTTAAGCAACTAGAAGGCCTAGAATTTTTTGATACTTTTTCTCCGGTAACTAGAATTACATCCATTAGACTTTTGATTGCTGTTGCTGCAATTTTTGATTTACAAATTCATCAAATGGATGTAAAAACTGCTTTTTTAAATGGAGACCTTAATGAGGAAATTTACATGAAACAACCTGAGTGTTTTATTGAAGCAGGCCAAGAAAGCAAAGTTTGTAAACTTACTAAATCCCTATATGGCTTGAAACAGGCACCAAAGCAATGGCATGAAAAATTTGATTCCTGCATGATTGAAAATGGCTTTAAAACAAATGAGTGTGATAAGTGCATATATCATAAGTCTTGGAATAATTCACATGTTATTATTTGCCTATATGTTGATGATTTATTGATCTTTGGCTCTAACATGAATGTTATTGGAGAGACTAAAAATATTCTTAGAAGCCATTTTGATATGAAAGATCTTGGTGAGGCAAATATTATTCTAGGAATAAAAATTACTAGAACAAGTGATGGAATTTTCCTTGACCAGTCACATTATGTAGAAAAAGTTCTGAAAAAATATAATTTCCTTGATTGCAAGCATGTTGTAACTCCTTTTGATTCTAGTGTTCACTTGTTTCCTGTTCAAAGTGAAAATGATGTAATAAATCAAAAGGAATATGCTAGCATAATTGGAAGTTTGAGATATGTGACTGATTGCACTAGGCCTGATATTGCATATGCAGTAGGAGTACTTAGCAGGTTTACTAGCAAGCCTAGTAATGAACATTGGCATGCTATAACAAGAGTTATGAGATATTTAATTGGAACAAAAACTTGTGGTTTGTTCTATAAAAAATATCCTGCTGTACTTGAAGGCTTTTGTGATGCGGATTGGAATACCTTATCAGGTGATTCTTTATCTACTACTGGTTTTATATTTACTTTGGGAGGTGGTGCTATTTGTTGGAAATCAAAAAAGCAAACTATTATTGCTAACTCTACCATGGAGGCTGAACTAATTGCTTTAGCTTCAGCTAGTGAGGAAGCGAATTGGTTGAGAGATTTATTATTTCAAATTCCTTATTTTGAAAAACCAATTCCTCCTATTTTAATTCATTGTGATAGCACCGCTGCAATTGGTAGAGCTCAAAATCGTTATTATAATGGTAAATCCAGACCTATAAGGAGAAAACACAGTAATGTAAGATCATATTTGACAAATGGTACCATTAATATTGATTATGTCAAATCTGGTGATAATCTTGCAGATCCACTAACTAAGGCCTTAGCAAGAGAAAAGGTCTGGAGTACATCGAGGGGGATGGGATTGAAGCCAATAAATTCATAGTCATATATGAGGAAACCCAACCTGGGGACTAGAGATCCTATAACCAGGTTCAATGGGAAAAACGAATCATATGATGATTTTTTGTGAAATGCACTTTCTTTTTCCCTCCTATGATGTGAGTGCATATTTACCTGTAATAGTTTGTGAAGGTTGAGTTCAAGAAACTCTTAATGAAATTCTGTAGCTCGTATGAGTGGGGTGTTAACTTACAGGAGCACCCTCGACAGATTTCACCTATGTGAGTGTGGAAGTAGGCCGCTTCCTATGAGAATTGGCTTATTCTCAAAAGCACTCATGAAAACCGGGATAGCACAAGGTCGTAATGTGCTGGCTATAAAGCTCATGTTAACACCTTGATTATTATGTGTAAGCAGTGATATTTTATTTCCCTCAAGCAGTCATAGTTCAAGTCTGAGACCACTACGACTCTGGAATAAAAATTACTGTTTTACTAAGTAAAGATTCAATGCAGAGCATACCTTTATTATGCATAATAGTCTACCTTCAGCTGATATACTCTCTTATGTTAATATTAAAATGAGTGGGGGATTGATGGGTCTTTAGCATTTTAATATTAATATCATATAATATTATTATGCATTATGGATTTGAAATATTGCATTTCTCATTTACACCATTTGGCATTTAGTGGCCATGATGAGACCAAGATGTTGCTGCATTTTTCCATTGTCTTGAATGGCATTTTTATGCCTTTTTACTCACTTGTATTTAATGGTAGAATTTGATCTTTGGTTTTTTGATAACTCTCATAACCACTAAGTTATTGTTCATCCATTATTCTACCTATTTATTCCTTGTAACTTATATAACCTATATGTCATTTACCTACCCATTACTACCTCAATTTATTCTTCTTATTCAATACTAGGATGAATACCTCACCTATAAATAGAGGTAGTCTTGCATTTTTTCAAGGACAAGAAAATATAGAGTGTAAAAGAGTTAATAAAAAAGAGAGTTTTATTAGTTGAAGGAACGTGTTTTTTGTGTTGGAGCTTTGGACTCAACTCTTGTCCAGAGTTTGTTGAGTTATACTTTGTGTGTGGGCTGTTGTATCCTGGAGGGGACAAGTCAAGAAGACTACTGCTGGACCGGTGAAAACATTTGCTGCAGTGGGCTTGAATCTCCTTAAAGAGAGCGAGATATCCGCGCCTCAGCCAAGAAGATAATTTATTTTCTTTGTAATTTTTTCAATTGTAATTGCTATTGTTATTGTAATTTTTCACCAACACAATATTATTTATATGAGAGTTGGTATTTGCTGCGTGTTTTGGTATTTGTAAGGAGTTGAAATTCTTTACGCTTTTTTGCGCCTCTGCTCTGTCCCAATTTTCTGGTTATTGTTCGTTTTCTAGGTTTGGTGTGTAGGTAGTTGATGATTTTGTATTTTTTGGTCTGTGTTGCTTGCGCTTTAGTATTTGTATTTCTCCTTAAGATACCTCCGTGTAGTTTGGGATCGATAATGTCACATTTGTGAACCAAGTGACCACTCCTTGTGCTCTCTGTTCATAGGTTAATTCATCCGGAACAGTTCAATTTGGGTCATTCATGATACATTTTCGTTCTGAGAAAGAGCTGTCGAATACAATGGGTAGTAAGTTTTGTGTTGTATGCTTCTGCAATCAATATAGAAAGCAACGTCCACCATTGTTTGAACAACTAGAGACGTTTTCTCTTTATCAGAATAACTAGAGGCATTAAAGACTTACATTTTAGATGCCTAAAATGAGAAATTTATTGAATATGTTTCCTTCTTTAATTCAACTTACAATATTGAGTTATAAAGTTCACCAACCTTATTTTCAACAGTATTTATACTCATCTATGTTCATGCCCTATTAGAATGCATTATTGTTATACTTGCTGGTGCACGGGAGAAGAATAAATTTTATTCATTTTTTCTCCATAAAGATATTGACTCAATTTTCTATCACTTGAACAAAATTTTATTTTCTATCGAGTACAAAATAGCATACCACATTGAAAGTGGGTTTGGTATGGCGTAGATCCGGATTGTTCATGTGTTCCTTCTGCCTTTTTGTGACTCAACTTTTCACTCCATTTTTACAATGTTTCAGTTTAATCTGCAGACGTGTCCCATTTGAAACAATCAAAGTATATCATGTAGCATGTGCCCGTTTAGTGAGATCCCTTGGAAGAATAAAATCTTTCTCTACCTTACATATAGGTATCTCAGCTACGCAGGGTGAAAGATGAACTCTGAGAAGAAAAAAGCATGTTCTCTATAAGTTCGAAAGGGTCTTTGGAAATTGTTATATGCCAAATTAATAAGGGAAGGGTAGACATGGCATTTCATGTAAATAAGGAGGGCGTATAAGTAATTGAACAGAGAAAGATTGGTTACGCAATTAGTAGGTATAAGTTTGGGAAATTTGAGACGAAAACTGTGAAAACCCAATATTTCATAGATGAAGTATACTTTACAGGAGCTTTTCATGTAGGCAACTCTATGATGTTTGGTTCTGTTTGCATAGAACTTTATGCAGCAGTGAACTTTGACACAATGCAGGAAGGTCCATATATTCAATATGCTGAAATTACACTTGGTTTTAACTCAAGTTCCTATATTGAGCATTTTTTTTTCCTATAGGCAATGAAGTGTTGGGGTTAGCTGAAGAAAATACATGGTCAAGATTGCCTTTAGGTGCATTTATCAGATATGAATGTTTTCAAGAAAGTAAGGTGTCTATTGATTAGTGACCTTTCCCGATCTTCATTCGATCCAGGTGGAGTACTTCCATAGTTGATAGTTGATGAAAGAATTGATGATGCTCCAATCATTCCAGACTTGTTAGTTTCCTTCTCCTCACATATCTACATTGTTTTGGAAGCTGAAGCAGTGCCAGATGCACATGAAAATTCTCATAGTTCTGCTATATGGTTCAATTGTCTATTAAGATAGCAGTGGGGTGAAATTCACTTTTTTTTAACAACTTCTTGACTTTGTCCTTGAGGGCAAGGACTTTTAACAGGGGTATTTGTTATATGCCAAGTTAATAAGGGTAGGGTAGATGTGTCATTTCATGTAAATAAGGAGGGCATATTAGTCATTGAACAGAAAAAGATTAGTTACACAGTTGGTAGGGTATAAGTTTGGGGAATTCTTCTATTGTTGATTCATTGATGAGAAATAATGTACTCCTTGCTCTCTCTCTCTAACATCGACCTAAAACTCCATTGTTGCAATTCTGATTCAGAAGTTGTTCTTCTCAGCCAGCTTCTTAGGACTGCAAACCCAATGCTCTTCATCGAGTACGTAACAGAAATTATGATTGTTGCAAACAAATCATCACTTGGTTCATATTAAGTGATATTTTATAATATTTAGAATATCGTTGTAAGACACTGTTCTCAAAAACACCATGGAAGTGTTAATATGTTCTAAACATTATCTCAACTTGACAATGATGCTTCCTTTTTAGTGTTTTGATATTGAATTTCTTTTTAATAATCTTGTGTAGTGTTACGAATAGAAAGAATAGTGTCGGACATACGGGCACAACTCATCTAGTTTAACAATATGTACAAATCCATACGAAGGGGATAAAATAAGAAAATATTACTTTAAGATGATTTGGTCACATTTTATGTGAACCTCCAAATAATATATGGTAGTGTTGGTGTGAAATTAAACTCTACGCAAACATTTTTACTATATCTACCTAATCATACAGGAGATTAAAATAATTAAATAATAGCATGACTCTTTAGAATTTTCTAGCAAATATCTACTTAGATACACACTTCTTATTTTTAGTCTAAAATTATTTTACCTTATATTTATTTCTCAATCTCTCCCCTAATCACGCTACTCCTTCCAATTGTGTTTCATCTCTCAAATTTTTGCTCTATTCTCTTTCCCAACAAATTGATAATACTATTACTGGACAAATTCTACAAAATTGACTTTAATCCTTGTTGTGTCAGTCAATTATGGTGAAGGCAACTGAATCAAATTTCATGAATTTCTTACTTCTAAAATGATACTCCATCATTTTAATATTCCTACTACAGTTTGAGGTATTCATGCAAAAACTTGTCACTCCCATGGATTATGATGGCGATATAGATCTGGAACACAAACTTATTTTCAAGAACATAGATGAAAGTGCGACAATTCTGGGGCGAAAATTGATTTTTATTTTCTTTTTCTTCTTTTTCTAACTATGTATTTATGCATTGATACATTGGATACTAACTTACTTGATGAATGTATCAGTGCACACTTGACATCAGACACAAATACTTTTTATACCAGATACATGTATCTGAATACACGGTATGAAATTTATACTAGATACATCAAATTAATACTAGATACACTAGATGAAATTGATATTTGATACATCAAATTGATACATGATATATTGGATGAAATTGATATTGAATAAAGATACACTGAATTGATATTGGATACAAATACACTGAAATACAAATAGATACATTATGCAACTGTATCAATTACACAAGATACACGTATTTTTTATACTAGATATATGTATTTAAATACACGGTATGAAATTGATTTAGATAAAATTGATACTAGATAGATATTAGATACATTGGATGAAACTGATATTGAATACAGATACACTGGATACAAACAGATACATGAAATTGTGAATCATAGATAAATTGTGAAAATACATATACAAAGAAATCAATACAATATATTTAGATACAGTGAAAACGCATATGGATAATTGGGGAGGGGGGGATTTGAAATCGAATAAAGTTTTGATTTTTTAGTACAGAGATACGTTTTTTTTCCTCAACAAATCGTTATTTCCTTGATTTCAGCTTTATTTAATGTCAGTCAATTATAAAAAATCTTTTAGTTTCATTTTTGATTCACGTGTATCTTAGATACACATTTCCAACCCCATGTATCTCGGCTAAAAATTGGACAGACTGTAATTTCTGAAACTCCTATCCCACCTAATAATTAGCTATTAAAGAGTTGTGCTTTATATAGTTTACAGAAGGCCAATTGAAGTGACAAAGGTTGTAAAATATCCACCAGCCCGAAGTGAGAACATCTTTAACACAAATAGAACAAAGAGGAGTAGAGGCCTCACTGATTATTAAAAATGAAGAGCACATTGAACATGAAGATTGAAATTGCACGATTCGCAGCGAGGGGCGGCTCTACGCTTTAAAAATAAAGACAACTGTCTTGGGCCTCCAAATTTGAGGGGCCTTATTTTTAGAAGAAGTTTGATATATCTAAAGTACTATATCTCAAAAAATATTAAATGTATTGAATTATATTTTTAATTAAAAAAAATATTAGAAGAAATCAACTATAAAAAAAATAATTAACAACTTTGTATCTCAAGAAATTTTAAAAGTAGACTTTATAAAACATATATATATTACTCCCTCCGTCCCATTTTATGTGACACACTTTCTGTTTTAGTCTGTCCCAAAAAGAATGTCACCTTTCTATCAAAATATTCAAAAATTATTTTTACAACCACTTGTTTTGAGATGATAGTTTTTCTATCAAAAACTAGAACAAGTGATGAAAGAGTTTGTTGATGGCAAGGGTCATTTGTCCCATGTTTTGAGACAATTGTGTTTAAAGTTGACTGATCCAGAGATTCCAGCCCTTGTGAGAGAGCTTCTTCAGCTTCTTCTGTTGATTGTTGTAATCCACATATCCCCACAAATTGTTATTCTGTTAATGGCTTAATTCATCATGCATCATCAGAAATAAAAAATTTATCTTATCCCAATATGCATATACATAAAAACTCCCAAATATTCACCTAATATTCGCTCATAATATAAGGTAGAAATAAGAATGGGAGTGTCAGAGCAACGGTAAAATTGTTTTCGTGTGACCTATAGATCACAGATTCGAGCCACAGTAACAGTCACTAATGCTTACATTAGGATAGACTGGTTGCCCTCTTTTTTAATTAAGATAGAAATAAAAGGCGAATAAATTAAAAAAAGTAGTACTTTAATTTATCTGTCTCATTTTTTGTGACGATATATATTTGCACAGAGTTTAAGAAAGAAAATATTTAAAACGTGTGATCGAAAAGAAGTCATAAACATCTATGCGCTATAAATCAAATTGTTAAATGTAAAATAGTAGTAGAGTAATTTTAAGTTAAGTTGTTTCTATTTACAGAAAGACATCATTCTATTTAAAACAGGCTAAAAAAGAATAGTAAATCAAATAAGTTGGAATAGAGTGAGTGTTATTTATTATTTTAGGAAAATTAGGGTTTCGTATTAGGATTTAAGCAACTTATTCATGTTGACTAATTCTTCAAGAATCAACCACGTGCAGAATCTTTTCATGCTCCTATTTTTAGTATTAGTGGAACTAGGTCTTACTTAGCTAATTTCTTTATTTTTTTTATTTTATGTTTAGCATATTAGTGGACCGCGTTTCTAGTGTTTAACTCATGTTTCACCACTACGTGTTAGTTTCTGTTTTTTAGCCTTTAGTTGTTAAGTTGTAAGCCTATAAAGGCACTAGATCTAGTTGTGTTCTGTATCGTGGAATTGATCAGTAAAAGATCTTTTCGTTTTTTTCTTTCTCATAGCTTTTCATGTTGTCTTTTACTCTTATTTCTAATACTTTGATATCAGAGCAGCCAGGTTAATTCACCTAGGAGTCAAAGAGAGAGTCAGAAAGAGAGTCTATAAAACGGAGGAGAGCAGTCAAAAAAATAGTAGTGAACACCAACTCAAATTATCAGTCTCTTTCAGTTTTTAAACGTGTGAATTATCAGTTTTAGAGTCTTAAGATGAAGAATCTTTTTAAGTCTCAAGAGCTATGGGACTTGGTGGAGAATGAATTTTCAAATTTGGATAAAGGCCACGCACAATAACTTCGAAAAAAATTACAGGAAAGATTCGAAGGCACTATTCCTGATTCAACAAGCCCTTCATGATGATATCTTCCCCAGAATTTCAACAGCGGAGACATCCAATGAAGCTTGAAAATTTTTGCAGCAGGAATATATGGGAGATAAGAAGGTAATTGCAGTTAAATTACAAACTTTACGTCGTGATTTTGAAACTTTAAGCATGAAAAATAGTGAATCAGTGCAAGACTATATGTTTAGAGTCTCTGCAATTGTTAATATGATAAAGTCTTATGGAGAAAAAATTAATGATGAAACTGTTGTAGCAAAAGTGTTGAGGTCTTTAACCAATAAGTTTGAGCATGTAGTTGTTGCTATCAAAGAATTCAATGATTTATCTGATTATTCATTTGATGAACTAATGAGTTCTTTGTTACTTGTTAGATCATGAAGATAGGCTAAACAGGTCTCGTGAAAAGGTTGAAGAAAAGGCATTCCAGGTGAAAGAGGAGTTATCTTTCTCCAAAGAAAAATCCTCATTTTTTTCTAATAGAGATAGAGGAAGAGGCGAATTTTGTGGCTGAGGTCGAGGCTGCGGTAGAGGCAAAGAAAAATTCAGTGAGTCACGTTAGCCCAAGAGTGACTTGCAATGTCGGTATTGCAAGAATTCTGGCCATACTGAAGCATATTGTTGGACCAAGCAAAGAGATGAGCAGAAGCACGTTAATTTCTCCAAAAAAATTGAGAATGAAAGTAAGTTGTTCATGGCTCATTTTTTAATTACTGGCAATTCTGATGAGGTTGGAATTATTGATAGTGGATGCTCGAATCATATGTATGGAATAAAGTTTCTATTCAGAGATCTTGATGAGTCAAAAAAGAGTGAAGTTTGACTCGGTGATGACAAGCAAGTATGAGTTGAAGGCAAAGGTACCATAGCCATCAAAACAACACAGAGTAATTTTAAACTTATCTATAATGTGCAATTCGTTCCTAATTTTTGACTTACAATTTATCAAGTATTGCATAATTGATGATTAATTGTTACTCTGTTCTATTTGATAATGACTCATGTATAGTTAGTGACAAGAAATCTGGTCAAACTGTTGCAATTGTGCCTATGACTCAGAACAATATGTTTCCCCTTAATATTTTAAATATTGTTAAAATGGGTTAGTTGCTAAAGGTGTTAATGAAACTCAACTTTGGCATCTTCGCTATGTTCATTTGAATATTAATAGGCTGAAACTGTTGACTAGAAAGATGGTGGTTGGTTTACCAAAGTGGGTGAGCTTGAGTTATGTGAAGGGTGCATATTCGGAAAATAAAATAAAAGATCTTTTTTCTGTAGGAAAATCTTGGAGGGCTAGCGATTGTCTTGAGCTTGTACATGCTAACTTGTGTGGACTGATGAAGTCTGAGTCACTTAGTGAGAGTCGGTATTTTCTTCTGTTTACTGATGACTATAGTTGTATAAGCTGGGCTTACTTTCTAAAGTTCAAATCTGAAGCGTTTTAGAATTTCAGAAAATTCAAGGCCCTCATGGAGAAGCAAACAGGCTGCAACATAAAAGCTTTTCGCACAGATCGAGATGGTGAATTTTTATCTAATAATTTTAATTTATTTTATGATGAGAATAAAATTCACAGGGAGCTTATAGCACCGTACTCAGCATAGCAAAATAGAATCGTCGAGTGAAAAAATCACACAGTGGTTGAGATGGTCAAAAGCCTACTTAATGAAAGGGGACTTCCTATTCACTTTTGGGGAGAAGCAATGGATGCAGTTGTGTACCTCCTGAACATTCCTCCAACAAAAGTTATTTTGGATCGAACACCATATGAAGCATGAACGAGACGAAAATCATGAGTAAGCCACTTGAAAGTCTTTGATTGTATAACTCATGCTTTGGTTAATATACGTTCTAAATTAGATGAAAAATCATAGAAATGCATTTTCATTTGTCAAAGTCCTCAATCCAAAGAATATAAACTATATAATCCTACTAGTGGCAAAGTGATTATCAGCAGGAACGTTGTTTTTAATGAAAAAGCAACCTGGGAGTGGAATAGCGAGAAAGAAGATTCAATAGTCCATATTCTGGTTCAATCAGAAGGAGAGCATACCACGATTCTTGAATCAACAAGTTTTGACCCCTCATCTCCTTCCAGAAGTGATACTAATCATTCTTCTCATGGCAACAACAATAACAATTCTAATCTAGCAAGCTCTTATTCTCCATCTTCGGCGTCATCCAGCGAAACGCCACCAATAAAGTTTCAATCGTTGAAAGATGTTTATGAATCATGTAGCTTTTCATTGTTAGCTTCTGAATTGACATGTTATGAAGAAGCTACAAGGCAACTAGGATGGCAGAATGCGATGATTGAAGAGATTCGGGCCATCGAGAAAAATCAGATCTGGGAGCTAGTTGATTTGGCGGAGGCAAAAAATATCATCAGACTAAAATGGATCTTCAAAACAAAACACAATGCTAATGGAAGTGTCAAGAAGCATAAAGCTCGACTTGGTACAAAAGGATATTCTCAACAAGCTGACATCGACTTTGAAGAGACGTTCTCCCCAGTAGCTCACTTTGAAATAATGAGAACTATTTTAGCCTTGGTTGCTCAATTTGATTGGCATGTGTATCAATTTGATATTAAGTCTGCCTTCCTAAATGGTGACTTACAAGAAGAAGTATTTGTTTTCCAACCCAAAGGTTTCACTTCAAGTGAAGGAAAGAGCAAAGTATACATATTGAAGATGTTATTGTATGGTCTGAAGCAAGCTCCAGGGACATGGTATAGCAAAATAGACTTATTTTTTCAAGAGAACATGTATGAAAAAAGTGAAAATGAGCCTACACTTTATGTGAAGAAATGAGGTAATGGTGACTTTCTGGTTGTTTGTCTTTATGTCGATGATATGATATATATGGGCTCTTGTGAATCTATTGTTGCTGAATTTAAAAGTTGCATGATGAATAAATTTGAGATTTCTGACTTAGGTATGCTTCATTATTTTTTTCGGCTCGAAGTCAGACAAGGTCTGAATGAAAATTTTCTTTTGCAAAAGAAATATGCTATTGAAATTTTACAGACGTTCAATATGTTGCATTGTAATTTGTCTCATAGACCCATGAATATGAATGAGAAGCTGGTACTTGATGATGGCACTGGTTCAACAAATACTTCTTATTTTAGAAGTTTGGTTGGTGGTCTAAATTACTTATCACACACAAGGCCTGATATAGCATTCTCTGTCAGTTTGATTTTAAGGTTCATGCACAGACCTTCAAAGCAAGGTGCAGCCAAAAGAATCTTGCGATATGTTGCTGGCACAACAAGTTATGAAATTTGATACTCAAAAGTATCAGATTTCAGATTAATTGGCTTTACTGATAGTGATTGGACAGGTAGCTTGGAAAATCGCAGGAGCACATCTGAGAATATTTTTAGTCTTGGTTCTGAAGCAATCTCATAGAATTTAAAGAAATCAGATACAACAGCACTGTCATCTTCGGAAGCAGAATGCATAGCTGCAACTTCAGCAGGTTGTCAAGTTGTCTGGTTAAGAAAATTGTTAGTGGGTCTTCAATAAGAACAGATTGGTCCAACTGAAATTTGGTGTAACAACAAGACAGCGATTTCTATGACAAAGAATCCTGATTTTCACAGTAGAACCAAGCACATCGATATTCATTATCACTTCATCCGCAATCTTGTTACTGCTGGAATAATCTTATTGAAGTTTTGTGGCACAAATGATCAGGTTGTTGATGTTCTTACGAAATCGCTACCTCACAACAAGCATGACTTCTTCAGGCTACAAATGGGAGTATGTGATTTTGAATAAAGGGAAAGTATTGACTAATTCTTCAAAAATCAACCACGTGCAGAATCTTTTCATGCTCCTATTTTTTAGTATTAGTGGAACTAAGTTTTACTTAGTCAATTTCTTCATTTTTTTTTATTTTCGATTTAGCATATTAGTGGACCACGTTTCTAGTGTTTAACCCATGTTTCACCACTACTTGTTAGTTCCTGCTTTTTAACCTTTAATTGTTAAGTTGTAAGCCTATAAAGGCACTAAGTCTAATTGTGTTCTAGCTGTATCGTGGAATTGATCAGTAAAAAATCTTTCATTTCTTTCTTTCTCATAGCTTTCCCTGCTGTCTTTTACTCTTGTTTCTAACAATGTGCATTACGTCAATTTTATAATGTTACCAATGCATTTTAGCATGATGTAGTTTCTTAATCCTCTCAAGAGCTCTCACCTTTTTGTTTTCTCAGTGATTTAAACCCACAACTTTGAAATTGAATGTGAAGAGTACTTATAACCATCTAAGCAGTCTCATCTTGTCTTAGCATGATGTAATTAACAAACGGTTGACTTTATTTTTCAAGTTACTAATTTTATTTATTAGGAATACTTAATTGTAATTATCTTTTAGGCGATCTGATAACTCCTATGAATTTATTTATACTTTTGGCGCATACAAGTTAAACTCGTAACTTTATATTATACACGTGTACCTTACCTTGATGAGCTCGGGTGGGCGGAATCTCCGATCCAAATGAAACAGCGCTCCAGCCGGAATTTTCCACATACCAAAAACAAGATGAAATACGTCAGATTTTACAAGCATGCTCATGAGGTTCATGATTTCATCGTAATGTGTCACACAATTTCGACATAAATTATTCCAAGCTTAGGGATCGTTTCGTAGAGTGTAAAGAATGGTGTTGAATATGGTGTGTTCTCCGAGAAATGTTCTCTGAGGGGGGTAGTATTTTTTTTTTGATAAACGTGGTGTTCGAGTCAGCTTTCGTGCGCACACCTCGACTAATTTCACGGGATATTTGTTACCTCCCACCAGTAACATGTACCACCGTACCGGGTAACTTTGTCCACCAAGGCTAGAACAAATAGGAGGGGATAGTATTTTTCTAATGAATTAATATACAATTCATTAGAAATTAGTTAAAGTAAATAATACCTTAGCAATTTTAGGGTCAGGTCATTATTTTTGGACTTTGATAACTTCATTATGGACGGCTCAGATGATTACAGATTGACTTAGTTTAGGATTGTTTACTTAATTACTAGAATCAGGATTACATTGTAAAGTTCAATCCTTATTAATATTATATTAGGAGGAGCATGACTATCTATATAAGTGAAGCCATCAACGAGAATCAGACAAGTACAAAAATAGATGAAATATTATTATTATTATTATTATTATTATTATTATTATTATTATTATTATTATTATTATTATTATTATTATTATTATTATTATTATTATTATTATTATAATAACAGCTTTAACTTTAAGCTGCCCCTTCCATTTAGGAAACGGATTATAGAATACTATATATAAGTGAGTGTCCCTTCAGCGGAGACATCACAATTCACGTAAAAAATACTAGGTTAAGAAATCTTTGTGGAAGCTAACATGAAGATCACCATGAAGAAAGAAGAATGGGAGTTGGATCCTCGAAAACTCACCGTCAAGAAACTTATTGGCTTTGGAGGTTTTGGATTAGTTTACAAAGGTCTTTACGATGGAAAACAAGTCGCAGGTAACTATAAGTACTTTTCGTCAATGTATATTATAAATTTGTGACCCTCCTACTAGGGTTTGTATTTTGAGAGTATTGAATTTTATGTTATGACTTTAAGCTCTAGTGCTACGCTCACGTTATTCATGAATCTGTACTTTTGAATTAAAAAGGCCGCTTCGAGGTTTTAATATTTCTTGATACTTTACTAGGATTTTACGTATCGAAAGTTATGAATTTAGATAAACACGAACCAAATTAAATTATATTGAAAGCACATCCGCCCTTGACCTAAATAAGTTTTTACATGTTCTATGTTTGCCAATTAGTTCTTTTTTACTATATTAGGGTTAGGTTTCTTGAATATTGTTGTTAGAATGATTTCGTGAAATTTCAGCTGCATTTTGTTTTGATATATATAGTTTGTTATTGCTCTCTAAATTTGCCAAGATGCTGCTTGGGTTTATAGTTACTGCATGTGCTTGTACTGCTACGCATATGTTGATAACCAAAAAAGTTTTTGAGAACTGAAACAGAAGCATTAAAGGATTGTATTTCAAATCTGAACATAGTAAAATACGAATAAACCCTAATTCTAGACAAACATTGAAGTAATAGTTGGCTTCTTGTTGTAACGGGCCATTCTTATCATTATATTGTTAGAATTACGGGTTCAAAAAGTAATATGCATTTATCAAAATTTTGGTGATTTTTAATTAGTACGTACACATTCTTTGGATGAATTTTAGTTAAAATATTTGACGTGAGAGATGAAAAGAAGAATTCAACACAAGGAAGAAAGAAACGGATGGAAGAGGTATTCATGCAAGAAGTTTCTATTTGGTGTACTCTTCAGCACTCCAATATCGCTAAGGTACGTACTTGATTAATTTCTCTTTTTCCTTAATAATATTATTCGTGTATTTGCAAAGTAATTAAAGTTGAAGAGAAGAAAAGGGTTTGGTTTCATTTTATTAATTGATAGTTTTGAGTTTTTATCTTAATGTAATCATTGTCTGATTTAATATTAGTAAAGTAAAGTTGAAGTTAATTTAAATTCTCTACTGTTAATTTAATTTCTCTACTTTATTAATTTCTCTTTTTCCTTAATAATATTATTCGTTCTTGCGAAATCCTAGGAGACTCTTGCTTGTAGGCGTAAGGAAGATTTCTGATTCACCGCTTGGTAAATTAAAGTAAAGTTGAAGATAATATATTAGCTGATCACAATTAAATATATTAATTTCGTGGGGGGGGGAAGGGTTTTGTAAGTTGGTTGGACCTGAATTTTACTTGGAAAAAAATGTTGAAACAATTATTTTACTAAAATACTCCTCAAACCTGTTTTTTAACATAAAATCTTATATTTGAAGTTTGAAGTTAATAGGCGAAATGACCTGGAAAACCCTTGTACTTAGTTTCGTTTGTCAGTTAAACCCTTCTACACACCACTTTGCAACTGAACCCTTAAACTCATTGAAACACAATATTTTAAACCTTTTTCTCATCTGATAAATGTGTGTGTAATATAAACGAACACACGTGAAATTCCATGTCATTTTTTAATGACACATAAGAAATTAAATTTAAAAAAACAATTAAATCAAATACCCTCCCCTACACACACACACACACTCCTTCTTCCCCTCTCCTTCGTTCCTCCATCTCTTCTTCAACATCAGATCCCCCCCCCCCCCCCCTTCTTCCTCCCACCCCTTTGTCTCTTCTTCATCAAAATCCTCCACACCCTCCTTCCTCTCTTCTTCTTCTTTTTCAGATTCCCCTCCTCCCCATTTCTCTTTTTCAGATCCCTTTCTTTGTTAAAAAATTTCACTAATTTGGTGAATCAAGAAGCATATAAAAAGGAATTTGATGGTGTATTCTTTTGTTTTAAATTTTGTAGTGTATTTAAATGTATATCAATGGACACTAGTCGGAAATGATAGTGACAAAAGGAGGGGTTGAAATTTTTTTTTGTTTTTCTCTTTAATTTGACTTTTGGGTATTCCCATTTTTTCTAATCCAGAGAAGGTTTTTTAATTGTTGTCTCAAATATTGATTGAATCCTTGAAGGTGGTGAAAATGGAGAAGAACGGAGGGGTGGAATAGAATTTTGAGCTCAAATTTTAAGCAACAATGGTGTTAGAACAATTGAGGAAGAAGATGGTTCTTACAAACTTCAAAAGTGATTGTCATTGTCTTTTTGAAGGTGCTCACACTCCTAAAATATGTGTATCACACGCACCTTGCTCAATAATGCCACATAGGATGATAGGTCAAAAAAAAGGTTTAAAATATTGTGTTTCAGTAGGTTTAAGGGTTCAGTTGGCAAAGTGTTGAGTAGAAGGGTCCAGTTGACAAACTGAGTCAAGTATAAGGATTTTCCAGATCATTTTGCCAAGTTAATATACCCATTGTAATTTCAAGTGGGGTCTGCGGAGGATAAAATGTACGCACACCTTACCCTACCTTTGTGGGGTAGAGTAATCTCCAAATTCTCTTTTGTTTTGTTTAGCGTACATGCAAAATTAGCTGATCATAATGAATTATTAATTTTGTGCAGTTCATTGGGGCTATAAAGAAGAACAATATGTCAGAGATAAAAATGAAATGCAAAAGAGGTTCAGTACTACCAGTAGATGGGTGTTGCATTGTTGTGGAATATGTTGGTGGAGGTACTCTTAGATCCTATCTTTCCAAACACACAATGAAGAAGAAGTTGCCTTTGGATACTCTTATCCAACTTGCATTGGATGTTGCTAAAGGGTATGTATTTCAATAACATAATGCTCATTGATAAACATATTAAACGATATGTATAATTGCAGATTGAGTTACCTTCATTCTGAAAAGATTGTTCATAGAGATGTGAAGACTGATAATTTACTTCTTGACAAAACTGGAAGAGTGAAGATAATTGATTTTGGAATATCTAGTGAGTTTTTCTCTCTTGGCTTGGACTATCCTCCAATGATGATTGGAACAACTGGCACTATCGGTTACATGGCTCCCGAGGTACGTACATCGACTTTCAATATTCCTTTTCAACTTTAAATTTATTTTTCTAAATTGCCTTAAACATATGTGTGTGTGTGTGTAAAAGTGGGGGCATACAACGTTTAATTGTCGATAATAAGTCTAATTTGTCTAGTTTGCTAACTTAAAAATATAAAGTAAATAACCTATTGTATAATTCAAAAGTACGTTGATAGCTATCTAGTAGTAAAGTTTGTTATACATTACCTGCTCATTCAAGTTAAATCTAATTAATCTTTTGATGATATACATAAATAATTAGTAAACCTCTTTTAATTTGTTAATTAAGACTAATTAAATTTTTTCTCTTTGTTTTGTATTTCATCAGGTTTTGAGCGATCCGTCATATGACCATAAGTGTGACGTCTACAGCTTTGCAATTTGCTTGTGGGAAATGTACACTTGTTTAGACCCATACCCTGAACATATTTCTCATAGTAAAATTTCACATCAAATTTACATGGTACTTAATTACTCTCTCTTTTCATCGATCATTTTGTTCGTTGAAAACTCAACACGTTATATATAGAGAGAGTATAAAGAACAAACCGTAATACCTATGTTACCTATTGTTATATGTCAACTCAAATTAAGTCGAAGCATAAACTTGTACTAATTAATGAGTTGTTTTGTAAATTTCAGCATCGAAGGCCTGAAATACCAAACTCTTGTCCAAGAATATTGTCAGATATAATGAAGAAGTGTTGGGATGTAAAGCCACAAAAGAGGCCAGAGATGAAGGAAGTGGTGCAGATGTTAGAAGCCATTCAGACAAGTACAAAAGAAAGACAACAACAAAAGCACATATTTTGCTTTGCCTAAAAAAACATGAATCGGGGGACTTTATAAATTGATCGAGCTCATGATAAAAAGATCAGGTGCAGTATCAACTAGGTGTAGGTAACTTGACTAACTTCTGACCAAGATGTTCATAGTTCAGCTTTGCTAGATATGTCAAAAATGATGTATATATGACATGTATGTTTCTGCTATTCCAATATTGCAATTTGCAACTGTTTATTCCTAACCCCCAACAAACCAAGAAGCAGATGCGTGTATTTTGTGAGTACATGCGACACAGTTGTAATGCAATATCAAATACTCCCTTCGTCTCAATTTTATGTGAGTTAGTTTGAGTTGGCACGATTTTAAGAAAGAAAATTTTTTGAAACTTGTGAACTAAAATAAGTTATAAATGTTTGTGTGACTAAATCATTTTGTTAAGGGTATAATAGGCATTTTAAAGTTAAATTATTACTAAATATAGAAACGTGTCATTCATTTTGGGACTGACTACAAAGGAAAGTGAGTCATATAAACTAAGACAGAGAGTAACATTTTGTAGCTCACAGAAAGCTCAACACAAGAAAAGTTCATGTTGCTGGTTGCAAATGCCGCTACTTCTCTCTTTATTGTAACTATCCTTTCTAAAGTCCCATGCGCGTTTCACCCCAAATTGTAAGGTATCATACTTGGCAAAGATCTATTAATAGTTTAAAGCAAAGGTTGCATAGGCCATAGAGGAAAGAAGAATTGGATTTGGAAACAATCTAAAATTGAACACGCAAACTCTCATGCCTAATAAGTTTAATATAACTAGGGATGGCAATGGGCGGGGCGGGGCGGGTTGAGTCTAAACCCGCAAAATTTTAACCCGCCCCGCCCCGCCCCACATATCATTTTTATGTGTTTTCAAGCCACCCCGCTCCGCCCCAACCCGCCCCGCATAGTTTTTTCATGTCACTTTTTTTTATAATGTGAAATACGTAACACAGCATCTAGCCAACTACTTAGAGCTTAGTGTTTTTCTTATTTCATTTTTTTCTACTAATATTTTTACCTCTTCTGCAATGCAAAAGCTGTAATTTTTTGTCCATTGCCTTTTCACTGGCTCATTATAACGTTGAGAGAATTGGAATCAAATTTGTATACTATTTTTCATTGTCTTAATTAGGAAAGATTAAGCTGCTTATACTAACAGTCGAATAATATTTTTAATACAATCAGCATAAGTTATTGGTATTTATTTTAATGGAATTTCATAAACGGTAAATGATGAGTACTGCCAAGAACAAATTGATCAGCAACCCGCCCCGTCCCGCATTGTATTTCCAAAACTGTAACCCGCTCCGCATTGTATTACCAAAACTGTAACCCGCCCCGCACCCGCATAAGAGCTCCCTCGCTCCGCCCCGCCCCATTGTCATCCCTATATATAACGACTTCAAAATTCTTTCTTGAACATAGAGCACAGCAGATAGTCAGCAGAAAACTATCTCATAACAGCTTCATCACTTGAACAAATGAAAACAATAGCATGACTTAAGAGTCTACATGATGCACAGGAAAAAATGGAGTAACCCAATTTCTATTAATCACACAATAATCTCAAGATCTATTAATACCACTGTAAGTTCCTTAACTGTAAGAAGCTAATAAAGTAATCTGCAACAGAAACTCAACAAATTCTTATGAATTTGAAGAACTTAGACAACTGCATGAGAAATAGAAGAGTACTTGAGGTTGCTTTTGGAGTACATGAAAAATGTGACATGCTTGTAGCAACATCTTTATGACACATCCAATCTATTTATAATGATATCTAGTTCTATTTAAAATGTAAAATGGCTCTCATTTGAGAAACGAAGATTTATAAATAGCAGTGAACTAGATTGGACCAAATCATGTTCGGTCCCATCTGATACTCTGCTGAAACAGTTTAAAATTCAAAAAATAAAAAAGATAACAACACTAATAAGGCCTTCACAACATCATACCCGTGTGACCCCACAAGTAGGGCCTTGCTTCTCAGAAATTTCCTCCCGTCAAAAATGTCGGATGTTTCTCATATGTAAGAGGAAACAGCACAAATATGGAAAGCAAAGTGACCTTGAAGCTGGAATGAATTAAGGCCTCATTTGTTTGCACTTAATTCAGATCTTAGGCCATTAAGCACATTTATTTTCATTAAGATTTAAACACTTAATTGATCTGAATGATCTTAATCATTAAGATCTAGAACAAAGTCTTAATACCATTAAGAGATATTCTTGTATGGATAATATTCACCATCACTCTATCCACAATCACCAGTCACCACCACTTACTACCTTTGTCATCACAACCACCATCACCATTGTTAATCACCATTATCATCATCAACCACCATCACCAACCACCACTACTATCAGCCACTACCATGCCTACTACCTCCATCATTATAATTATAACCATCGTCAACCACCATCACCAACCACCATTACCATCAGCCATTACCATGCCTACTACCTCCATCATTATAATTATAACCATTGTCACCACCATCACCGCCACTTCTACCACCATTGTGATCAATCCTTACTACTAATCAACTCCACCATCACAACTAGCACCGCCGCCAACTACCATCAACACACCGTCAACCACCATACATTCTTCAACCATTACCACCACCACCACCATTATCACCGTCGACGGCACCTTCATCACTATCAGCCACTACCACCAGTACGGTCACTTCCAACTACCAACCACCTCCACCATCGCAACTAAAATCGACGCCAATTACCGCACATTTTTCAGTCACCACCATCAACACCGTCAACTACTAACCTTAACTAACTTCACCATCACAAAACCGCCACCAACATTATCAATCGCCACCATCATGAAAGTTATTATAACACCAATTACCTCTACCATCACAACTATCACCGTCAACATTACTAGCCACTAACACCAATCATTACCACCACCACCACCATTACAAATCATCTCCATCATCACTAGCAAACATAAATGTTTCATTTTTTAAATTAAATAATTATTTTATTTTATTAACTTAGTATTTTTCTAATATATAATTAATTTTATTTGAATTGTATTTTTATTATATTTACAAGTAAATAAATTATGCACATTCAGATGTTGAAAAACAAACAGTCTTAATCGTTCAGTATTCAGATCTAAAGACAACATCTTAATCATTAAGATGTGCATTCAGATTCAGACGTCTTAATCTTAATGAAAACAAATGAGGCCTAACAGAATTACAAAATAACCAACTTTTTTTTTTTGGTAAGGTAAAAATAATATGAAACCAACTTTTGACCTAAACTATTTATCATTTATGCTTGAAAGAAAACAGTTCTACAATGATAAGAGTAGCAAGAGCATTATGAATATGCTTCCAAGTTACAGGGGAGAACATAACTGAAATTAGGATTTGGGCCTCAAAGCCAAACCTGTCTCAACTTTCTTAATTTCAAATATAAGCATCCTCCACATCTTCAGAACAAACATTTCAGCTTCTTCATCTAATATACTTTGGAGCCTCTCCAGCATCTCAGTTGCCTTGACATGTTCTTGAGTGCTGGAGACGATGTAGTCTACCAGCGTCGGTTCCTCCTCACCAAGAAAATCGGTGATCTTCTTACTGATCCACGGTCTCATCCTTTCGTGCAATGCATTCTGTGAAAAGCAAAGCAGATATAAACTATAAACTTTCACACCTCCAAGTAAACCAAGAATAGAAGACCCGAAAAGAGAAGATAGGATCTACAAAATGCAACTTGGCAAAAGCTCAGAACATCAAATTCAAGTTATTGTAGCCTAGAGATTTAGCTTCAAGTGAAATAAGTCTATTAGGACCTTGGGACTCCAACAGGAACTAAAGTGCTAGATGCATAGTTTATACGACTAGCAATTGTTAACATTCCTAATGGCTGCAAGGAGGTTCTAATATCAACGACAGCTGGAAGGCGACCAATTTTCTGTCCACTTATAAGCAGTGGTTCCTGCTGTAAACAATTCTGGCAAGCCAAAGTACTCTCTTGCCATGAATCTTGCCAGAAAACTCAGGATGCCTATATTCCTTTCTTGATCAGGAACTTAGGATGCCTATATTCCTATTTGTCCTCACCACATGTCAAGGAGTTGAATATTATTTTCAGTCAACTACGGTCAAGCTTAATATTCTTCTCACTCAAGCATCTGGTCAGACTAGGAGCTAACGTGCAATAGTGTTAGCCCTCTTGAGGTATGCTTAAGCCCTGAGGCCCTGAGGCCCTGAAGCTTGGTGCACCGCAGGTTAGGCGCTTCGCCTCACTTAACCTGTGTTTAAGAGTTGGCAGTGGGGTAGGTCTCAATATCTATAGGTGTTTTCTTTAAAGAGGATAGCACTACTGACAAACATACTATTCATCAAACTTCATGAATAAACATTTCCGTGATTAAGTAAAGGAACTTAGAATTTAACAATAGAAATCAAGACAAAATTAGCAACTTGCATCTGAATCTGAAATTCGAAAAATGTTGAACTAGATAAACATGGGTTTTCACTTTTTACTTCATATACTTTGATTTTCAATTCTTTTGACCAATAAAATTTTCATTACGGTTTGTAGTATTTTTTCCTTGCATACAAAAGTTCATGCTTTAATTGCACCTTCACACTTGAAGCCTCAACAGGCACTTAACACTTTTCTATGCTTTCCGCCTCTGATTATACTGCTGATGAGGTGATCACATTCAGAAAGTTCTATAATTTCTGAACAAAGTTTATCTAATTGCTAATTACATGATTCAGTAATAAAGCAACTATATTGGTGCTCAATAGAGAAGAATCATTTTCTAATCTTGTAGGAAGACCAATAACTTTATTATCAAGGGACACTCGGGAAGCACATACAGTGCAGCAAAAACGTCTTTCCAAAAATTAAGTATAACTACTGTAAAGTAATCACTAGTAGAACCAGTGTCTTCCACATTCAAATAGTGGAGAACAAATAGGAATACATAAGCTACTTCCTCATGTGAGTGGATGTGCTAATTCACTTGTATCCATCAGGCTATAGGAATTTTTACCTCCCATTTTACCTCCTTGTGCTGTTAAGCAATTGACAAATTAACTTTCCGTCTCCCTCCTAATGAGATGTTTTGAATCTAACGTGGACTCTTTCAGGCAGTCGCACAAAAAGCAGATGCCTTAGAAAATATAACCACTATAGAATTACCATGAATATATGTACTGCTAATGCTAAGAACACTATACTCAATCCAATAAAAGCCTATCTTCATTTACCACAGAGTCAATGAACCAAGTTTTAGAACTAGCAAACATCTCAGGCATATTTCGACGAATACACAATGTCTTAGGAGTTCTGTGGCATCTGCCCATAAGGAATACTGAAACTCATTCATCAGTTCCGTTTCTTGTGAAAATAATTTAAAAGGGACCATCATGTTGCTCTTACTATTATAGTGCTCAAACATAAAATAGTGACAAAGGAAACATGTGATTGGAAAGAAAGACAGGCTATTTTGGGGGCAGAACCTATATCAAACGTTTGGCTGCAATTAGGCTAAATTACATCAGTTAAAAGAGATTTTTGTAGACATATGGACAAGCTCCGCTTGAGGAAACTTTTGATACCTTACCCAGAAATCAACCACAATAGTAATAAAAGCCCTCCAAATCCTAGAAGGTAAGTTGGTATGCTATCTCCTCACGTCTCCTCCCACTCTGCTTTATGTTAATTGCAGGAACACATCAATATGAAAATGCATAGCTGTGTTCCTATTACCATAATCTCCTTACATAAGATGAGACATCACCAAGTATACCAAAGGTCCACTAACAGGCTAGAAGTTGCAGGTACCAGGTATCATACAACTCTAAGATAAAAGCATGTCAGAAGTCTAGCAATGAATTAACTTGTTAATATTTGCTATAAGCTGCTGATTACTTCTCATATATTAAAGCAAGAGATTGAAACTGACAGATCATTTCTCACCTTGTCATAAATAGCCCAGTTTATCTCATAAGAGAACAACTCATCTTTGGTCTTTGGAATCATGTCAATCAATTGTTTTGCATCTAAAAGCTTCTGATTATCAGGCGTCTTAACCTTATCAGGTCTAGGTTCCCGAACTCTGTCATAATCAAGGTTTCTGCTGTCATCCCTGGTTCGGTTAGTCTCCTCGTCATGCTTGTCCCGATCCCTATGGCTGGATCTGTCATGAGTTCTTCTGTGTCTCTCCTTCTCTACATCAGGCCTCTCTTCTTTAGGGTTGACATTTGAAATTCGCTTAGCAAATTCTGCAGCCGTAGTCGGCGATGCTTCAGAGATGGAAGGTTGGACCATATGTTGCTCGTCAGCTGAGTAGTCAATTGGAACCAATGGCCTCATTTTCTTTTCTTTTTGAGTATCCTCATCCTCATCCGCATTGAAGAAAGAAGGGACAGCAGCTCTTTTCCCTGACCCTAGGAGGCCAAATTCTAACCTTTTCGTAGGGGCATTGCTATTATGCCTCATATCTGAGGCAGCAGTAGCTGCCAACACGGATTCTTCATCAGTCCCATTTTGTGCAACTCCTTCACCTGTTATTTTTAATATCAAATGCCAAAGAGAAAGATAGAGCAAAAGCCATAACAATAAATCTTAAGGAGAATAAACTAAAATAGTTACCCTGGCTTAAATTATCCTGAGCTGTCTCGATATTCTTATCTTCGCTATCAAGATTGTTTTCCTCATATGAAACAGCTTTTTCGCGTCCATTAGCTAGAGGACCAGAAAGGATTTTCAATGCCGCCTCCTGCTCTTTTTTCTGCTGTTCCTCGTCTTCTCTTCTCTTAGCCTCAGAAATCTCTTCTTCTTCTTTAGACCTGTCGGCCAAGTCATCTTCCTTCTCCCTCTGCCGTCTTTTCCTCTCCTCGTCACTAGTCCTGTGTTTCCTTTTTCTATAACCATCTTCACATTCACGTTCTTGCTCCACTATATCCCATTTGCGTTCCTGAGCCCTTTCTTTCTCCCTTTCTCTCTCTCTTTTTCGCCAATGTTCCCTCTCCCTTTCTCTTGTTTCCCACTCTTTTTCACGGGCCTTGTACCTACGGTCATCTTCACGGGTCTTGTACTCTCTCTCCTTCTCTCTCTTGGCTCGTTCTTGTTCACGTTCTCTCTCATACCTTTCGAGTTCCCTTTCCTTTTCTCTCTTCAAATCCCTCTCCCGATCCCTGCTTCTCCTATCATGCCTACGATGGTCCGGTGAGCTAATCTCAGCCTTGTCATGCTCACTTGAAGTTTTACTTTCACTGACATCATCATTTTTTTCTTCTGCAGTGTTTCCAAAATCATATTGAAACTGTCAGTAAAGCATTAAGACTAAAGCACCAACATCTTTTGATGACATCTAGGCAATAAAAGAAAAATATCCGAAATGAGAAAAGGAAAGACAGGCTTCTTATTGGTCCAATAAACTAACCATGTTTTGCTGTATCTCTACCTGGTTCCCCATCTTTGAGGTTTTCCATATATGAGTTATCAGAACCATCTTTAGCTGTTTGTGGAGGTGGAGGTGGAGGTGGCAATGGTTTATTCTTCAGCCTTTCCTCTATCATATCCTTGAGCTTCTCCAAGGCCTCTTTGTCAGCTTGCCTATCTTCGTCAGTGACCAGACCAAAGTTAGCAGCATCGAGATTTTCTCTGTTCCCTTTATCACCACTATCTTGCTTTGATTCTTCTGTACTAGACTCTGGAGGTTCTATAGACGTCTTCGTATTTTCATTCTTCTCCCCACCTAATGCATTTTCTTCTTCTTTCTCAGCGCCTTCAGTTTCAGACTCTTTGGGATTCTTTGAGCTTTCTGCTTTCTTTTCAACATACCGTTCAAGGAAATCACGAGTTGCTTGATTGACATTTAACTGCAATGACACCAAGTCTAACTAAGTTTAATAGTTGAAATTTCACTATCCCTTAGTAATATGGGGATGTAACATGACTTGAAGGAGAGCCCATATGAGCCTATAACATGACTCGGTCAAAATATACATGCAGAGAGAACAAAATGTTCATATTTGCCAAACACTGGGGGAAGATACTGTAAATATTTAGTAGACAGATGAGCTTCACAGGCACACTCTATCAGATGGAAAGATAAGATATCATAATTAATTTGATCACTTGTGAGATTTTTATGCTGCACAATAATAGTCCTAAAATGTGCAGACATAAATGAGAAAACACTATTTATTTATTTTGGACAGTTGGGTGTATGCTTTTTTTTGGGGGGGTGGGGGGAGGGTGAGAGAGAGAAAGGAGGAAAAGACAGAATTATACCATTAGCTCCTGCCCGTCAATGTTTAATTTGTTGAGCAACCTTAATGCACGGAGAACCCCCTCAGCAGACTCAAACTCACAAAACCCAAAACCTTTCAGTGATCCATTTGTCGGATCTTGGGCACGCTTCCAACTCCTAACAGGCCCGCAGAGCTTTGCAAACATTACAGCAGAAAGGTCAGTGAGAAACGCAAAAAGAACTAAGTTTCACTCTTCAAAAAGTAATTGGAGGAATTGCCGAAATGTTAAATTCACTCACCTGCAAAAGAGAAAGCATAAACTCATTTTCTGCAGTGGACGATATCTTGCCAACATAAACTGTTGTTTGTGGTTTCTCCGTTTGAGTAATGATTGGGATGGCAGCTGGCCTAGCAGCAGGAGGAATGATTGGAGGACGTATCATAGGGATTGGAGGGCGCATCAAGGGAGGAATAATGCCTACTGCACCTAGTGGGCGTGGAGGAAACACTGGTCGAGCCATTTGTGCGTATGGTGATGCATAACGCGGAATTCCTGCATAAATAGACAAAGGAGTCTAGGAATATTTATTAGGCCAAGCTTACAAAGCAGAGACAAGTCTAACACTCAACACCTACGTCTCATTCACGAAAGAAAACTGTAAGGCTGAACAAATGTGATTACCAAACATTACAAGCATTATGAGATGGCACCATAGGCATGAGAACACTCACGAGCTGAACAGATAACCTGAAGGATCAAGATAATAACATCCATTTCATAAATCACTAACGTGTGAATAGGGCTTACCTTATGCATCCACTTGCAAGGAAATCTGATCAAACTGTCCAAATTCCCAAGAATGATTTGCGAGGTTTGAATACATTAAGATGAGACTTCCAGCGTCTCATCATCAGTAATGCAATTGATAGCATGATAACATATTTTAAGACAATCTTTCCACATGTCAAACATTAACATCATCATGTACAGCAGAAAAATAGCCGGAAAGACAACACAAGCAGGTAAAATGAAAAGATTGTGATACCTTGGCGTATAGGCAACTTGCAATCAGTTGTTAACAAGGTCTGCTGCCAGCATTTCAAGAATCAAGATCCCAACAAAGGGGTAGTACCCTTATTACTAAAAGTAAATCTACTGTAGTACACGCATATTCAGACATTACATAACATAGAAAAATTATATGTCCATGGTGAGAAAGCTCCACTTCTGGTACTTCACAGAAAATAGATGTGTTCGAAAGCAAATGACCTTGTAATGATAAATGAAAATAAAAACAAAACCAAGCAGACGTGCTCATACCAAAAAAGCAGTTGGAGTACTCAGTAGTCTCTAATGAACAGCAATATGAAGCCTTCCAACCTTTCTCACCGAAACCATTCAAGAAACTGTAGGAGAAAACATCCCGTCATCGATACCCCTTATCCATTTTTAATACAATTCTACGGCAAACTCCTCTCATCCATATTATTCCCCTCTCAATATCAATACAATAAAGCAACAGACAGAAGTACGCTAGCCATTGTTACTCAATTATAGTCCATATAACTGTATACTATTAAGTAGTGTGAGGCTCAAATGGTAATCAGAGATTAATTCTTCTAGAGCCTTTAACAAGCATACTTATGTATAACATTTTGCAGTGGTTCAGTCTCAACAGAATAATTTCTAAATAATGAAATTTGTCAAAACTATTATTAGGACCACCAGTACTGTGCAGCATCTAGTGCTGACGATCCACAAATCTGGAGTAACTATCCTAAGAGATTAATTATTAACACAAAGACTTCGCCTTGATATCACAGCATCTACTGCTACAAGTGTAATCGCTAAACTATGCACTGCACAATCTATCACTCCAGCTATTAATATTGCAGCATCAATTGCTAAATATCCAAGTGACTGTACATATTAAAAAGAAACAAAAACCCACCGGGATGAAGCATGGCGCCCTGTGGAGCAGGTTGAGGCATGGCATGGTAACCGTTAGGCATAGGAGCATACGGTCTCATCAATTGTCCAGGCACAGCATAAGGCGGCATAATTTGCGGTGCCGAACCCATCTGAACAGCTCCAGCACCAGCAGTAGGTGCCGGAATCATCGCCGGCGGCACAGAATTCACTCCGGGAGGCTGAACAGAAGGATTCGGAAAATTCAATGTTTGCTGCTGCTGCTGCAAGTTAGGGTTAGGAAGAGGCGAGAACATAGGAGTTACACCAACACCACCAGGTAGCGGTGCTGGCGGCATCACCGGACGAAACGACGGAGGTACGCCGGAGTAAGGCTGGATCGACGGCGGAGGTGGTGGTGGCAGAGGTGAAGATGACGACGGTGCCGGAGATGGATCTGATTTGGAGGTTTTATCATCGGATTCCGGCGGTTGTTGAGAATTAGCGACGGCGGGATTTTCCGGCAAAGGAGCTGAGTCCGCCATTGATGTAGAAATTGGGGAACCGAAGATTGTGGGTTTTGAGAGTGAGCCCTAGAATTATTACTAGAAGAAAGTGGTTGTTTTTACGAATATATTTTTTATATATATTTTAATATTAAGAGTAAAATATCTCTCGTGCTCTTTCGTAATCCTACAGCATCCAGTTTGCACGATCTGTTCCTCATAACCCACTTAAAAACTAATTTCCTACTTTTAAAAAATATAAAATCAATATATTCATATTAACATATTTTAAAAAAATAATCATTAAAAATTATAATCTTGTTTAGAAGTTACCAGTTTTAAAAAAATATATAATCTTGTTTAGTTTATATAAAAAAATGTGATGATTTTATTTTATCACATGAACATATTTAAAAATCACAAACTCCACCATAAAATTACACTGTTATATTTTGTCGTACATTAACATATTTAAAAAGAATAAATTTATAAAATATTTAAATAACTATTAATAGAATAAACTTTTGACAGCATATCAATAATGTAAAACTTAATTAGATTATATTAAATTTTACTTAATTCTTTACTGGGCGTTTGGCCATGATTTTTTTTATTTTTTTCAGGAGTTGAATTTCAAAGATGGTGTTTGACAAAAATTTGGAAAATTTCAGAATTCAACTTGGTTTGAAAAACAAAAAAAAGTTGTTTTCACTTTTTTCGCTCCAACTTCTCTCACAAAAAGTCAAAAACAACTCTAATTTATATTCATGATCAAACACAACTCCAACTTCAACTCCAATGTGTATTTGGGTCTGTTTGGAAAGCCACTCTGAGAATTGAATTTGGTGTAATTATAATGTTTGACATGTTTAGTTGGTCAGATAATTACTTGATCAGCAGGTAATTGGGTGTAATTGGCAGGGGGTAATTACACTCTCTCATTCACAGGGGAGTTGTGAATTGCTGGTAATTACATGGTGTAATTACAAGTTGGTTACTTTTTAACTTTGTCCTTTTATTTTTTCATTTAATTTATTTTTATTTCTATTATTTTTTTAAAAAAATTATTATTCTAATAATTTTAAAATATATTTTTTTATTTATATTATTTATATTTCATTTCTTTCTCATTTTTCAACCTCTACTTCTTGTGATTCAATGCAAATGTTCGTATTATCTATTTTATGTTTATTTTTTTTCATTTAGTATAATTTAGTTAGTATTCTAATTTTTGAATTAAAGTAGAATTTATTGTTGAATAAGGTTATAGACTTAGGTTTTCATTTTCTTTTGAATCATATTTAGGTACGTTGTGTTGAAATTTGATATAAGAGTATTATGTTAATTTTTTTTGTAATGAATTTTTTAACTTATGTTATATTTTCAGTTCTAATTTATTTATTTTACTAGTATTGACTTGATATTTCACATTGCAAGTCATTCATTTTTTAGTTATAATTGTTAGATTATCTTTTTGTCAAATGTTTTAATAATTTTATGACATTATATTTATAATATTAATCTTTTTTGTCAAATATGCATTTCATGATGTTCTTAAAAATCATGTACTTTAAGTTTTATGATTAATTTAATTAAAATATACTAATTCAAAGAATATAAATTAATTATTTTTTATAATATTAGTTAAATCAATTACACTCTACCCTCTCTAGACCCCACATTGTGGGAATACATTGGTATGTTGTTGTTGTTGTCGTAATATTAGTGAAGAATATATATTTATTATTTAATATATTTCAAAAGACAATATGTATATATCTTAAATATTTAATTTAGTATCGTTTATAAAGCCCTTATTTGTTTAATGTAAATTTTTAGTTTTTGATAATTAACTTTTATTTTAAAAAAAATAATATAAGCATGTGATTATACTTGTACAACCAAACAGTACACTTATAATTACACTGTGATTATATTGTGGCAAACAAACAGGTCATCATAATTACTAGGCTGGTAATTGCTACTCTAGTAACTACACCAATTCCAATTATCAAGTGGCTTTCCAAATAAGTCCTTAATTTTCATGGCCAAACGAGGCCTTAATATTATATCACATTTATAATTACTTCAAACAAAAAAATTGATAACTGATAGTTTTTATTAATCACTAACGAAGACATTATAAGTCTATAATTGAGTTACCACAACTAGCTATCCAAAATGTGCTATACATGTTTTGATATGGAAAAAATATAAATATGTTTATTAAATCTCATTAAATATATAAATAAGAGATAATGCATAAGTACCCCCTAAACTATAGGTGAAATTCCAGCGACACACCTTAACTATACAGGGGTCCTATTACCCCCTAAACTTTTTTTTCTATATTTCTTTGCACCTTATGTGCTGACGTGGAGTCATAACCTAATCCAATTAGTTGTGGTGATATACACGCACTGTCACGTGTATAAATGGTTTTTCTTTTTTTTAAAAAAAAAAATTAAAACAAAAACTTCTTCTTATTTTCTTTGTCTTGTATTTAAAACAAGTCAATACACGTAAAAAAAATTATTTTTATTTTTCTTGTATTTAAAATTTTCTAAAAGAATGTATTTTTTATATTTTTCTTTGCCTTGTATCTAAACTTTATTCAAATACACGTAAAAAAAAATTACCTTCTTTTATTTTTTTCTATTGCTTTTATTTATTTATTTATTTTTTCTTTGTCTTTCCTTTGGATTTAATTTCAAATGCCTTGTAATTAAATATGTTAATTTTGAACGAATACCAAAAGAATAAAGGAAATTAAACTATAAAAAATGCAAAAAATAAAGGTCACTTATTCGAAGAATTATTATATTACATATTTTTTCAAATTAAGTAAAAGTGAAAAGACAAGAAATTAATGAAAGAAAAAAAAAAGTGAGGAGGAAAATAAATTTTACAAACAAAGAAAGGAAAATAATTAAATATGTATAAGTTTTAATGGTAATAATTATGTGTATCAACTAATTGTAAGATGTCCAATTAAAAAAGGACACGTTTCTTTTATGTTTTCGCCTCTCACTTGCTTTCAAGAGAGTGAGCACGCTCTCTGTGTCACCTCAACACTAAATAGTGTATTTATTACACTTTAAAATAGTTTAGGGGGTTAATAGGATCCATGTATAATTATGGTGTGTTGCTGGGATTTCACCTATAATTTAGGGTGGTACTTATGCATTATCTCTATAAATAATAATAAACTTATTTATATTTGTATAATAATTAAAAGGAGAGGGAAATGATCTTTTCTTAAACCAAGTGACGACTTCACAAAAAGCCACATGTATTGTTGAGACAAAATTAACTACTATTGTAATTTTAAATCTAAAATTTTAATTTGAGAGTCGCTAATTATTTTAAAATTTAAAATTAAAATTGTATCTCAATAAGATAGGCACGTAAACATAAAGTAGGAATAGCATAAGTTATCGTGGAAAATAATTACAAAATTCAAAAGAATCAATTAAAAGAACCTTAGGCTATTAGCCCTAATAAGAATTCGACACTCAGTATTCTTCAATTTCGCGTGATCTCAATAACTGCACGAAAAAAGAATCATCATAATTTGAATATTTAGGGTGACAACTGATGAGATCTATATAGTTGCTCTCTAAGATTTTCTTGAAGTCTAATCATTAACTTCTCTGATCAACACTCTGGTACATTGATATTCTATCTCCTTTACATGTATCTCTCGGCCACAAAGAGATTCATAGATTCAGTGCAAGTATCTTTCTGCTTTTTATTTAAATTAATAATATGAACAGCAACACTAGCACGTTTTTCTATAGCAGGCCTTATATTGAATGTTTTTTCTTTTTGGGATTATTCCCATTTCATTATCAATTTTTTAAAATAATAATTAAAATAAGAAACATCTGTAGAATAGATAAATCAATCTTTGTGGATTCAGCATCTTTCTATATTATTTTGATAAAGTGTGAATAAATTTTTTGATATACATCAGTGACTTGTCAAGAGCATACTTAAAAAATACCAGCAAGATAAGATCGAAAACGAAAGGATAAAAGTATAAACTTTAAACTAAAGGAACACACAAAGAATCTTGCAACAAAATAACATTGAGAAGGATCAAGTAAAAAGGAAAAAAGAGAATACCGAATGTCAAGAGCAAATACACATATAAGCGAAACATTTGAGAACAAGGACCAACAGATCTAAACAGATCTAAAGCTTCAGCTAACTATAGAAATCGCCTGAAATTTAAAAATGAACAAATGGAGGTGAGAAAGAAGACGAACAAAAAGAAGAAGAAAAGGCAAAGAAAATCAACAACAACCTAAAATCAACAATGCCACACACAAAATAGAAGCCAGAAGACAAAGACAAGAACTTCAGTTGGCTGGAGAGACCATGAAAATACCAGAATCGTCAATCCGAAGCTGAGAAGGATGGCCAACAGAGTGAAGGCGGAGAATTCTAGATTTTGAATTTTGAATTTGAGATTTTTTTTTGCTTTTACATTTTGCATTGATGTTTTGCTTTATTTGGTTTTTTCGCAACACTTTTATGATTAATAAAATAGTTTGTGGGTCCGAGGCCACTTGTCTTAATAAAATGTGGATCACAATAAATCAATATCAAAAAGACTGAAGTAGTGTTGTATTTATATATGTTCTTTTAAATTCTTGCATGTATACTGTAATATTTATTCTCCAACTATATTATCACAATATATATATATATATATATATTTTAAACTTTTTAAGAAACGTGAAACCATAACGATTAATAATCGTAATTAGGCAGATGAAATTGTTGTGGTAATGATGTGTTTTCATATACATATTTTTTTGGGTAATGTTGTAATTTATATATTTATTCTTCAATAATTTAATTTTAAGTTTTTTTCTGTACTTGGAATTAATAGAAAGATGGCGCATCAATTATTAATGTCTATTTTTCGGATGAGAAACTAGAAAAGAAATATGTTATCAAAAAGATTAGAGAGGAGTTGTATTTATTGCATCTATGTATGTTCTATCCTTTTTGCTTCTAAAATATATTTTTTCAAATATTTTTCTAATATATGATTCACTCAAAAAAACAATGATAGCTTGGTTACTATTAAAGTTTGGTAGTAATTTTTTTCTATTTACACAAAAATATTCAAATATCTTGAACTTTATTTCACTGATTTTAGATAATAATTGAATAAGTATTTATGATGATGCTTTGTTTTAAGTTAGACCAATTTTAAGACACTGTCTTGAAAAAGAAACGTCATGAAAGAATTTAAATTTGCATGTGTTTGATGATGTTGAAAATCAAATGGAAGAACACTCAATATTATTTTTAAAACTTAATAATAAATTTTTAATTAAAATTTTAAAGTGATCACAACTTTTCGACTTTATCCTAATTAATTTTAAAAGTATTTACAAGATTAAGTCAAATAGTAAGTTAGAAATAGAAAATATTACTTGACTATTTTAAGACAAATTATCTGAATCTAATTTGAAAAATAAACATAACCTTAAAACGGAAAAAAAGACCAAAAATAAATAAATAAAAAGAAAAAAAATGAGAACAAGAATAAACAAACTTAGCACGTCTAAGAAATTTTAAAGTTTAGTCAAATACCTTTTTGGATCTTTCTTTATAAAATTCATTTCAATAAAAAAACATGTTTTCTAGACTCCTTTATTTTAGCAATTAAAATACAAATTTTTGTCTCTTTTTTTACTTTATTGAATTTGTATTATTCAAATGAATATCCTAAGAATTTTACAAATTTTCATTTAAAATTCTTATGCGAATGAGGAGTGTTATATTCTTTTAGATGAACGGTTTTCTTAATTACATTAAATCAAGTATTATATTTCTAAAAGAAATATTTTATGTTGAATAAAAATTATAGACAAAAAAAAAGAATTTATTATTCTTATTATAGACAGAGTGCATTTTTCTTACTTTTCTTCTTTTATTCTCCTTTGTGCATATTCAACAGAAGCGAGAAGTATAATTTTTATACTTTCTTAACACAATATTCAAACATATATAATTATCTAAAATTACATAGAGACATTATTATATATTAAAAATAAATGTTCTTTGACAATATTTATTTCTTATTTATTCAAACTAAATAAACAAGTATGAAGATCATTTATCACTCAAAAAAGAGATAATGCATAAGTATCACCCTAAATTATAAGTGAAATTTCAGCGACACACCTTAACTATATAAGAGTCCTATTACCCCCTAAACTATTTTAAAGTATAATAAATACGCCCTTTAGTGCTGAGGTGGCATAAAGAGTGTGCTCACTCTCTTGGAAGCAAGTGAGAGGCGAAAAAATAAAAAAAATCTGATCAATATTGAACACATGTCCTTTTTTAATTGGACATCTTACCATTAGTTGGTACACATAATTAATACCATTAAAACTTATACATATTTAATTAGTTTCCTTTCTTTCTTTGTAAAATTTATTTTCCTCCTCACTTTTATTTCCTTTTTTCTTTCATTAATTTCTTGTCTTTAGATTTTTACTTAATTTGAAAAAATATGTATATAGTTTTAAAAAAATAATGATTCTTTTAAAAAGTGACCTTTATTTTTTTATTTTTTTTAAGTTTAATTTCCTTCATTTTTTTGGTATTCGTACAAAATTAACATATTTAAATGCAAGGCATTTGAAATTAAATCCAAAGGAAAGACGAAGAAAATAAAAAGAATAAATAAAATCAATAGAAAAAAAATGAAAGAAGGTAAAAAATAAATAAAAGAATTATGTGTATTTGAGAAAAGTTTAAATATAAGGCAAAGAAAAATATAAAAGATACATTCTTTTAAAAAAATATAAGTACAAGAAAAATAAAAATAATTTTTTACGTGTATTGACTTATTTAAAATACAAGGTAAAGAAAATAAGAAGATTTTTTAAAAAGAAAAGAAAAAAGAAAAAAATATTTAAAAAATAAAAAAATTGAAAAAAACTCATTTATACACGTGGCAGCGCGTGTATATCACCACAACTAATTGGATTGAGTTATGACTCCATGTCAGCACATAAGGTGAAGAAATACAGATTTTTTTTTAGGGGGGTAATAGGACCCTTGTATAGTTAAGGTGTGTCGCTGAGATTTCACCTATAGTTTAGGATGGTACTTATGCATTATCTCTCCAAAAAATATAAATATAGGATATATAAAAAATATATAATGTGAAAAAAGTATCTTGTACAAATAATTTCCTTTTAAGCACTCATACATAATTTTATTATTTTTGATGTGTGTTTTTTATCTCAATTGAACTTAACTTTTTAAAGAAAAACGCAGTTTCATATACATAAAAAAAATTGTTCCTTCTTGCATTTTCTAGAACTTAATGCTTTTTAATAGTGAGCAATTTTTGTTTTTCAAGTTAAGTTAAATATTATGTTATTCTTATCACTTAATGTTTAGTGATAAGAATGTATATGAAAAAAAAATTGTACTGCTTTACTATTAGTTGTCATGTCTTTTTAACTATCATCTTTTTCTTTCCATCACTACTTTGATTTGCTTCACTTGAGCCAATGGTGTTTTGAAAACAACAATTCTACCTCCAAGACATTGTTGTAAGATCCGCATACATTCTACCCTCTCCAGATTTCACTTTGTGGTGTAACAACTCTCGAGATTATTTTCATAGTTTTCGCTCTTTTCCCCCGTTTGACCTTTCCTTAGCTGTGGATTGATATTTATGACTTGCGGAGATGGGTGATTCGATTCTCAAGGTGATCGATTGTATTTCAGAGAAGTTTTCATTTTTAAGGGTTTAAACTTAGAAAGTTTGATCAAAGTCAACATTTGATGAAGATGAGCTCGCAATGAAATTATGACAGTTTCATTAGGTCCGAAAGGTGATTTCTAGGTTTATTGGGCCTTTGGTTTGGGGTCCCGAGGTTTTCGAATGCATTTGGATTCAACTCTTTCCCCACCAGAGGACCAAAAGGACTTCGTGGCTCTATTGCAATTTGTATTCTCCTGTAACAAAGTGATTTAAATGATATTTCTATGAGTTTAATTTATTATCAAGAAGCTAACAATATGATAGTTTTGCTATTAAATCAGTATCACAATGTCAATATATATCAAGCCGAGAATCAAACCAGTTTAAAATCACATAAACAACCGAGTTGATAAGCAATATAGTAGTGATAAAATAAAAACTATCAAAAACACAAAGCAAGTTTCTCTTCCAACCAATATAGTAGTGATAAAATAAAAACTATCAAAAACACAAAGCAAGTTTCTCTTCCAACCAATATAACAAGATTAATTCTCCCAAAAACTTGCAAAAAAATTCCAAAACAGAAATGAAACCAAACTTTACTATCAGTAAAATATAGCATAACAGTGAAGTACAAGTACCGACCATTGGAGAGGGATAAAGTTATTTTAAAGGAACAAAATCAATTGTAGATTTCTCCATAGGGAATAATCATGTAGCTTGAAGCTTATAAATATCAAATTTGTTTCATATTCGCAGAAAATAGCACAGTATAAAAACTATAAGCGTCACATATGACATAAAGACAAAGAACGACATAAAAGCATCAACTTTAGCCGGAGGTAGTGAAAGACTAATAATTACATAGGGGCAAGCACCCTGACCACAACATAGGACCTTTGATTTTTCTGACTACTTCATGATTTGGCGGCAACATGCTTGTTTCGTCCAATTTCTCGATCAAAAATTTTCAACTGAAAGAGAAAACACGAGAATCTTGTAATTAATATATTAAGCAAATAGTATATACTGTTTAGTAAATAATATGTGCCTACTTTTTAATCTAAGTTTGTCTACAATGACGAGTGTTAGTTTTATCATTTGGTTGTTTCAATCCATGCATTACTAATACCCTCAATCTTATTTCATTTTGTCCAGAATAAACTAATGCGCAGATTCCCGCATACTTTATATATATATGCTGGTATTGTTTAGGAAGAAGGGAAGAAAAGCAGTAACCAAACGTTATACTAATGCAAGATTTTAGGTAGAGATTGAATCTCTCTAAGCAACCAACCAAATGACTCCTAAGGTCTCTCACGATACAACAACCACTAAATTCGAAATGGCCTGCTTAGTTTATAAAGCTTCAGTAGAAAGAGCAAAACATTTACCTCATAAATTGTAGCTGCAGATTTTACAAAGGCACGCCATGCACGTCTTCTCTCTGATTGTAACCTTGACACTCTCAAAGCTTCTTCAGGTAACACCGCATTTATGTCAAGCAAGTTGATTTTAACTTTTAAGACACCGTAAAAGTAAAGAAACCAGGCCTACAACAAGCAGTGGCGAGGATTCCGGAATAATAAAGTACATATTAACCCCAAATTCAAGGACTTTATCCTTGGTAGAAGAAAACTGATCTCTTCCCCTCTTGGTTGCAGATTTTAGTCTCCCAAACATTGGTCCAACCTCAGCTAAGCCATTTCCAGTACAATTTAGATTGACAGAGTCATTAGTGCGAGAAAGTTTGACCCCGTTCCGAAGTTTCTGCTCTGAAGACAACAAATCTGTAGAATTACCTGCACATATATACCTCATCTTCCCCTTGGCAGAGCAATCCAAGGGCAGAATCACTTAGATATGGAGATGTGTGCATGGAACAAATGATGGTGTACCATTACACGAATGACTCCTTCATGATTCTATTATCTCGCCACTGCAAAATAGACTCCTTCAATTCTCTCTCTCTCTCTCGTGTCACGCTCTCTTAGCCATCGAATAAGTATTTCAATCTCAACATCAAATTGATAAGATGTCCACTGATCAAGATTAGGCATGCCCATGTTCTCCCAAGGAGCAGATGAACCTAAAACACCACTTTATCCTGAACTTTCCACACCATATGACCACAAATGTCGAGATGACTGGCTGTGTACTTGCATAAGATACTAATCGTGAAGAAGTAGACCTGCCAAAAATCCAGTAGAGTCTGCCCTCAGAATCCTGTCCCATGTATTCCTTCCTAACAGAAACCTCCTGAAGTTCCCATTCCTTGGCAACAATTTTGTCCTCTAAAGCACAAATCTCCTTCTTTAGATCAGATATCTCAACAAGCTTTCCTCCAAAGGGTTGTTTATGGAGCCTGAAAAGTATTGTGACACAATACAAGTAGAAAACAACGTCTTACTTTTCAAACTACTTCCTCCAAAGTAGTTCGAAAAGTATGATGTTTTTTTCTACTCGCATGGTGTCTGACAATACTTTTTCAGGCTCCATGAACAACCCTTTGGAGGAAGGATACATTGTTGAGATATCTGATCTAAAGAAGGAGATTCGTGCTTTAGAGGACAAAATTGCTGCCAAAGAATTGGAACTTCAGGAGGTTTCTGTTAGGAAGGAATACATGGGACAGGATTCTGAGGGCAGACTGCACTGGACTTTTGGCAGGTCTACTTCTTCACGATTAGTAGCTTACGCAAGTACAGGTACACAGCCGGAGTCATCTCGACATTTGTGGTCATATGGTGTGGAAAGTTCAAGACAAAGTGGTGTTTTAGATTCATCTGCTCCTTGGGAGAACATGGGCATGCCTAATCTTGATCAGTGGACAAGAAAAAAAGAAAGAAAGAGGTCAACCAATCGCTGACAGGCTCAACTGCCTTTCCTTTCGAACTAAACTACCATGACATTTGCTAACTGCAAATGCAATCTTATTTCAGAAACCAGACAGAATTGGACCATTTTAATGTATCATCAAAACCATATATACATGTTAAAAGCATTACCTCCCGCACTTCGTCGATGAAAGATTCATGTGATCCCCCATAGGATCCAGCAGCCAACTTCACATTAATCATCCTGAAATCCAAAGGCTGAGATACCATTGTTGAATGCCCAAGAAGCCCCTCATTGTCATTATCATTAGGGCTCAGAACTTTTCTTCCCGAAAGATTGCAGAAGACTTTATCTTTATCTTTTTTAACAGCTCGCTGTAGTATAATCCGACATTGTTTCATAAATGATATCAGACACAGAGCTACAACTCTTTACCTTTTCTTCCTTCTCAGGTTTGGACCAAGTATTTCCACCCAGGAGAGAAATTACTGCTCTCTGCATTCAATTAATGTTTGAGTAAAGGTTAGTCGTTTAACAAAATTGTCACATTCAATGTATATTCAAGAATGAGTCATTGGTGAAATGATTTGTGAAAATACATCAATACATATGTAATATACAGTCAAAATTTTCAGAAAGGAAACTTACACCAATTAACAATCAAAATAAACAGGGGATTTTAACACAAAATTAATTTTGTATATATATACCTTCAGCCGTGATCTTGCAAGTTTCCCCACCAAATCTTGTTCCTGAAATAGAAAGAATTATTTTTAATAAAGCCCAATAAAATGCTTTCTTTTTTCTCTAAATTTAAGTAGTAGTGATTTTTGAAATACATGTAATAATCAATAAATAAAATTAATTGAAAAATAGTTCGGTGCACAAAGCATCTTACATTTATGTGGTGTTCGAGCAAAGGCCGCACTCCAAAGGGTGTGATATAAGCAGTCTACCCTAATGCAAGCATTTGTGGCTGCTTCCACGTGCACAAAATATCCCACGTTTATGTACCCTTTGTGTGATGGAGACATCCTATCCTAATGCAGGGCCGGCTCAACCCTTTAAAGAAAAAGGCCAGCGCCTGAAGCCCCCAAATTTAAGGGGCTCATATTTTTTTTTTAGCAATAATAGATTATAGATTTAAAAAAAATAATATATTGAGTACTATTCATAAAAAAAATAAACTTCTCATATAAAATGAGAGAATTATTAGAAGAAATTTGATATATTTGAAGTATTATGTCTTAAGAAAGAACTTTATAGAAAAATATATTAATTTTTCTTAAAAGTTTAAGGCCTCCATTCGATTTTGGCTTTAGGCCCCTCGTATGCTTGAGCCGCCCCTGCCCTAATGCAAGCATTAGTGGTTGCTTTTACGTGCACAAAACATCTCCTGTTTACGCAGGGTTTAGAAAAGGATCACACCCCAAGGTGTCATATGGATACAACCTACTACCTACTCTATTGTAAACACTAGTGGTTATTTCCACGACTCAAATCCATAAACTATAGATCATAAGGAGACAACTTTACCATTGCTCCGGGGCTTCTAGTCTAATTAGTAAAATTAATATATATACTTTTGTTTCTTCACAGCCAAAGAAACTTTAGTTAGTTGATGCTCGAAGGGAAGCCAGACAGTTGAGCTCAAGCATTCAAGTTTTTTTTTCTCTTCAAACGCCTTCACATTATATTCTATGAAAAAAAATAGAGTATTACTATTAATTAATATAATCAATAATAATAATACGAGAGATGCTGGATATATAAAATGTTACGATCCAAATTCATCACACATATTATCTGTTTTGACTCAATAGACCTAATGAATTTTTCTCTCGAGCTATCATTAACGAGCCTAAAAGTCACAACCTAAGCCCATGGCCGCACTCCATTATATATATGGACATCACATACATCTTCTTTGGGGATTCATGAGCGTTAAGGTTTGGACCATCACCGTACTGAAGGAGTGCCATACTCTTATACCGTATTTGTCATCCCAAGTCCATGGTCGGCACGCATTGTTCGCGTTGGTCTATAAGATTTCACATATTTATCCCTCGGGCTATGTCATCATATAACACAAAATTGCGCATATATACTATGTGAAATCTTGTCAACGCCTTGCCTTATAAATCCTTTCACTTTACCATTTCATTTTGATATAGCATTAGCCTAAAGTATAACATGCATTACCCCTCTTAATAAGCTTGTCAACCTAAAAACCTTATAATCTCTCTTTGATTCACCGTCATTTGTCCACCCTTTGTCATTAACGTTCATAATAACGCATTTTAAAATTGTATCAGCCTAGGTATAAAGTGGACAACATCAAAAGAAAAACTTACCTTAGCATCCGATGCAGCATCTTAATTTCAACTTTCAAGGCACTCACTTTACACCGCGGCTGATCATTCTTGTTTAACACAAACAATAATTTTAAATTAATTAATTAAAAATAATTAAATTGGAAAAAAACTATTTAATTAAATAAATAATTAATGTAATCAATTAGTTTATGAGAGCAAAAAAAATGTTTAATTTACTACCTCTGCTGTAACATTTTCAATTGTGGTTAGCTCAGAAGATTCTAGAACATCATTGTACCTAGCCAATATGCCTTTCATCATTCACAAAAAAAGTAATAATAATAACAATAACAATAATAAAAATAAATACTAAAAGAATTTATCGCTTAATCATGAGGGAGAAGGATCGGCAAAAATCAAAACAGAAATATCATTCAATTCATCGATCTTAAAATAAAGAAAAAAAAAGAAAAAAACAAATAGTTTCGTAAGATCGAGAGCTAGTTATCGAGATCTTGGACTATCCGTACACATGCTTCGTAAAGCTGTCTATGCATATTTGTCTCTAGGAGAAACAAGATCAAGTTGGAAAGGATTAACACTTTATTTCTATTGGAAACTTTACACAAATAACCGACTTAATTCACTTTTACTATTTCTACCCGATATACATCGATTATATACTGATTATACATGATTGTACACATATTATAAATGAATTTTACATATACTAAATATACTTTCGTCAATTTTTTTAAATTTAAGTAGTTGGATAGATGATTATTTATATTACTTATTTATTTCTATTTCTGTAGTCAGTTATCATAAAAGCTCCAATATAGTTTGATTTGGGCCGATCTCTGTGGGCAAATGATGGCTTATGAAATGATCCAACCCACATATTTTATTGGGCTTTTGCCACTTTATTTTTGTAAGCCCGGCTTATTGTTTATGGCCCATCCCAATAACTTCATTTTGTTAATGGAATAACCTAACAATTTTTAAAAATTTTCTACAAAAATATAAGTATTTCACTCCATTTTTGGCCTTCATAACAAATCATCACTATAAATATACCACTTGTTAAACATTTTTAGAACATTCTATTCCAAAAACACTATTTATTCAATTAAAATCAACCTTTTCAGTTCATAATCTATGTATTTTTATTTCCCTTCCTCTTTCCCTTTTTATCATAAAGCTACAAGTAAATATTGGGAGATATAATTGCGTTTGATATTCTTTTTCTTTCTAAAAAATCAAAACATTGAATTCGTAAACTCTAAAATAAACGCCACAGAAATATCTTTAAGTTATTAAACGCCTACAATAACAAATCAGTGTAATCTCCATAAGCGAGATCTGAAAAGGGTGTGATGTACGCAAACCTTATTCTACCTCTGTGAAGTAGAAAGAGATTGTTCTCAATAGACCCTCAGCTCAATAAAAACGTTATTCAAAATAGATCTAAAAAATAAGAGTAAAAAGTTATTAAACATATAGTAATTTATTAAGAATGATACAACCACTTCATCTAAGAGGAAAACATCCATTAAAATACAAATTTTTTCATTTCTCAACTTTTACTATTATTAAAATAAATTGAGAAATAAATTATTAAATTAATTAAACATATCACACAACTGGGGGGGGGGGGGGGGAAGAAATCAAAGAAAAAAATTTAATGACAAAGAACCCATCTATGTTTTTCTACCGTCTGGTATTCGAAACTCATTTATTCGACTAATGTATTATGAAGAATCTATCTGTCTACCAATAAAATTTTACACACACACACACACATCAGAACAACAGAAAATTCACGCCGCCGTATAAGGTTTATTTAATAGAAAATCATTCTCTATCAAAAAATTCTTTATTCTCGAGATTCGAACCCGAAGAATCACTCTATCTACTAATAAAATTTTATCACACACATATTATAACAACATAAGAAAACCAAAGGAATGTACATATACACATAAATAACCAATCTAAAAGAAAAATAAAATAAGAACACATACACATAGAATTAATTAAATTTTACCTTGAATTAGAATACTCATACAACTTATGTGTATAGGAGTAAACTATAACAGCCACATCAGCTACACACAGAACAGACAACTCATTAGCAGTCGGTTACTTGTGTTCTCAATCCTCTTCAATTCAACTTTCCCTTTCCTCCCCATTTTCCTCTTTTCCTTCCCTCTTAATATCTAAAAAAAAGGGTGATTGGTGATGGAGGAAAAAGTAAAGAGTCATGTGTTTATATAGGCATGTTGAATGCTTGAAGGATGGAAAGTACTTGTACATTGGGAAGGAAACATGGAAAGGATATGATGAGTTTTTCAATTAGCTGCAAGATTATATTAGTATGGAGCTTTCTATAATAAGGTAGATTTGGTTCAAGCATTTAGGTGAGAAAATTAAAATTTATCCGTATTTGGTGTTTACACTAGATCAGACTATTTTATCATGATTAAGTTAAAAAGTCAATGTTCACATGTGTCGGTTAACTATGGTTTAAAAAAAAGAACATATAAGTTAAGCATGTGATGTCATATCTTTATTGGATTGATGTAAACATCGGGTACGAGTATAGATACAATTTTACCTAGGTTGGATATATGTTGTCCAATTTGCTACATTTTCATTTATGTTTATAAATTGATTTTAGGATATGTGTTTGGTACAATGAAAAATATTTTCTGAAAAATAAGTCATTTTTTAAAATTTGATTGCTTGAAAAATATTTTGGTGTCTTTCGTGATAATTTAGATGAAGTTGACTGTCATGATCCAAATGACCGTGAGTGGCACCCACACTAACCCGCTGGTAGAAGAACTAACCAATCCAAAGCTTAACCTTATACTTAGCTGTCACGATCCAACTCGCTGTGAGTGGCACCCACTCACTATCAAATACTAATAAGATAAGATCCTGCGGAAATACCCCTAGAACTGAAAGTCACCATACCAAAATATCTACTACTGTCTAAAATACGAGGATGCAACCCCAAAAATAAAAGAGTCTAAGTCCGAACAATGGACTAGAGAATGTACTAGAGAAACCATGGTAGCCCGAAAGAAGGAGCTCACCATTGGAATCTGAAATCGCTGGGACTATATCTGAGGTCGCGTAGGAGCCGCCGAAAGATGTCATGTACTCATAAAAGAAAAATAAGTACAGAATCAGTACAAAACCACTGTGTACTGGTAGGATCATCGGTCAACTCCAATAAATAATATAAATATAATAAACCAAAACTGAGTAAAGTAGTACAAACAGGTAGTAAAGACCAACAACATGATTCCAGGCTCTCAGCCTACCTTCTAACTTATCAACCACATAAAAATAGGTTGCAACAATCATTTAAACATGAACAACAAACAAGACATTTACCCTTATTTCATTCACAGACTAACTACGGATTTCTAAACCAACACCTAGTGTTAACATGCAATGGACAGTCCACCCCAGGATCAACCCCACATTTAAGTGTAATAACCCGATCTCTCACAGACCAACATTACAAATTCAACAATTCAACCCGGTCCACTCATGGAACCATCAAAAATACAATCAATAATGCAGATTGGTACCCGAGCCAACCGATATATAGAACCTGTATCAGGCATGATACCCGAACCAACCATTATTATCCTATACTAGGCATGGTACTCGAGTTTACCATTAGTATCCTATACCAAGCGTGGTACCCAAGCCAACTGTTAATATCACACAAAAACCAACAATCAATACTAAAATAAACAAAAAAAACCTTTGTAAATCAAATCAACAAGCAATAATCAAGTTCATTTCACATAATTGACACTCCAAACACTTGGATATTCAATCTTCCTTTCCTAAGCACAAAAGCACATACAATACTAAGTTATAGTTACATGTATATACATTGCATTTGGCAAACATTAACCATTACCTACCTCGAATTGCTTTTTGACTTTACTGGACCGGAGCCTTCTTGTTTTCCGTAGCTTTAGCTTGCTCTTGGTCTAAACATTATTACAAGCAACTACAATTAATTTACCGGACTAAAATATCCGGATTATACAAAATTCCAATCCCCATACCAAAACTATAATCATTCCACCCATTCTTGGGCTTTCTCACTACTAATTCAACCTAAACTACCATTTTTACGGTTATATTTAGCGAATTATGGCGAACAGATCATAACCCAACAATAATATTCAGGACCCAATATCTTAGCACCCTAGAATCCCTTTTTCCCCTAGATTTCACATTCTTAGGTTAACCCAAAAGTCCCCCCAAATCCACAATTAACTATTCTACTGCATAGGAAATATAGTACTAAGTTAGGAAAGCAAAATCATCACCTTTGGGACAAAAAATAGTGAAAAATAGAGTTGAAATCGCCCAAATCGCCCTTGCTCTTCTCTAAAACGTTCTTGAGGAAAAACTGAATATTTTGGGGAAGTTTCTGCATTAAAACCCGACTTATTCTGCTATAGTGGTTTGTACACAGCTATAGCAGCGTCATCGTAGCGGAACTGACCGCTATGGTGGTGCTGACCATTGTTGACTTCCATTATAGCAAGAATTTCTCCACTATAGTGGAAGCCGCGGTAGCGTAGTATCAACCGCTATAGTAGTTGACATGGGACAAAATCTTAGAAAATCCCACAGAAGTGCCCATTTTACAACACACCTTAAATCGTGATGTTCTAGAACAACCCCTTCACGTCAACCTTAATACCGTAAGTTCTACTTACCCAAATTTGTTTTCAAAAACTCCCCCAGACTCCTTAACGTCTTGGCTAAAAAAAACTAGTTCACTACAAGATACACTACCCAATCCTCACTTGGATTGTCCTAGACCATACCTCGCTCAGAAACCATCTGAGACTAGCGTAACCCAAAATTTCTAACTCTCAAACCCAGAAGTTTTCTAACTCAAAACTTGGCACGAAAGGTTTACCCATAACGATGGACCCGATCAATATAACAAATACCAATTTATCCATCGTTCATCCCTGAACAATCAAACCCGAAAAGATGAAATAAAAGAGGGAAATTGTAGTACCCGAATCCTCAAATAAGTGAGGGTACTTTCTCGCATGTACTTATCGATTTCCCAAGTGGCTTCCTCAACTTAATAATGCTTCTATTGAACTTTCACAAATTTGATCTCCTTTGTCCTCAACTTCCGGACATCCCGATCAGGAATCGCAACTGGTTCCTCTTCATATTAAAGATCCTTGTCTAGAAAAATCAAATCCCACTAAATAATGTATTCCCCATCCTCATGGTATCGCATCAACATGGATACATGGAAGATTGGATGGACTTCGAATAGACTGGGCGGCAGTGCTAACCTATAAGACACTGGCCCTACAATCTTGAGAACCTCGAATGGACTGATATATCGAGGTATGGGCTTGCCTTTCTTTCCGAATCGCATAAAACCCTTCATTGGCGATACTTTCAATAACATCTACTCACCAACCTGAAAATCTATGTCTCTTACCTTGCGATATGCGTACTCCTTCTGCCTACTTTGGGCTGCTAGCAACTTGATTTGAATTCCCCTTACTTTGCCTGAGCTTCCCTTACCAAGTCCATGCCCAAAGGCTTCACATATTCTACCTCAAATCACCCTATGGGTGATCTACATCCCCTCCTATATAGTGCCTCAAATGGTGCAATATCGATACTAGAGTTGAGCTGTTGTTGTATGAGAACTCACACAATGGTTGAAATTGGTCCCAATGACCCCCAAAGTCGATCACACATGCTCTCGGCATGTCCTCCAATAAGATGAGTCTGATTACCTGCTTGCCTGTGAGGGCACTCCCTCTTAAAGTGACCTCGATCACCACAATGAAAGCATCCGCGGTCAAGAGTAGGTCTGCTAGTAAAAGTATAAGAAGCCCCCTGGCCTCTAGGAGCTGAGAACTGACTGGCTCCCGGATGACCACCTATAGAAACTGGCAAGGCTGACTGAATAGGACGAACAAAATACACCTGCTGATTGTGACCTCTGGAGTATGAACCACTAAAATTTCCATCATTTTGGGACTTCTTAGCTAACACCTTAGCCTGCCTGACCTGTCTAACCCCCTCTAGCTTCTTCACATAATCTGTTACCTCGTTGAAACTCTTTCATGCTGAAGTCATATGCACAGACAATACCTGCAACTCAGTATTCAGTCCCTTCACAAATAAATGAATCCTCTCCTCTTCTGTACCCAGAAGCTGAGTAGCAAAATGGGACAATGCATGGAATTTGGCCTCATAAGCTATGACCGACATGTTACCCTATTCAAGACAGGAACTCATCCTTTTTACAGCCCCTCAAAGTGCGGGGCACATATTTATCTAAGAAAAGCGCATGAAACTCTGCTCAACTTATGAGAGGCAAAGCTGATGGTCGACACTCCACATGAAACCTCCAATACTGCTTGGCATCACCCTGAAGCTGGAAAGTGATGAACTTTACCCCATACTGCTGCACAATGCCCAGCTTATGCAACCTCTCATAACAATCCATGATAAACTCATAAGCATCCTCCTTCTCAGTACCCTAAAACGTAAGGTTTCAGTTTAAAAAACTTAGTCAGTATCTCATATTCATTCCCAGTCATAACCGGACGTAGCATCAGACGGAAGAAGTCATCAGTACCCGATGCCGCATCCATCCTAGGAGCCATCGTGACTGCCGACTGATTGCCCAGAACCTGATCTGCAGTACCTATGGGAGTAGCTCCAGCACCTACCAGCCCACTCAGAAAAGTCCATACCTGCTGAAATACCTCAGGCGATATAGGGGACGACCTGCACCTCCAGACGATGCCGCCTCTGCCTGTTCCACGCCCTCCTCAACAATAACCTCCACTTCCTCCTCAACGTGATCCTGGGGTGAGGGAGGGGTCGCCACTCTCACTCCTGCATCTACCTGAGCTCCACCCCTAGTGGGTGCTGCCTCCCTCTGCCTCTGCCCCTACCCCTTCCGCGTCCTCTGACCGCTGGTCCCTCTACCAAAACCTCCGAGCTCACTCTGTTACGTCTAATATTCACCATTTGTAGACAAAAGAGTGAAAGAGGTTAGATACCAATTGAAATCAAGTTATAGCACGAAGGAAGAAAGAAGTGATAGTTTCCTAAATTCCTATAGCCTCTCGAAGAAAAGTATAGATGTCTCTGTACCATTCCGCAAGACTCTACTAGACCCATTTTGGTATGACGAGATCAACAAACCTAGGGCTCTGATACCATCTTTGTCACGATCCAACTCACCGTGAGTGGCACCCACCCGAAACCCCCGGATGAGCGGACCAACATCAACCCAACACTTAGTAAAGTCGAACAACTCAAAACCAATTTGAAATTAAACTAACATTCACTATCAAATAATAATAAGACAAGATCCTGCGAAAATACTCCTAGAAATGAAAGTCACTGTACAAAAACATCTACTACTGTCTAGAATACAGGGATGCAACCCCAAAAATAAAAGAGTCTAAGTCCAAACAATGGACTAGAGAATGTACTATAGAAACCATGGTAGCCCGGAAGAAGCAGCTCAGCCTTGGAATCTGGAATCACTGGGACTGTATCTGAGGTTGCGTAGGAGCTGTCGAAAGATGTTCGGTACTCATAAAAGGAAAATAAGTGCAGAATTAGTACACAACCACCATGTACTGGTATGATCATTAGCCAGCTCTAACAAACAATATAAATATAATAAACCAAAACTGAGTAAAGTAGTACAAACAGGAAGTAACAACCAACAACATAATTCTAGGCTCTCAGCCTACCTTCTAACTTATTAACCACATATAAACAGGGTGCAACAATCAATTAACCATGAACAACAAACAAGACATTTACCTTTATTTCATTCCCAGACCAACTACGGATCCCTAGACTAACACCTAGTGTTAACATGCAATGCCCGGTCCACCCCAGGACCAACCCCACATTTAAGAGTAACAACTTGGCCTCTCAAGAATTAACATAATAAATAAAAAATTTAGCAATTCAACTTGGTCCACTCATGGAACCATCGAAAATACAATCAACAATGCAGATTAAACTCATACCAGGCGTGGTACCCGAGCCAACCAATATATATAACCTGTACCATGCATGGTACCCAAGCCAACCGTTAGTATCCTGTACAAGGCATGGTACCCAAGCTAATCATTAATATCACACAAAAACCAACAATTAATAGTAAAATAAACAGAAAACATCCTTGTAAACTAACAAGCAATAAGCAAGTTTATTTCACATAATTGACACCCCAAACACTTTGATATTCAATCTTCCTTTCCTAAGCATATACAATACTAAGTTATAGTTACATGTATATACATTGCATTTGGCAAATATTAACCATCACCAACCTTGAATTGCTTTTTTGAAACTTTACTAGACCGGAGCCTTCCCATTTTCCGTAGCTTTAGCTTGCTCTTGGTCTAAACACAATTACAATCAACTACAATCAATTTACTAGCCTAAAATATCTGGATTATAAAAAATTTCAATCCCCAGGCCAAAATTATAATCATTCTATCCATTCCCGAGATTTCCCACAACTAATTCAACCTAAAATACCTTTTTTATGGTTACATTTATGCGAATTATGGCAAACAAATCATAATCCAACAATAATATTTAGGACCCAAGAACTTAACACCCTAGAATCCCCCTTTTCCCCCGGATTCCACATTCTTAGGTTAACCTATG
>QJPP01000779.1:0-42595 GCA_003996215.1 Jaltomata sinuosa
TGTTGAAAATGTTCGTTTTGCCTAAGTTCTTTTCGGATAATCATCTCATGTTAGTTCGTTTGTGCTCTAGTCAAATAAATTCGATCATTTGCTAAAAATGAAGCAAATATGGTTACATGTCGTCTTTCATATATTCTTGTGTATTTACCAAATAGCATGTTTGTTTTCTTTATCACCTTATTGTTAAGTTTGGCATATTTCTATATTTTTGTAAACTTTGTTATGCAAGTTATTAATCCTTATCACCTTTCTTTGTTTCATGTACACCCCGGAGAGTTGGAGTTCTCATTTGAAACTCAATCTCGGCCCAAATATGTTTTGGGTCGAACAACTATTAGGAACCATCGCGGTGTTTCGGAGTCACTCACTAGGAGATTAATTCCTCCAAAGGAACTTAATATACTTAGCCCTTTATTTTCTATATGTTTTTTTTCTTATTATTTGAATTTGTTTAACTAACCTTGTATTATTTGGATATGTGTTTTTCTTTGTGACTTCGATTAACATTTATCCTTCGGCTTACCATTTGGTTTGATTAGGAGATTTAGTTTGAAATTTTGAAAGAGTTTTCCTTCATTCCTTTAGCTTAGGCAAATATTTTTAATTTCCCTTTTAAATCCTTTAAAATTAGTGTTTAAACACTTTCAAAAATAGTAGTGTTAAATGGTGAATAGTGCAGATTTTTTATTAACTAACTTAGGCTTTGTTTCAAGAAGGACTTTGTTCCAAATAACTCGCGGTAGATTTTCAAAAACATTAATTAGCGATTCAATTTATTTCACACCAATAGTTAGTCATTCTTAGGCTTTAAATTATAAAATGCTTTATCTAATTTAGGCAAGCCTCCTTTATATTTATTAGTAATTTATGTATTCTCTTATTCTAACACCAATATTTTACAAATATCTTGCTTTACTCTATATATATATTTTGAGATTTTTCAGATTTTCGAAGCCTAAAAATGCAAGGTATATATGTCATATGTTATCTACTACAAGGTATATATTTATATTTTACTTACTCTCCTTCCTACTTAAATTATACATATATTATTTTATCACAATTACATTTACGTACACAATACTTCTTTCATATCCAATGCATGTTCATTTTCACTTTACGAATAAAAGTCTTCTTTATACGAAACAAATAATTTTCATTCTCTACTCAAGTCTTCAAATTCCCTTTTACATGAAATATATTTACAAAACAAATATGATTTTCTCTTACATCTTTTCTTTCCTATTACCAATATATTTCTTACATACTTTTACTTATCCAAGCCTTTTAAATAATAAACTTTTCATATGATTTTTTTTTATATTTTTCAATATACATACGTCATCTTTATTTAATAAATATGTCATAAACTTTCTCAAACTTTAAGAACTACATATGTTTTACTTTACAAAAGTATATTTATTATAAATAATATCTTCATCTTTTTACATAGCTTTTAAGTATATATTTCTTATAAATCATAAAGTTTTACATACTTTAATTATTGCTATTAAACTTTCATATATTTTGACATGTACGTACATGTGTCTCATTTTTTTACCATAAGCATATTTTATATTTTTTGCCTATTGTAGTGGCATGTGTCATTGTAGTGGCATGTGTCATATACTTGGAGTTTTCTTAAATTAATAAAAAATATGTTTTATCACCTTTTTAGCAAATAATGGACAAATAACTTTTCCAAATATTTGTTTCTAAAACTGAGTTTAAGGACTATCTTCGGATAGGCTCTGAAGGGTGCCTAACACCTTCCCTTCGAGTAACCAAAATACTTACTCAGAATCTCAAACGTTTCGCAGACTAAAAACAGAGTTTTACATACAAAATGGTTTCCTAAGTTTCCTAAAATTTAGGTGGCGACTCTAAACCCTTTTCCAAAACAAAGGCAGAAAGAGCCGGATGTTGCAAGCATATTTTGGCCAGTCCGAAAATAAGGGCGCGACAGCGTGGTTCCGTTACCGGGAATCGAACCCGGGTCTCCTGGGTGAAAGCCAGATAACCGCTGGGTGAAAGCCAGAAAAGTTGTTGACACCCAATTTTGGCCCTCCCTTTTCCCATAATTAATTTTTTATATGCTTCTTAATCCCGAGGACTTTTCCAAAATAATTTTCTTATTTTTATATTAATTTTTATAAATTTTGGCACCAATAATCATTTTTTAAAATGATTTCCTTTACTTTTTATAATAATAATTACTAAAATATTGTATCTTATAAAATCACCCCAAAATATTTTATAATTCATTCTCTTTAACAAAATATTGGTATAGTAACTTTTATTTCAAACTCTAAATGAAATTTGTCGTATCGCTATAACATTTCCTAAATGCAGTTCTATCAATTGAGGATCGCAATTACGTGTATCAAAATTATTTTTAAGTCAACTATATACGTATTTGAAAATTAATTAGGATAAAAGAAGCATCGTTAAATTAATTAAATGGAAAAACGATTAGGGAAAATTACATTTTTTGTACAAACTAATTCATTTACCTATACATGTTTGGGCCAATTTTATACCTCTTTCTACCCAAAACCTCCTAACCCGCTACCCAATTCAGCTGACCCAGCCCAATACTCCCCAACCCGGCCCAAATGCCCCACTAAACACATCCCTAATTCTCTCTTTCTCCTCCACTCTCTCACTCCACTCAGACAAAACAAACCCCTCCATCCCAAAATCAGCCGACACCCCACCCCAAACCCCCACTTCGTCCACCTGCTGCCCGCCGCCCAAACCCCAAAGACCCGCCGGATTTTGCGGGCAAACGGCGACCACACCCTCTCCCGTCACCTCACAGCGTCCCCTCCCCTTTTCGGAGGCTTTTTGTAGCCTCGAAAAGGTCGTCACCGCCGGTGGCAGACCTCGGAAAAGAGGAACCCCAGCCGACCGTCTGCTCCACACCGCCGACCCGTCACCATCTCTTTCAAATCCGTCTGAAAAAGTAGGCATCTCATCTTCTTTTTTTTCTGATTTTCATCATTTCTTTTGCAACTTGGCTTTCCAAGAATTCAAATTTTGAATTCTTGGAAAGAAACCGTTGGAGCCTTAGAATTTCGGCTATAAAAGGAAGAACACACACACACAGAAAGGGACGAACGGACACACACAGACAGACGGGCGGATTTTTTTTTTTCAGACAAAGATCAGAAAAAATTATCAAAAAAAAAAAAAACAGCTCACAACAATTGTTCTCCCATTGTTCACTATCAATTTGCTTTTACTCACTACTCGTTTCGCTCCCTCTGTTTCGTTCGCTCTACTCGGAAAACCGGAGTCGGAATTCGCTAGTTTGGAACTCAACACTTGACGGCCTCAATCGCTGCCCAACACAAGGTAAATCCTATCCCGTCTAATTACTTTATGTTTAGTTTTGTGATCCATTGATTCGTGCGGGTTTGGTTGTTCTTGTTTGGTTGATTTTAGGCATTAAAAATGTGAAACAAAATCAGTTTCTGGCCGTTTGGTTTAGCTTATGTGATTGTGAAGTGTTTACAATTCAAGGTTTGGTTTAATTGTTGTAAATGGTTGGCTGTTTGGTACGAATTATCGAGCAAGACTTGAAGTAATGTAGTTGTCGGGATGTTGGTTTGTATTTAAAGTTGATGGTGTATTGAAAGATTATTTATAACCTTGGATTAGCTTGAAATGAACCTCAAGAGGCTTTGAGTTTTTCCGGGTTTATACCGCTGAATGTTTAAGGATATTGTTGTGATCACTTGATGACTATAATAATTGTTTAGTTCGTCTCTTATAATTTTTCGTTCCCGCAAGGTGTTGGCAGCCTTCGTTTAGCGTAAAAAGGATTTAAAGTCTTAAAACTTTAGATTAGGATGATAAGACTACGAGTTTCAAGCCCTCAACATGGTTAACCGTTTGTTTGTAGACCTTTTGTGCTATTTGTTTCAAGATGTGGGTGCGGAAGTGGTGACTTTGAACCTTATATATGATTGAACAAGCATGGAACTTTATTATTGCAGTAGCCATAGTTGGTTTGAATGTTTTTCTTATGTGTTTTGCTGACATACATTTGCCTAAGCATCAAGAGTGCCACTTAGTTTGCAAAGTTGAAATTAATGAGTAGTGACTCTCGCTTTCTTCATTTAAACTTATGTCATAGTGAAGTTGGCGGACTAATTCATTAATTTGTTTGTCCTCATTTTGGTTGGTTGGTTGATTTCGTGTAAACCCGAAAAGTATATGTTGTTATGCTTGCATTTCTTGTAGTTCAATTTCTTAAGATAGAAAAGTTTGCAATAAGTTTAGTCGTTTCATTAGTCCCGGAAATGATGTTTAGGATAGGAATGTACATTATGATTATATATGTCTTTTAGCGTTTTGTTAATATTGTGGTCTCTAACTTTTCTTTAAACACCTTAATCCTAGTAAAAAGTGGTTGATTTAGTGTGCATTTGTTAGAAGAAGAGGGCTGCCCGTATTTTCATTATTTTGGTTTTAACTCGGGATCAATTTCGGGAATACTAGCTTAAGGAACTCATTATAAGCCAACGTAGTAGTTTGGTTCTCCTTTAATCTCCCGGTTATTAGTGTTATCTTTTTGAAGTGATTTGTTTCATAACTACTTTCTTTACTTGAAATAAATAATAATAAAGTTTTAATATTGCTACTTGTTGTGTACTTTGTTTTCCAATAATCGACTAGTGTTGAAAATATTCGTTTTGCCTAAGTTCTTTTCGGATAATCATCTCATGTTAGTTCGTTTATGCTCTAGTCAAATAAATTCGATCATTTGCTAAAAAATGAAGCAAATATGGTTACATGTCGTCTTTCATATATTCTTGTGTATTTACCAAATAGCATGTTTGTTTTCTTTATCACTTTATTGTTAAGTTTGGCATATTTCTATATTTTTGTAAACTTTGTTATGCAAGTTATTAATCCTTATCACCTTTCTTGTTTCATGTACACCCCGGAGAGTTGGAGTTCTCATTTGAAACTCAATCTCGGCCCAAATATGTTTTGGGTCGAACAACTATTAGGAACCATCGCGGTGTTTCGGAGTCACTCACTAGGAGATTAATTCCTCCAAAGGAACTTAATATACTTAGCCCTTTATTTTCTATATGTTTTTTTTTTTCTTATTATTTGAATTTGTTTAACTAACCTTGTATTATTTGGATATGTGTTTTTCTTTGTGACTTCGATTAACATTTATCCTTCGGCTTACCATTTGGTTTGATTAGGAGATTTAGTTTGAAATTTTGAAAGAGTTTTCCTTCATTCCTTTAGCTTAGGCAAATATTTTTAATTTCCCTTTTAAATCCTTTAAAATTAGTGTTTAAACACTTTCAAAAATAGTAGTGTTAAATGGTGAATAGTGCAGATTTTTTATTAACTAACTTAGGCTTTGTTTCAAGAAGGACTTTGTTCCAAATAACTCGCGGTAGATTTTCAAAAACATTAATTAGCGATTCAATTTATTTCACACCAATAGTTAGTCATTCTTAGGCTTTAAATTATAAAATGCTTTATCTAATTTAGGCAAGCCTCCTTTATATTTATTAGTAATTTATGTATTCTTTTATTCTAACACCAATATTTTACAAATATCTTGCTTTACTCTATATATATATTTTGAGATTTTTCAGATTTTCGAAGCCTAAAAATGCAAGGTATATATGTCATATGTTATCTACTACAAGGTATATATTTATATTTTACTTACTCTTCTTCCTACTTAAATTATACATATATTATTTTATCACAATTACATTTACGTACATAATACTTTCTTTCGTATTCAATGCATGTTCATTTTTTTTTACCTTACGAATAAAAGTCTCCCTTACATGAAAACAAATAATTTTCGTTCTCTACTCAAGTCTTCAAATTATTCTTTTACGTTAAATACATTTACCAAAACAAATATGATTTTTCTCTTATATCTTTTTTCTCTATTACCGGTATACTTATTGCTTATTAGTTTCACTTATCCAAATCTTTTAAATAATAAACTTTCACATGATTTTCTATATATATTTAAGAATATACATACGTCATCTTTACTTTCTTTTTAATAAACATGTCATAAACTTTTCTCAAACTTTAAGAACTGCATATATTTTACTTTACAAAGGTATACGTATTATAAATAATATCCTCATCTTTTTACATAGCTTTTAAGTATATATATATTTCTTATAAATCATAAAGTTTTACATACTTTAACTATTGTTATTAAACTTTCATATATTTTGACATGTACGTACATGTGTCTCATCTTTTTTACCATAAGCATATTTTATATTTTTTGCCTATTGTAGTGGCATGTGTCATATACTTGGAGTTTTCTTAAATTAATAAAAAATATGTTTTATCACCTTTTTAGCAAATAATGGACAAATAATTTTTCCCAAATATGTTTCTAAAACTGAGTTTAAGGACTATCTTCGGATAGGCTCTGAAGGGTGCCTAACACCTTCCCTTCGAGTAACCAAAACACTTACTCAGAATCTCAAACGTTTTCGCAGACTAAAAACAGAGTTTTACATACAAAATGGTTTCCTAAGTTTCCTAAAATTTAGGTGGCGACTCTAAACCCTTTTCCAAAACAAAGGCAGAAAGAGCCGGATGTTGCAAGCATATTTTGGCCAGTCCGAAAATAAGGGCGCGACACACGTAACTAGAATATGATCGATAATTGTTCTTCGTATATTGATATCTTGGGTTGCGGATGGGTACTAAGCTCGAGAGAATCATTTTTAATGTTATCTTTGATCACTGAAACAAAATCGATCATCCACGTCAAGTTATTCAAGCCAAAATTCGAGTTTGATTTCATTTCGGAGCTTCTCGGAACAGTTCAGGCTTGGACATCGTCGTCCTAGCAGCTTGTCATCGGACGACAGGTAGGTTACGGTTTATTTTCCCTAGACTCCGCATATATAGGATAAAATTGTATTAATGGGCATCCTTGGGTTGGTTTATTAGGTTGGTACCACAGACCTCGACCGCTTTATTCATGTCCGCCTACTTTTGTTCCTCCATTGCTTGTAGTACTTGCCGATATATTTTATTTACCCTTGTGGTCCTGTGAGACCTTGTTGACTCTGGAACATAGAAGGTGGGATTTTGGGAATGTCCGCGAATCCCGGGCACAGAATTATCCTTCTAGGCTGGTTATGCTTGCTGAGTAGCTGTGGGCCTGTGCAGGGTCGATAGGTTGATTGTGAGCTGCTGGGCAGCTATTGTGTTTGATCATACCATTTTCATGCATATAAAGAGGTTTTATCCATGTTTTACTACGGTTTGGGCTTCGGGCCTACTGACACTATTTTCTAAACCTTGCATGGCCCCGGGGGCCGTTATTTTTATGGGAATAAATTGGAAATGGTTTGATTTAACTTGTGAATATTCCTGGGTAAAAGGAAGTAAAATTATGTTTTAAATCACCATTTTTACGATTAACGCTAGACTCGGCAGGGCCGGGGTGCTAGTTGAGTTTTCTTGCTACTTGAGATAATTTTATCCTCGATCAGACCGAGCACCCGAGATGACTTTCTACTGTTTAGACCTGGTTATGCCCGGGCACCCTTGGAGGGTTTTTTTTTTGAGATATTTTCCTACTACTTTAGTCTTGGACAGGGTCTGGGCATGCATATTCGAGACTGGGTCTCTATCTTGAAACCGGACTTGCTTCCGGATGACATGTTTTGATACTGAGTTTTAGTATGGGGTCAGGGACCTCCATGGACCTTGCCATCTGGGCCTGGGGCTGCGGGCTGCATGTGCCGGAGGAAGGGTATACGGTGGAGTAGAGGTATACGGGCAATGACCTTCCATGGAACCTACCTGCTGGGCCGGATCGGCATCGGAGGAGGTACATACAGAGATACCATTTCACTTGAGATCTTCATGCATCATATCATTCATTGTCTGAGGCTCCACCCTTGTTTGTTGTTTGTTGATTGTACGCTCCTGTAGTATGGGATGCCGGATGGTTTGTTTTCACTTGTTTGTGTTCCTCGGTTGTATGGGCGGCCGGGGGACTGTAGGTAGACTCTTTCTATTTACTTGTAGAATTGTTCCCTGTTATGGTTAATTATGAAATTGGTTACTGCTAGACTGTTAGTTGCTGGATTTGAGATTGATATGATTAGTTGGGCTTGATTCATGTCTCTAAGGATGCCTATCATTACTCTTTCTCTCTTCTTCTTACACTTGAGGTTACCGGTATACCGTCCATTTCGTAAACTTATTATGTATACACTGTTATTGCAAGGACCCCAGGTGCGTTATTTCTTACTTTCACCTGTGCCTATGGTGTATATATTCGGCTTGCTGGCCTCACATGTGGTTCTGTTGATTTCCCTCTGGGCTAGTTCCTGTGTACCTTTCCTTGATTTCTGTGACTACTTGCTTCTATTCTGTCTGTTACTATGCTTTTATCTTATATGTGCCGAGTCGGCCTATGATACCTACTGGGTACCTTATGCTTCGCATTTGGTGCTCACCCTACTCCCTGCATCTTTTGGTGCAGATCTTGGCGTGGGCCATCGCCGTTAGATCACTGTGATTCGTGCTTGGAGATCTGTTGGGGACTACTTCAGACTGAGGGTGAGCTCTTGGCGATCGGAGCTTAGCTTTAGTTTATCTTTTGCCTTATGTACTCTATTACCATTCAGAGACATCTGTATATATTGTTTTGGCTCGTTTGCGCTCCATGTATGTAGTTTTGGCTCTATACTATGATACCGGGTCTTGGGGTTTGGTTTAGTTTCGCATATGTATATATATATTCCTGTTATCTATTCTCTTCATCTTGTTCCCTTACCTTTGCTTATTAAACTACTCTCCCGCTTATTTGTTAGATAGTAGCCCATTACTAACTGTCCTGGGCTACGGGAATTGGTTCGCCTACTGGGGGGTTGTAGGTGCCATCATGACCGAGAAATCGGGTCATGATAATTTAGTATAAGAAAGAGTCTTAAATCTTTATAGGGTGTGATTTTCTCAACAAAAAAAAGTACTACTTTTATCACAACAAGGGAAAGAATTTTTTTGGATTTTGATTTGTCAAAGTAACCTTGAAAAAAGCATTGGAGCCCCATTTTACACCAACTACCTAACATTTTTTTTAAAAAAAAAGTAATACTCCTATTCATTTGAAAAGTAAAGATACTTTTGGCTTTTGATTTGATAAAAGTAAGTCTTGAAAATAGGCATATCAACGTATACAATTAAGAAAATATGGAAGGAAGTACAAAAAGTAATTTCTTTTATATTTTCAATTAAAATGTGACTTTTTATTTCCTTTCTTGGGTAAAACAATACTCAATATATCAAGTACATATTCATTTCTATTTATTTTCTTTCAATTCATATACTTTCAAAGCTTCAATTGTTCAAGAGATCTTTTTTTACAATATTATTATTGATCTGATTTTTCTTGGATATAAGATTGCTGGTAATTTATGAAGATTGAAGTTAATATTTTCAGATCAAGTTTTTAAATCAAGCTCTATTATTTTAGTTTTTTAGAATTATTTTTTAAGTTAAATAATTATGTAGACATATATTCTGGGCATATTCTATTATTTATTGGATATTTTATTTTTTTGTTGATTTTTATATTGTGTAGGCATATATTACTCTTCTACTATTATTTGAAATTTTAATATGTCAACTAAAAAATATGAATTTGGTTCTTCAAAACTGTGACAGTTTCCTAAGTGAAAAGAAGTTTTTCAAAATTAAAATTAATAAAATCTTACTTAAGATCAACAATGTCTCGAGAGAGAGATTGAATGGATTGGGTATATTATCAATTGAAAAATAATTATTAGAAAGAAAAAAATGATTATAAGACGATTATTCATAACTCTGCATCTCAAAAAGCTAGAAATATAGATTCTAAATAAAAATTATATGTTATATCTTGTTTTCAATAAAAAAACATTAAGGCCTATCATCGAAGTTTCACTTTAGGTCACTAATAGTATGGAGTCACCCCTGTTTGATCTCTGGAGATGTGTCCGAATTACGCGTAATAATTTTTTTATCAAAATCATAAGTGTATAAGGACTAGAATTGTAACTTAATAATTGCAATTTCACTTTGATTCAAGGTCCTAATTCAATTAAAGCCCATCTTTGTCTACTTTTCGTTTAATACTATTCATGACTTTACCCAACCTTAAAAAGAATTGTAGAATAGAGAAAAATGATAATTAGTATATTCGATAATTCAAAACACCACTACGCTCATATTATACAGAGAGATGACCTATATTGCTTTGAGCAATTAAAAGTGGTAATTGTAGTGAAAACTTTGGAGGATGTGTGTTGAAATTCTACTTAGTTAACGATTTTTTCATTGTGACAGTCATACTTGAATTAGCTTGTGTTCATTTTGATTAATTTATCATATACATGTTATCTTCAGCTAGAATTTCCAAAAAAAAAGTTTAAAGTGTTTACCCTAAACACAATACAATTGAACTTATATTAGGTCAAGAGCACGCATCTTAATCTAACTTTTTTAGTTACATTTACCAGTGGTTTGAATATTAATTACTTGTTAAAATTAAATGAATTGAATGAAATAAAGACAATAAAAGAAAAAAGAATGTAGATCTGAGTATTTTAGTATGTGTGCAAGCGTGTTCGAGAGCTCTAGTCTCAGCTCCGAAAATATCCTTGTGTGAATATGCAAGGAAAACACTTCGATCAGAACAAAGGTAAACTTGAAGCTCAATAAAATAGTGTATTGTTGTTGTACTGCTAAAATTCAGAATGATTTTATGTAATGACCCTCTAGGTCATTTGCTTGATTTTCATGCTTTTTCCACATTTCGAGCCTTTCCACAGTGCCTATAGGTCATTTATAACTTGTTGGGACTGATAGTTTGGTTCTCGGATAGTTTGTTTGTGTTTTAAGCTCATTTTCCTATTTTGCAACTCTCAAGGCTGGTAGAGTTGACTTTGGTCAATATTCATAGAAGACGACCTCAGATAGAAATTTTGTCAGCACTATTAGCTCCGGGACATTGATTTTGATCGAGAGGAACCTTTGGTTTGGGTCCCGAGGCTTCCAGACTCATTTTGGGTTATTGAGTTCCTTTTTGGTTAAAGGTGGTTTTTGGGCGTGGGGCTCACTTTTATACAAAATGATCTGTAATGACCCTTCCGGTCATTCCTGCATTTATGCTTTTTTGTACTGTTAGAGCTTTCCTGTAAAGGCCCAAATCATTTATGGCTTGCTAGGACCGGTGGTTCAGGTGCCCTAGTCGTTCATTTGGTCCTTACGACAGTTTCCCTATTTTAGAGCTTAAACTTAAAATATCATTAACTTTGGTCAATATTCTTTGTAAATGCACTCGAAATTAAATTTTAAAAGTTTTGTTATCTTTGGAGCATGGATTTTGGTTTAGATGGACCCTTGGTCGGGGTCTGAGAGATTTCAATTTTGTTTCGTGTTGCTTTTGTATTTTTTAGCCAGTTGAGCTTGAAAGTTTGACTTTGGTCAATATTTGGAGAAGAAGGCCTCGGATAAAAATCCTGTCAGCGCGGTTAGCTATAGAATGTTGACTTTGGGCTAGAGGGACCTTTCGTTTGGGTCTCGAGGCTTCCAGACTCATTTTGGAATGTTGAGTTCCATTTTGCTTTAAGGTTGATTTTAGGGCGTGGAGCCCACTTTTTGTTAAATCGACCTTCCTTGGGAATTTCATTGATCTTTTTGAGTCAGGAATGCCATTTCCAGTGCGGTAGCATTGTTTGTTTGCGCGTGCAAGGTCCCGGATGAGTCCTGTGGGCCCTTCCAGAGAATTTTTCCCCCTTAAGTTTCTGTTGGTTGCTGTTGCAAGTGTAGGCCTATGGCCTTAATCGCGACTGTGAGGGAAGCCATCGCGATCACGATGGTCTACCTCAATTGTCATCACAATCGCGAGGGTTCCTTCACGCAATCACGATAAAGTGCCAGTGGACCCAGCTTCCTTTGCTCTACGCGACCGCGAGATCCTTCCTCGCGATCGCGATGAAGTCCTTTACTCCGTGTTCTTCACGACAACGTGGCTACTCTATGCGATAGTGATGGTCTAGCCAGTGTGGTTATCGTGATCGCATGGGGTCCCTTTGCGATCATAAAGAAGGACCCACGAGCAGTATATAAACTCTTTTCTTCATTTTCATCACACCAAAACCAACCTCCTCTATTAAAGTACAACTCAAGCTTCTCAATTTTCTGTATAGCTTCAATTTCTGGTGCTAGAGTGTGATTTTATTACTCGTGATCATTTCTCCACCATAATTGTAAGTTTTAATCCGTTTAATTCCGTAATTCTCCTCTTTGATTTCCTTAAGTTGTTCTTCTAGCTTGTGGGCTATTTTGGGCGATTTTCGTGGACAAATTCTGCTAATCTTCTGAGAATTCACTCATGGGAGTGTTGTTAGCATTATGTATTTTTTCATTTCTAATTTTCGATTGTGGGCCCTGCAGGTTCGCTTGTGACCCAAATTTTGACCCGGCTATACTTTTAGAAATATGGGTATTGTTAGTCTTGTTTTAACGCGTAGATTACCTTCTTGATAGTGTGATTGCATTTTGAGACTTCTCAGAGCGGTTTGGGCCTGAACATCGTTATTCTAGCAGCTTGTCATTGGACGACAGGTGGATTATGATTTTGCCTTATTAGACTCTGTGTATATAGGCTATAATTGTACTAATTAGCATCCTTGGGTTGGGTTTACTATGTTGGTACCCCAGACCTTGTCCGCTTCTTCATATCTGTCTTATTTTCGCTCTAATGGTTGTAGTATTCGTTATAGTTAGTAGTATCACCCTTGTGGTCCTATATGGCCTTGTATTTGACTCTGGACCATAGATGGTGGATTACTTGGGAATGTCCGTGAGTCCCAAACATCAATATTATTATTATAGAGCTAGTTATTTATGTTGTAGAGCGATTGGAGCCTGTGCAGGATCGATAGGTTGATTGTGAGCCGTTGGGCTACTGTTTATGATTGGGCATGCCATTATCATGCATATAAAGAGGTTTTCTACATGTTTACTACTGTTTTGGCTTCGGGCCTACTATAAATGGTTTTCTAAACCTTGTATGGCCTTGAGGGCCCATTTTTGGTAAAAATGGTTATAAAAGGTTTGGAACTAATTTTCGTAGATCTTCTTGTGGTAAAAGAGTTAAAAGGATGATTTTATCACTGGTTTTAAAAGGAGTTAGAGCGCTAGACATGTTTTATGGTTGGTTTGAAATGATACTAGACTCGGTCGGGCTGAGCATCAAACTTGTTTTACTTTAGTTTTAGACCCGGTTATGCTCCGAGCACCCTTGTTGGGGTTCGAGACTTGATTTACTATTTTAGTCCCGATTAGACTCGGGGCATGCATTTTGAGACTTCGGTTATTGGTTTGGATTTGGATAGATTCCAAACAATTATATCAAGATTCTGAGATTTCGTATGTGGTCGAAGATCTCCATGGACCTTGCCAATCTAGACCATGGGGTATGTGCTGAGTGTGCCAGAGGAGGGGTATACAGTGTAGTTGAGGTATACGAGCAGTGTCCTTTTATGGACCCTACCTACTGGGCCGTTAGGCGCCAAAGAAGGTATATATAGAGCTACTGTTCCACTTGGTTTTCACACTATTGCATCATGTCATTCATTATGTCTGATTCCATCCTTGTTTGCTATTTGTTGAGTGTACGCTCCGGTAGTATGGGATGTCAGAGGTTTTATTTCACTTGTATGTGTTTCTTGGGTGTATGGGCACCCATTGAGACAATCAGTAGACTTATTACTATCCTATCGTAGGACTGGTTCTTATTATGGTTACATTTAGGACTTTTATTCGGTGATTTGCACTTGGGAGTTGTGTTATATACACTTCTGGTTCACTTTATGGTCACAATTGGGTTATCGACTGATTATTGCTGATTTGAGAGTTGTGCTATTGACATGTTTTAGTTAGTAGAATTGGGTTTCAAGCATGAGTACGTTTAATTGCTTTCCTTCCTTCTCTTTTACTTGAGGTTACCAGTATACCACCTATTTTTGTAAAACTCTCTTTATATATATTATTATTGCAAGGATCCCAGGTGCGTTCTTCTTTCCTTCACCTGTATTCTGCGATGTATATATTTCTAGTAGCTAGCCGAGCATGATTGTTTTCTCCTTGTATTATATATGTGCTAGCTTTTGTGTACTTATTCGTTGCTTCTGTGACTACCTTCTTTGATTTCTACTATTTCTTGTTTTTATATCTTATATGCGCTTAGTCGGCCTATAATGCCTACTGGGTACCCGTTGCTTTGCAATTGGTGCTCATACTACACTTTGTATCTTTCTAGTGCAGATCCTAGTGTGGACCATCGCCGCTGACTCATGGAGACTCGTGCGAAGTGCTTTTGGGATCATCTGAGATCGAGGGTGATTTCCTGGCGATTGGATCTTAGCTTTATCTCCTCTTTTGCATTATGTACCCTTTTTGTTACTCATAGTCAGATGTATATTTTCTTTTGTACCTTATTGTACTTTGGTTATGTAGTAGCATCTCTTATAGTGTTATACCAGTCCGTGGGATGGCTTAATTTCTTATATATATATACTCTTTTTGCTTATTTTCTTTAGCTTGTTCCTTTGCTTTCACTATTTATATACTATTCTTCCGCATGCTTAGTTAGATAGTAGCCCATTACTAATTGTTCTGGGATATGTGATTAGTTCGCCTACAAGGGGGTTATAGGTGCCATCATGAGTGAGAAATTAGGTCGTTACATCATCTCCATTGAGAGTTTCATCGATTCTATTGAGTTTGGAATGTCATTTTTGGTAGGGTAGCATGTCTGATTTGTATTCACGGGGTTTCGAATGAATCTCGAGGGTGCGGTCAGAATTTTTGAATGTGTTGTTGTAGCTTGTGCTGCTGGTATTTGGTATAGTGTGCCTATGTGCCTAGGGGCGCACCTGCCCTGCCACCCCTGCGGTTACCAACCGCACCTGCGGCCCTGGGTGACATCGGCAGAGGATGCCCTTGCGCTTCGTTAGCCGCTCCTGTGGAGCCGCCCCTGTGGCATGTTTATCGCACCTGTGGGGTATGGGAGTTTGGTTGACCACTTCCCTACGGTGATCTAGTTGTAATGGTGATGCCACACTTGCATCATTTTGACCGCAGGTGCGATAATCGCTGGTAGTTAAATAGGCTTCTCTTTTATTTCAAACTCCATTTCCAACAAACTCTTTCCTCCATTTCTAGAGCTCGGTTAGTAGGTGAAATCACCATTTATCATCGATCTTGTGTCCTATTGAGGTAATTATCTTCCTCTCTTTGTTCTAGTTATCTTCCTAGCATTTTTTCTGCATTTCCTCCGTGAAATTTATCCTAATTACATGCAAATTCTCGATCAAAGTGGACTACATGGCTATTTTGGGTCTCGAAATGAGTCCCATTCGCGTCTAAATTTTAGGCATGGGTTTATAAACCCACTGCGAACAGAATTGTGATTTGTTTTTTCTGTTTTGTTGCCCGAGCCTCGAGGGTCATTTTTTTACCCAATTTCTAACCTGAAATTTCCTATGGAAATATAGGTGTCATTCTTCTCATTTTGACACCTGGATTATGTTCTTGATAGCGTGGCAACATTGCGAGGCTGTTCAGTAGGAGAAGGTACACGAGTGATGGTTCGTGCTTGTAGTTCAGCCTTGAGGTAGGTTACAGGTTACATCTTTTAGACTTGGCTTAGATAGATTTTTATATGTTATGAGTTGCATGAATGTTAGGCTAGGTTTAGGTTAGAATTAGGCTTAAATCCTAGTTTTGCTTATCTTAGCCATTTTTGAGACTCTAGAGTGGTATATCCATATTTATCCTTAGTATAGGAGCTTGTAAAATTTCCTTGACTAGCTTAGACTCCTTAGAATGGTTTAGGGAGGTTTTAGAGGCAGAGTAGGTGCTTTTACTTGTTTTTCTATTTATTTAACATTTTTTGCTCATCTATAACTATACTTGTGTATTTGTAGGCCCGAGGCTATAACATGGATCAGATGGAGTTCCAAGTCAGTGCCTTGTTTGGAGGGTGTTTTACCCTGGTTGATTTGATATTCTCTGAATATGGCATCATATCTCATCACTGCATGACATGACTATTGGTTTATGAAATGAAAGAAACACGAGATTTTTTGTTCAAACTCTGGATTTTTCTTAACCACTGGTTTTTGAAAGAAAGAAAAGTACCACTGTTATGTCGGTCTGAGGAACATTTTCAGACCCCTTGTCTATTTTACTTTCCTGCTGATGATTCTGAGGCACGATTCCGGGCGGTCTGAGAAGCACATATCTGGGTTTTTACTTTTATGCATATGTTAATGAGCTCGAGGTTCCTTTTGGGGGCTCAGGGTACCAGATATCAGGTTTTACTTTTCTATATTGGCCATACTCCGCATCATATCATCTCATGATGCATTGCATTATCCACGTGTACTTGGAATGCCTTTACCTGTTTTATCATTATTATCTTCACTGTCAGATAGATAGTTCTATTTTTTGTGATAACTAGATTTAGGCAGATCCCTGTAGCTAGTTTACTTACTTGTATCTTATATCATATATTATCTTTCTGAGCTCAGTCCGCCTATGATGCCTACTGAGTACCAATTATTTTAGTACTCATACTACACTTTGCATCTTTTTTTCTAATACAACACCTGGTATGAGCCATCCTCGTTGATCCTCTAGTCATTCGTGGCCAACTACTATTTGGATTGCGGTGAGATCCTAGAATTTAGAGATCCTTTACTTCTTTCCATCTACATATCTATCTATATTTTTGTATTTTGGATAGACAACACTTGTTGTATAGCTATTTCGTACTGTAGACACTCTTGTAAGAATGACACCAGGTCCGGGGGTTAGTCTGGTAGATGTTTTATCTTCTTGGACACTTTGGGGCCATTTTGTATATTTATTGTTGTTTGTATGTATATATACTGTTGGCCCCCTTCTTTTATGATTCCCTCCCGTATTTCATTATTAAATCGCTTTACTATACTTCTGCATTCTTGGGTTGTCTTGCCTATCGGGGGTTATGTAGGTGCCATTGAGGCTCGATTTTGAGTCATGACAGAGTGGTATCAAAGCTTTAGGTTCACCGGTCTTACCAATACAAGAGCAAAGTGTCTAGTAGAGTCTCATGGATCAGTATGATGATATTCGTATTCTATTTGTGGGAGGCTATAGGACATTCGTAGGAATGATTCCATATTGTTTGATTCCTTGTCGTGCGTCCTTGACCTTATCAACTTCTAAGTATCTTTTGTTTTACTCTTTTTTAGATAGTTCGGACGAGATCAGCAGCAGGTGAAGATGACACCCCTAAACTTATGGTTAGATCCCCAACTAGGGGATTGTGTAGAGGTCGACCCAGAGGTCGAGGTAGGGGAAGGACTGTGGTTCTAGCTCGGTCCCAGACTAGATTACCATCACCAGAGCCTGATATTGGGGTTGAGGAGGTGCATTATGAGCCAGAGAGTGTGGGGCCAGCTTAATATCCGGTAATATTTGTGGCTACTATGGTACTACAAGACACTTTGGTTTGCTTGCTTGGGTTTCTTGAGGGTATGTCACAGCCAGCAGCTTTGCTCGATACTCCGATTGGTTCTTAGGTCAGAAACGAGGCTCAGACTTCAGCCCAGGTAGCGACATAGGGTTCAGGAGCACAACCTGCTACTGCAGCTCCCCGATTGGAGGTGTTGCCAATCCCTACAGTTGTTCCACGTATTCCAGCTAGGCTGGTCACGTCTTCTGAGGAATAGAAAATGTTGGATAGGTTTCTACGATTGAGTCCCCCATAATATTCTCATGCTCCTAGAAAAGATGCGCATAAGTTTCTGACTAGTTGCCAGGAGAGATTGCATATCCTTGAGTTGGTCGAGTCTCATAGAGCATATTAAACCATGTTTCAGCTGGATGGTACAGCGAAATAGTGGTGGAGGTCTTATATAGCTTTCAGGCCAGCCGGGTTACCTCCGCTTACTTGGGAATAGTTCTCCGCAGCTTTCTTGGAGAAGTATGTACCGTGTAGTTTGAGAAAGTGGTTGATGGATGAGTACTCCAGGTTGGAGCAGGGCTCCATGTCTATTTAAGAGTACGAGGTTCGCTTTCACAAGCTGGCTAGGCATGCCACCATGATTTTGCCCACCGAGCATGAGAGGGTGCATCGCTTTGTTAGAGGTTTGACCATACAAATCTGTTTGGCTACAGAGTGTATGGTAGCATCAGGACATTCCTTCCTGTAGGTTATGGATCATGCTTGCACTATTGAGGGCATACTTTGCGAGGCCCAAGGGGGAAATAATTAGAGGCCTCACTTTCAGAGAAGTTACAGTGGCTCACAGACACGTGGCAGAGGCTACTTTGGTAGGGGTCAACATCAACAGTGTTTCTAATCGAGCTAGCCAGTTTAGGCAACATTATAGATTTTTGAGGGTCAGAGTATTTAGGGTTTGATTTAATCTTTGCGTGGTGCTCTTTCTAGGTCCACAGGACATGGTAGTCATTTTAATTCAGCTGGGTCTTCACAGTAGGGTATGGTTGATTAGGGTTGTTATGAGTGTGGTGAGTTAGGCCACTTTTCTTGAGAGTGTCCTTCAGTGCAGCAACGTAGGCAACATGATCAATCCAGTTCAGGCCCCTAGGGCTCCAGCACCACCGGTCAGAGGCAGTGCACAGGGAGTAGGGGTGGTCCCCAGGGTACTCGAGGTGGTCCCAGTCCGGTAGATCAGGTGGTCATGTTGGTCAGAGCCACATGTATGCATTTTCGAGCTATCTAGAGGCTGAGACTTTAGATGCTATTATCACAGGTGCAATCTCTGTTTCTCATCAGTCAGCTTCTACTTTATTTGATCTGGGGTCTACATTCTTATATGTGTCTGCTTATTATGCTACTCGTCTAGAGTCTACTTGTGAGTTATTGCATGTGCCTTTGCATGTAGCTACCTAGTAGGAGATTCTTTAGTAGTGGATCATGTATACCAATCTTGTGTGGTGACTATTCTAGGGTATGACATATGGGTACTTGATTGTTCTAAATATGGTTGATTTTGATGTGATTTTAGGAATGGATTTGTTGTCTCCCTACCATGTGGTATTAGATTGCTTCACCAAAACCGTTACTATATCGATGTCTAGTATCCCTCCTATAGTATGGAAGGATAATGATAGCCACATGCCGAGGGGAGTTATATCTTTCCTGAGCGCCCTGCGGTTGGTTAAGAAGGGGTTCTTAGCCTATATTGCTTACATCTGTGATACTAGTGCCACTACACCTTCACATGAGTCAGTTCCTGTGGTTTGCAAGCATTTGGATGTGTTTCTTTCTGATCTACCAGGTCTTCCTCCTGATCATGATATTGACTTTGGCATTGATATCGAGATGGGCACTCAGTCCATTTCTATTTTTCCATATAGGATGGCACCAACCGAGTTGAGGGAGCTCCAGGATTTATTGAGTAGGGGGTTCATCAGGCCTAATATATCTCTATGGGGTGCTCCAATTCTATTTATGAAGAAGAAGGACGGGTACATGCGTATGTGTATCGACTATAGGCAGTTGAATAAGGTGACAATTAAGAACATGAACGTGATTGATACGCCAAAATTACAACTCCAAAAAGAAGTATAAAGCGGTTGTTGTCAAATATAGAACCTAACTAAGGTTAGGGTCGATCCCATGAGAAATATGGAAGAAAAAAATCAATAGTGAATATTCAATCGGTTGTCTTTATTTTAAAAAGGGGGATTTTTGTGTCAAAAGTAAGGATAGAAACTATTAGTAATTTAATATTTAATTGTGTTCAAAGAATTAAAGGTAACTAGGACTTTGTTAACCATGATTTCATAACTTAGAAGGTATACACAATTAATGATCTATTATGGTGCTTAACATGAAAGATCGGTAAGTTATGTTCAACTAAATGGTTCACCACGCAACTTGGTCTGTCTATGGGTGTATTCTTTCCTAACCCTTACCTTTGATCCTAAATTAGCTATTCCTGGAAAAAGTCAAGCTATTAGATGGGAGTTGATAGCCTCAAATCTCCGTTGTAACATTCCTTTTCTCATTCGTTACCCCCTTGGTCTGGCAAGTAAGAATAAGGCAAGTTCTAATGTTGACCATCGTTAAAAAGCAATCAAAGCGAAGGAAAGAATAATACATGTATAAACACCTGCCTAGAATCATTAATTATTTAACCTATGTTTGTTAATTCATCATGGTTTCCACAACCCTAGCTATGGTATTTAGCTACTCATGCTTGCAAAAATTATAAAATAATACATAATAAAAGACTTACTTGTATTAACCATGAACATTACTTCAAAGTAGTAAAATAATCTAAGAACACAAATAAATAATAAAGGAGAAGAAAAGAATAAACTAAAATTCTCCGACCTCCACGGCGGTTCTTAGCTCTTCCTAGCTTACAAAGTTAAAAGTAAAAAAAGTATATTGGTTTTCTCTAAAAATTATTCCTATGGACTATTTATAGATGTAGAAAAAAGTCTCAAATAAAATAACTGAGTTCAAAACAAATTGAGAAATAAAAAATTCCAAATTTCTTTGACCGATGCGGACAATGTTGCCGCCTTTAATTGTCCAGTGTGCTTTAGATGCTTCCACGTGGTAGTGATTCTTCAAATTGAATTGCACTTTAATTACAACTTTATGACTGCTCCTTTATACCTTATTATATTAAATTTAATTTATTAAGCTATCTGCTTGATTTTCTTCTATGATTTCTCATTTTTAATTCGTTTCTTCTCCAAATTTCATCAGTTCTTCACCATTTTGATCCTACATATAAAATATCCAACATAAGAATAATTTATAAAATCAATTCTCAAAAATAATAATGAAAAGACTAAATGTGATACAAATAATAATTAAATATATGTATTTTTGGCCTCACATTAGTGATGCCATGTATTGACGGTCTTTTTGACCATCTGCAAGGTGCAACAATGTTCTTTAAGATAGACTTGAGGTCCGGTTATCACCAATTGAGGATAAGGGCAACAGACATCTCAAAGACTGCATTTAGGACTCGATACGACCATTATGGGTTCTTAGTCATGTCTTTTGGGTTGACCAATGCCCTAGCAGCATTTATGGAGCTGATGAACCGTGTGTTCAGAGTATACCTAGATTTCTTTGTGATTGTGTTCATTGATGGCATCTTGGTATATTCGAGGATTAGAGAGGAGAATGAGCAACATCTAGGAGTTGTACTTCAGACCTAGTGAGACGATTAGTTATATGCCAAATTCACTAAGTGTGAGTTTTGGTTTGAGTTTGTGGCACTATTGGGGCACGTGGTGTCTAAGGATGGGATTATGGTGGATTCGGCAAAGATTATGACAGTTCATGACTGGGCTAGGCCTACTTCTCCTATCGAGGTTCGCAGTTTCATCAGGTTGGAAGGTTACTACAGATGGTTTATGGAGGGATTTTATTCTATAGCAACTTCATTGACTAGATTGACTCAGAAAAATGTCCCTTTCCAGTGATCTGATGAGTGCGAGGTGAGCTTTCTGAAACTCAAGGCCTTATTGACTTCAACTCTGATTCTTCTCTTTCGGTCGAGGATCAGGGGTTTACAGTGTATTTTGATGCTTCTGGTATTAGTTTGGGTTGTGTATTGTTATAGCAGGGCTGAGTTATTGCTTCTGCTTCCAGATAGTTGAAGGTTCACGAGAGGAACTACCCACTCATGAATTTGAGTTGGCAATGGTAGCCTTCGCATTGAAGATTTGGAGGCATTATATGTATGGCATGCATTGTCAGATCTTCATGGACCATCATAGTCTTTAGTACATCTTCAGCCAGAAGGATCTAAATTTGAGGCAACACAGGTGGCTGGAGTTACTGAAGGAGTATGAAATGTCCATTCTTTATCATCTGGGTAAGGCAAACGTGGTAGCAAATTCCTTGAGCCAGAAGGCAGTGAGTATGGGTAGCTTGGCATTCTTAGCAGCAGAGGAGCGACCTTTAGCTTTGAATATCCAATCTTAGCTAACAGGCTGATTAGACTTAACATTTCTGAGCAAGGCTATATTCTTGCTTGTGGTGAGGTTAGATCATCCTTGTTGGAGCAGATTCAGACATAGCAGTTTGATAATGCGAGGTTGAGGACCATTTGTGATAAGGTGTTGAGTGGTGAAGCTAGGAAGGTGACCTTAGATTCAGAGGCTATTTTGAGGATTGAGGGTCATATCTGTGTTCCTAGAGTTGGTGATATGTTTAGGTTGATCTTGGAAGAGGCTTATTTTTCTAGGTATTACATTCATTCCGGGGCAGCTAAGATGTACCGTGACTTGAGGAATCACTACTGGTGATGTAGGATGAAGATGGATATCTTAGATTTTGTGCCTAGGTTCTTGAATTGTCAGCAGGTGAAGTTTGAGCACCAGAGGTAGGGTGGTTTGACTCAAATGCTACCCATTTCGGAGTGGAAATAAGAGCGGATAGATATGGACTTCGTAGTTGGTTTGCCATGTACTTTGTGGATATTTGATTTTATTTAGGTCATCATGGATAGGTTGACAAAGTCTGCTCACTTTTTGCCAGTTCAGACTTCCTACAGTTCCAAGAGGTTGGCTCATATCTACATCTATGAGATTGTCTATTTGGATGGGGTGCAAGTTTCTATCATTTCTAATCATGGTACGCAATTTACTTTGTGTTTTTGGAGGTCTATTAAGAGGGAGTTGGGTACCAGAGTCAAGCTTAGCACTGCTTTTCACTCGCAGACTGATGGTTAGTTAGAGTGCACTATTCAGTTTCTGGAGGATATGTTGCAGGCCTGTGTTATTGATTTCAGGGGTCAGCGAGACCAATTTTTAGCTTTGGTAGAGTTCGGATATAATAATAGTTATCATTCTAGTATCCAGATGGCTCTGTTCGAGGCTTTGTATGATAGCTGGTGCAGATCTCTAATGGATTAGTTTGATGCCTTTGAGATTAGGCTATGGGGTACCAACTTGCTTCGTGAATCTATGGATAGGGTTTAGGTCATTCAGGAGAGACTTCGCACTGCTTAGAGTAGGCAGAAGAGTTATGCTAACCGGAGGGTTCAAGACTTAGAGTTTATGGTTAGTGACGGTGTGTTCCTTTGGGTGTCTCCCATGAAGGGCGTGATGAGGTTTGGGAGGAAGGGTAAGCTCGGTCCTAGGTTCATTAGGGTATTTTAGATCCTTCATCCCATTAGGGAGGTTGCTTATGAGTTAGACCTGCCTCATGCTCTTTTTGGTTTTCATCCAGTTTTCCATGTTTTTATGTTGCGATGGTATATTTCGGATGAGTCTCACATGCTTAAGTGGGATTCGGTTCAGTTAAATGAGTTTCTGGCTTTTGAGGAGGAGCCTATTGTTATCTTGGACAGGAAGGTTAGGAAGTTGACATCTAAGGAGATTTTTCAGTTAAGGTTCAGTGGCGTCATCGTCCTGTCAAGGAGGCTACTTGGGAGATCGAGACCAATATGTGAACCCACTATCCTCACCTTTTCAAGCCTGCAGGTATCTTCCTTTCTTATCTTTCGAAGATGAAACTTTGTTTAGTAATGGATGTTGTAATAACCCTCTTGTTCATTTTCTTGGTTTTTGTGCTTTTTCAGTATTTTGAGCCTTCCCACAGTGGCTATAGGTCATTTATGACTTATCGGGACTGACAGTTTGGTTCTCGGGCATTTCGTTTGTGTTTCAAGCTTATTTCCTTGCTTTGCAACTCATAAGGCTGGTAGAGTTGACTTTGGGCAACATTCGGAGAAGATGGCCTTGGATGGAAATTTCCATCAGCATTGTTAGATCCAGAACATCGACTTTGGGTTAGAGGGACCTTTGGTTTAGGTCCCGAGGCTTCCAAACTCATTTTGGACTATTGGGTTCCTTTTTGGTTAAAGTTGGTTTTTGGGCGTGGGGATCAATTTTCTTGAAAATGATCTACGTAAGGAGTTTCATCAATTCTATTGATTCTAGAATGCCCTTTTTGGTAGGGCAGCATGTCTGGGTTGTGTTCACGGGATTCTGAATGAATCCCGAGAGTGCAATCAGAGTTTTTGGATGTGTGTTGTTAGAGCTGGTGTTGCTGGTATCTGGTATGGCGCACCTGCGTGCCTAGGGTTACACCTGCACTGCCGCCTCTACAGTCACCAATCGCACCTGCTGCCCTGGGTGACGTCGGTAGGGGGTGCCCCTACGCTATGTTAGCCCTACATGTGGACCTGCCCCTGCGGCATGTTCACCGCACCTGTAGGGGTTGAGGGGTTGGTTGACCACTGCCCCTGCGGTTATATGGGCACAATGGCAATACCGCACCTACGTCACTTGGATCGCAAGTACGCCGATCGCTGGTAGTTAAATGAGCTTCTCTTTCATTTCAAACTCCATTTCCAACACACTTTTTCCTCCATTTTTAGAGCTTGGTTAATAGGTGAAATCACCAATTCTCATTGATTCGGTGTCTATTGAGGTAATTATCTTCCTCTCTTTATTCTAGTTATCGTCCTAACATTATTTCCGCATTTCCTTCATGAAATTTGTCCTAATTACATGCGGATTCTTGATCAAAGTGGACTACAGGGCTATTTTAGGCCCCGAAACAAGTCCCATTCACGCCTAAATTTTGGGCATGGGTTTATAAACCTGCTTCAAATGTAAATGTGAATTTTGTTTTCTATTTCATTGCACGGGCCTCGAGGGTCATTTTTTGACCCAATTTCTGGCCTTAAAATTCCTATGGCAATATGGTGTCATTTTTCTCGTCTTGACACTTGGATATGTTCTTGATAGTGTGGCAGCATTCTGAGGCTGTTTAGAAGGGGAAGGTACATGAGTGACGGTTCATGCTTGCAGTTTATCCCCGAGGTAGGTTACGGTTTACTTCTTTTAGACTTGGCCTAGATAGATTTTTATATATTATAAGTTTCATGAACGTTAGGCTAGGTTTAGGTTAGAATTAGGCATAAATATTTTTTCTTCTTATCTTGGCTATTTTCGGGACTGTAGAGTAGTATATCCATGTTTATCCTTAGTAGAAGAGCTTGTAAAATTTTCATGACTAGCTTAGACTACTTAGAATGGTTTACGGAGGTCTTAGAGGCAGAGTAGGTACCTTTACTTCATTTCCTCTTTATTTTCCATTTTCCGCTCGACTATAACTGTACTTGCATATCTATAGGCCTGAGGCCATAACGTGGATTAGACGGAGTTCCAGGTCAGTGCCTTGTTTGGATGGTGTTTTACCCTGGTTGATTTGATATTATCTGAATATGGCATCATGTCTCATCATTGCAGGAGATGGCTATTGGTTTTAGAAATGAAAAAAACATGGGATTTTTGGTTCAAACTCAAGATTTTTGTTAACCACTGGTTTTCAAAAGAAAGGAAAGTACCACTGTTATGCCAGTCCAAGGGATATTTTTGGACCCTTTGTCTATTTTACTCTCCTATTGATGAGTCCAAGGCATGATTCCGAGAGGCTCGAGGAGCAAATATCTGGGTTTTTACTTTTATGCATATATTGATGAGCTTGAGATTCCTTTCGAGAGCCCAGGGTACCAAATATCAGGTTTTACTTTTCTGCATTGGCCATACTCTGCATCATATCGTCTCACACTGCATTGCATTGCATTATCTATGTGTACTTGGAGTGCTCTTACTTGTTTTATCATGATTATCTTCACCGTCAGATAGAGAGTTTTGTTCTCTGTTGATAACTAGATTTAGGCGGATCCGTGTAGCTAGTTTAGTTTATTGTATCTTATAATATATATTATCTTTTTGAGCTTTGTCGGCCTATGATGCCTACTGAGTACCCATTGTTTTTGTACTTATACTACACTCTACATCCTTTTCTGATACAACACGTAGTACGAGCCACCCTCGTTGATCCTCCAGTCATTCATGGCTAGCTGCTGTTTGGATCGCAGTGAGCTCCTGGCGTTTGGAGAACCTTTATTGCTTTTCATCTGCATATTTGTCTATATTCTTGTATTTTGGATAGACAACACTTGTTGCATAGGTATTCTGTACTGTAGACGCTCTTGTACCGGTGACACCAGGTCGGGAGGTTAGTTTGGTAGATGTTTGTCTTCTCTGTCACTTTGGGTCCATTTTTATATATTAATTATTGTTGGTATTTATATATACTGTTGGCCCCCTTCTTGTATGATTCCCTCTCGTATTTCATTATTTAAATCACTTTACTATGCTTCTGCATTCTTGGGTTGGCTTGCCTACCGAGGGGTTATGTAGGCGCCATTGCAGCCCAATTTTGGGTCATGACATTTTACCAATGCATAGAGTATGGTATTTATAGGTTATAACAATGAGGGTTTAGCCAATGAAAAAGCACCACTAGAGCCTTAAAGTACTAAAACTAATGGTCTTGCACCATGTGGCGATGTCGTTGGTGGTGCCAACAAATATTCTTGTCATGCTCAGATCCGTATGAGCTCATCTGCACACCTATATTTCCTAACACCTTTGTCTCCATTGTCTCTTATCCCACCTCACCAGGAGTATGAATAGCTTTATTAAACCCTCTCTGCGAATGCCTTGCCGAGGGATCAGTCTTCTCAATAATCCTTTTTTGAGAAGGATCAGTCTTTTGAGACTTCAGTATATTCGGTTGACCTTCTCTGCACGTGTCCATCCTCATTTTTCCATACATCCTAGATGAGTTTTTCCAATATAGTAGCCCCTTTGCTTTACTGAGGTGAAGTCATTCGCGTCTAGAAAGCGAGATAAAGAACATTTTTCAATGTTTTAGTGGTAACTTTGATGAGATATCTCACTTTTTGCAAAACAAGTCCCATCTCTTTAAATGTCTTGGTCACGTATCATCCAGTTACAATCTTGAGGATGCTGCATCGAATCCTTACCGTAATTTCCATTGTAAACATCCTTGGTGGTTATTAATATAATCTTCTAAAGTTTTCTTTTCATCCTTCATCTCACAGCCTGTTGTTATTCAAATCTTCATAGGCTCTCCTTCGCTCTACTTTATCTTTCCTTCTTTCCCAGATTCATCCCCTGCTATGTCTTCTTCAAGACTTCATAGTAAGAACAAACAACCAGTATTCTTTGCTCCTTCGGAGAGGTTGACCTTTCGTGTGCCTCCAGAAATAACTAATCCTAAGAAAGAGGAAGTTCACCCTCTGGTAGAGTTCCTTGTTCCCCATAACAAACCAGATTTTGAATGAGATTCAATAACACTAAATTATGTGGTCTTAACAAGGATTTAAGGATGTATTCCATCCGTTACTTCATTTATATTGTATGCAAGAAGGATATTCCTGCGATTAAGGCTAATTGTAGATGGTCCAAGCAATTTGATGTTCTCTCTCCCCTGGACTCAGAGAACATTACCACACACAAAGCTAGCTATCTATGAATCTACACACACCCTTTTTTATAGGGGTTGGTCACGCTCTGTTCTTGAATTCATCATTTAGTTTTGCGAGAAATATGAAATTTCTCTTGGGTATGTTACCCCTACTATTTGGAGGGAAACATCTTGTCTCTTTGTTTTGGATAAGGCGTTGGGACTTCCCTTTACCCTAGATCACTTTATTTTGCTTTATTCCCCTCGTGTTGTTTGTGAGGAGCTAATTATTGTGGCCTACCAAGGGGATAAGGGCATTCTCTCTAGTCTCAATGAGAAAAGTTTAGTGTGGATTGAGAGCTACGTGTTTTTCCTTATTGAAGACATTCTCTAGGGCACCAATCTTCCAGAGTTGTGGAATTTTGGACATAAGTTGCTTCTCCCAATGTACATATACTTTTTTATTTTTTGTACTTCCATGCCTTGGTTCCATCTTTGTTTAGCTTTTTTTTGTTTTTCTAGCCCATCCTTGGGTTCCCTCTGCTTTCAACATCGACATCAAAGCCTGGGTTTAGATGATTCTGGATTCCATTATCAAGGGAGAATGCAGCTAGAGGTTTTTCTAGAAAGATGGGCTGGACTCTCAAGGACCATGGTTCAATCCCCGTCTTACCTCTTTTTCCCTCCTCCACTTATCTGTCATTGATATTCTTGTCTTTCCCTTTTTGTCAGGAATTAAGAAGGGCCAGACCCAATTTTACCTGAACAAATTTCTTCAGACTTAGAAGGGGTCTAACTTTCGTATTCTTCAAGCATTCGCAAGGAGGAATTCGAACAAGGATTTACCACCCAAATTTGCTAGCAGAACATTCATGCCCATTGAAAGTCCATCTGAGAAATGGAAGAAGACTGACCATTTTCCTCCTGATAGATCTGGGCCTCCTTTTTCTGTTTCTGAAGTCCTAGGGTCTAGTGCCAATCACGACTTGGATGGTCCTCTGGAGGAAATACTCCCGGCCAAAATTAAAGTATCTCTTAATTTTGTCACCCGCACTGGGAAAAGAACTCTATAAACATCCCTTCGAGGCTCTGCTCCTTTGGTTGATGGAAAATATTAAAAGAATAAAAGAGCAAGAATGAAGGAAAAAAGAAGAGGGGAGGAAGACCAAGCCTGCACTTCGGCCCCAAAAAGCATTTTGGCACCTTCTCTTACCGAGGTAGAGGTTATAGACTCAAATTGCAATGATGTTTTGCAGGCTTGGGATTATTGCCTGCAGTTGAGCTAGATAGAGCTTTCTCTCATCTAAGTCTCAGGTTAAAGAGGAGACTCTAGCCAGAATAAAGCAGGCAGCCAACCAGTCCCTTCTCCCGACAGGACCTTTATATTTTTCCCAGGTACCTTCTTGTATATATATATATACACAAAAAGTTCTCATCTTGCAAGTATATCTCCTAATGTCTGAGGCCATTTCTCTCTTTACACCGGGTGATGGCTCATCAAGCCAAGAACTAGAGCATCTAAAAGAGAGTATTTCCCCACTAAAAAATCAAGCTCATTCTTTTGAGGATTGTTTTGCCGCAAAGAGAAATAGTTTGGACAGGGTAAATTCCCAGTTGTATTCTCAACTATCAAAGCTTTAGGATGAACTCTCTCTGAAGGAGGGGGAACTTGGGGATTCCACAAAAAAGGGAGAAAAATGCAGCCCAATAGATTTCTCATTTAAAGGACTTGTCAAAGAGGAGCATTGCCAAGGTTGCCTCTGCTAGATCAGAACCAAATGTTTTGAGAGGAAGAGTGGGATCTCTTCATTCATCCATAAAGGATTTGGCAGATAAGAAAAAGAAATCATGAGAGACTCTGAGAATGAGCAGGGCCAGGAGTTCACGCGTGAAGAAGCGTCTCTAAGTTTGTCATCTCAGCAACTTTTGGGAGGATTTGATCCTTCTTTTGGAGATTATAAAGGCTGACCTTTTAATAATCCAGCGAGAGATTTGAAAAGATTGAGAGTTAATTGAGGCGGAGGATGTTCAGGATATAACCCCAGAAGAAATGGTTTCATTCAAGGAGGAGCCTTCATATGGTGAGAGCAATTTTGAGGAGCTTTAAAACGTCTGCAGCTCAAAACTTCTTAGGGCTTTGTCCTTTTGCCTTTGTTCTTAGGGCTCAGAATTTCCTCATGTAATTTTTTTCCAGGACGTATTTTCTCATATATATATATATATATATATATATATATATATATATATATATATATATATACCAAGTACTTGGAAGCAAACCCCCTAAAATATAAGGGGTTAAGAACGAGGATTAAGAATAGGAAGCAGATGAATGAAACTTAAATAGTAAATATTCAAGAATGTATCGTATAAATGCAATAAGTAAATTAGGTGGCAGATCCAATCATGTGTTGAATAATGAAAGTAATTAATTAAAATAGGTGGCGGTGCCAACCATAAGCAATAAATATAATAAAAACGATAGGTTAGAAAAACACAATTAAAAAATTGAAATTTGATATTAATATCAAATAAGCTTTAAAAGTATGACCAAAATCTAACCAAGTCTTGCAAAATCTAACCAAGTCTTCATGAGAGAGAGCTTCTTTCCTAGAAAATAAGGTGTCCCTTACAAATAGAGGGATAGGCTATTTATAGCCAATAATTGCTACTGTAAAAAGTGCTACAGTGTTGCTATAGTGATGCTACAGTAACACCCACAATAATTTTCATCAAGTGCTTGTTGATGTCATGTATGACATCTTGTTTGGATGATGGTATTATGATGTCATATTGATCATCCTTCAAGATTGCCATATTCAATATCTTCTTCTTCTCCGTGTGATGATGTTGCAGACGCTTGTGAAGGTTGGTCTGGTGCAATCCTGATTTGTTGGAGAATTTTCTCTATTTGTGTGATAAAATCTATTTTGCTATTAGAACTGGCTAGTTGGGCAGCTGCAATAGACTTCTGTTGAAGAAATGCAAATTGATCCGCATCTGTTGGAGACTAATGTGCCGGATTACTTAGAAACCATTTTTCTACTGATGGCACATAAGCTTTGGTTGGGTTCCAAGTTTTGTACCACTTTGAGTGTCCTTGGAGGGCTAACCATGGTAGTCCTCTATGTCCCTCAGGCTTGTGAAAAGCAAACTTTAGGGAGAATATCAAAGGAACATAGAATCTATTGGAAAATTGCAGCATCATAGGTATTTGATGTTGATTAAAAAACATTTGGAAAAATTTTCATATCCTTCCCTCACTGTAGGAGGGAGAATATCAAATTTTGTCCCATATGCAGGCCACCATTGATGTAAAAGCTATTAGGGAAATTCAGAGGCCAACTATTTTCCCCAGAGAATAAACTAGGAATCTTTACTCAGGCTGTTCTAGAATGTGAAGGCATTCATCCATGCTGTCTGGTAGTCATAATAATTAAAAAATTGGGGATTAAATGGTTGAGAAAGTTTTTTATATTTGGTAGGGTATATACCCCATTCTTTTGGTGAGATTATTTTATTAATCCATACCGTGGTGTGGGTGACATATGTTTGGGTTTGCTTATATTTTTAAGGTTTAAATAAGCAATATATGGTATCTGTCAAAATACACTCATAAATGTTTTGTGTTTAAGCAGGAGTTTTTTGCAGAAAATTAGTTGAGGGGCTAAGTATTTGTTTAGCCACTTCTACAAGGTTGGAATGCCAGAATTATGGCTCAATTCGGGCAATTGGGTAAACTGACTCATTTTTAAGTAAGTTGGTTCCTCAGAGGAGGAATTGGATGAAGAAATGGGTTGTGGCACAGGTGAGGAAAGTGTCTAGTTCGGTACTGAGTGTACCAACTTTTGAAAGATAGGGCTTTTGACCTCCACCGTAGTTCTCGTGGTGCTTGGGGAATCCACAGAGCTAGAGGACATGGTGTGGCTCAGTGCCACCGCCTTCTTAACTTCTACTAATTATTTTGTGGTGCTTTGAGCATCCACTGATCAAGAAGATGAAGATGAGGTATGGCCTTGTGCCGCCACCAATTTTTGAAAGATGAGATAGTGATCCTTCAAATCTCTCCTGTTTGGGGTAGTCATGGAAGCTACATTCTTGATTCCCATGAGCCTTTGCCATTTATTGAAATTATCTTCTGTCCATGAGGCAGTCATGGTTTAGGCTAGTTGAGTTTCTTCTTTCTCTTCAACTAGGTCAGCCTATTTTTTAGGACTGAAGATTGAGATTGGTGCTGGGTGTGTTTCCAACATATAATATTGTAGGATGCCCTGCATGGCATAGTCAGCAGGTGTTTAATATTTAGGCTGGTTTAGTTCAGTTGTTCCTATTGGTGATTTCTTGGAAGCAATAATAGTTGTTTGTTGTGTGGTGACAGCTTTGTGAGGCTATTTTAGGACAACCTTTTGAGTGTTTTCTTCTGGTGGGGGAAGAGCTAGAAATTGTGAGATCTTAAGGGTTTCCCCTTTCTTTTTCTTGATCATTTTATCGTCCCTGCAAGAATTCCCTGGTAAAAAAGTATGGTATAGAGTTGGAGTTCCCTTTGATATATTCAATATCAAAATAAAAAATAGATAAAATAGCTTGCCATCTAGCAAATATGTGCTTAGAGGCATGGTTTTGTACATCCTTTTGTAAAATTGATTTTGCAGCTTTGCAATCAATTCTTAATAAGAATTTTGGTTTAATAAATTAGCTCGAAATTTAGAAATGCATAAGACAATTGCTAAAATTTCCTTTTTGATGGTTGGATAATTCTGTTGAGCTTTATTCCAATGCTTTGATGCAAGTGCAATAATATTCTCCTTATCATTTTCTTTTGTTTCAAAATGCCACCATAACCAATGTCTGATGCATCTGTTTCAACTATTTTGAATGCAGAAGCTTCAAGAAGAGATAAGCAAGGGAGATACTTGACCTTTAGATTTATTTCTCTTATAACATTGGTATGTTTATTGGTCCACGAAGGAGAAAGTTTTTTCAACCTATCATGGAGTGGTTTTAGAAAATTGCTAAGTCCTGGGATAAAATCTTCTACATAATTAATACATCCCAAAAATCTTTGGAGCTGAGTTTTGTCTAAAATTTGATCAGATTTTTTTTAGCAAACAATAGTACCCTGTTGGATATTATGTCCAAGAAATTGGATATTAATCTAGAGGAGACTATACTTAGTCTTGGAGAGGACTAAGACATTTTCCTTAATGAAGTTAAAGAAAATTCTTAAATGTTTAAAATATTGGTCAATGCTAGTGGAAAATACCAGAACATCATCTATATAGACAATGATAAACTTTGAAAAAGGGTTAAAAATGCCATTCATTATTTTTTAAAATTCGAAAGGGGCATTTTTAGACCAAATGGCATAACATTCCATTCATATTGTCCAAATGGCATGGTAAAAATAGTTTTGTACCGATCCTGGGATCTATTTGAATTTTCCAGAAACCAGACTTCAAATCAAACTTTGAGAAAATCGTGGCAGCATGAAGTCGCTGGAGTAGATATTTTTTATTTGGAATAGGGTACCTAATCCATCTAAGAGTAGAGTTTAGAGGTTTATAGTTGATGACTAGATGAAGGACCCCTCGTTCAATTTTAGAACTTTTATTGACATAAAAAGCAGCACAACTCCAAGGGGATTTTCTTGGAGATATGATTTGTTTATTGAGAAGATCATTGATTTTTTCTTGACAATGAATTGTTAGATCATAATTCATTTGAATAGGGCGAGCTTTTGTGGGAATAGTCATTTCATCAAAGTCAGGCTCACAAGAAAGCCGAACCATGTGTTTCTTTTAACTACAGAAGGCTGTGGGTAAATCTGCACAAAGCTCTTTCTGTATTTTGGTTTCGATGGTTTTAATTTTGTTTTTTTGGGGGAGGTTCTTGTAGCTGTTGTTGTAGCCTATGGAACGCTACTTCTTCTTTGAGAAAATTGATTTGAGATTCCTTATGTTTCAAGGTAGATAGTACTTTTCTAATTGGAGGTTTGTCAAATGAAAGAAAATTGTTGTCGTACTCAATTTCTATACCCTGGTGGGAAACTCTAAATGGGATGAGTTCTTCTATGAGTGGAGTGCCTACAATTACATGATTGGTTATATCCTTAACTAGGACGAATGAGGTGGAGGTTGATAAAGTAGAATTTCCTATGAAAGTTTGTACTTCAACGTCAGAGAACTTGTAATTGATTCTTAATTTATTTCCATTAGCAGCTCTAAGGGCTTCCTTAGTTTTCTCAAAGTATTTAGTGGGGATGAGTCCTGCCTAGACATAATTGAGATCTGCTCATGTATCAAATAAGGCAACAATATCTAAGTTAAAAGATTTATTGACTACTAGAGTTATTCTAGTATGCCACCATCTGATAGAGATTCAGGAGAGATAGTTGATAAAATCTCCTTGTTCAATCTCTTGATCGATAGATTTGTCTTCTGTATGCTTGGGAATATTAGGCATTGTAGAGAGTTGTTGAAGGACAATTTTGTCTAGCTCTTGCCTGACTTTAATTTCTCAAATTTCTTCTTTAAGGAGTACTATCTCTGATTGGAGATCATGGATAGTTACTACCTTAGATTTGTAGAAGGAAGTCTGTTTAAAATATAGGTGATATTATAAAATATAGGTGATATTATAAGTATTTTCTACTTGAGGATGAGAAAAAATAACAGAGGAGGAGGAGGAAGGTTTATCTAGAGCCTTTTAAATTATTCTAGATAATGCCTTTTTTGGTCTGAATTATGTAAGTTGCTTATGACTTCCGGGAGGAGATCTTGTTCTTTTGAGAGGACATTGATCTCAGGTTGGCTACTCTGGTCTATCTGCTTAGAATGGGAGGATTCTAAGTCATCATTTTGAATTTTGTTAAAATCTTATTCGAATTCATCATTGGCACTATCCGAATTCTAACTGTCTTGAATTAAGAGATTTTGTATCTGGTTAAGGATAGACTCATCAAGATTAAGATTTCTAACCTTCTTAGAGAATTTGCAGTATTTGGTGATATGACCAGGTTTTCCGCACCTGTAACATAAATTGTTATTAGGAGCTGGAAGGGATGGCTTCTTAGTTGCTTTTGGTAGAAATGGTTTTGTTTTCCTAAATTTTGACCCGTGAGGCCTAGATTTGGAGAATTCTTTGTCTTTGGGTGAAGATTTCCTAATAGTTTTATTCCTACAGGAGGTAGGCCAAATTGTTCACAAAAACTTCCTAAATCATGATGTGTTTGAGCTCTATCTTTAGCTAATTGCCTTAATATCTTATCTTGTCGAAATTTTTTAATAGCAACTTATTGAATTAGGCTTGTAAGCTGACCATAGGTGATTTGTTCATAGAGAATAATATCACCAGAATATTGGTTTTGTAGTTCTCTTTGACTAAGTCCCTAAGGGATTTAGGCAATCCATCTAAAAAATTTCCTTCCAGTATGGAAGATTACCATCGGGTTTTTCATAAATTCTAGTGAGAAAAGAATCCTTATACAACCTAAAATCAGAAAGAGTTTTACACTTAAGGTTGTTGAGTATTTCAGAGGACCTTTCTCTAAAAACACCCGGACTTCCTATGAAAGTTTTAATAATCATATAAATCAATGTATTTGGTGAGTCAGGAATAGTTTGGCCATCCTTAAGTATGGGTTTGCCTGTTGAATCTAGCCGAACACTATAATATTTTTTGTTTATCTTCTTCACTAAGATGGGTATCCCACCAACCCTTTAGTTGACCAGTAAAGCCTGCTACTAGAACATGGGTAGTGAGTTGGTCTGAGCAATTATGGGAAGGTCTATAAGTAGTTGCAACCATCATTATTTGTTGTATTCTGAACAAAATATTGTATTAAGAACAACCATCTATGTTCCATTCATAGATATTGTTAGCATTATTGTTATTTTGCATAACATCAGATTTTTATTCTAAGGCTACATCAGGATGAGCAGCTCTAGAGTAATAAAATTTTTATGACTTTCGCTTGTTGGAAAATTCAGTTCGGACAACAACAACTCCTAGAGAAATTTCTTCCTTATGTTGACTTTCAGCACTTCTATCAGAACAATCTTCTTGGAGAACTTCTAGAGTCGCAGAATTTTTAGAAGAATGTTCCCTCATTGGGGTATCGACGGCTAAATATTTTTTAATTTCAAGAATTCTATGTTGTAGTTCAGAAATTCGAGGAAAATCTTCTGAGTGGTGGATTTGGAGTTCCCTAGCAAATGTCCTCAAAATCTCGTATGATTTAAATAAGAGAACTGAAGAAGTGGATGCTTCAATAGTTTTTGGAGTAATTGGTGGTTGACAAATTAAATATTCACCAAGTACTTGTAAATATCTATTTGTATAATTGTTTTGTTCAAAAATATTTTTGATATCTTTGTCATTAATTGCTTCATTGTCAGCCATTTTCTTGAAAGAGACAGCAACAATTGAGCTATCACCATAGGTTGTTGTAAATTCTTGTGAAGGGGAAAGTTCGGAAGTGACTTCTCCTCCATTACAAGTTTTCCAAACTTTTGAAACATTAATTGATTTAGAAAAAGGGAAATCTAATTGATGATAATCAGCATAGGCTTCAAGCCATTCAAAGAAATTAATTTGTTTTTGGACAAATTTTAAAGTTTCATAATAAATTTCTTGAATACTATTTCTCTCATCATTTTGAAAATTCTTAAAAAACCAAGTTCTTTTCAAAATGTTTCTTTGAGAGTAGAATTCTATCTGAAGTTTTTCCTTATTAATTTGAAAATCTTGTTTCAAGACTCCTAATTCTCCACCTAGTGACGAATAAGTGGGTGACTAGGGTTGTTCAAAATTGACTTCTATTGGGGGAGGTGTTTCTACCAAATATTTTACTTGAGGGATCCTAGATTCAAAGTTAACAACCTCAATTCCAGAAGGAAATGAAGAAACTAAGTGTCTAGCAGTTTGGATTTCAGATTGTACGGAAGAGGAGGTAGATCCCCTTTGGCTAAGAGATCTTTGAAAAGAGATGGACAAAGTTCCACTCGTGAATTGTAAATTGTAGTGTTCTCAGGTTTTTCTACTGGAGTTGCATCTTGCAGAATCCAGTTTTGCGATAAAGACACCTGGTTTTAAGAAATGGGCCTTGAGACTGAAAGATGAGATCGTTGTAGATATGTTTAGAATATAATGGTTTCACCCTTATTAAGGGTTCATATGACACTAGTATTAAAGGCTGAACTTATAGGCTTATATTGAATTCTATATATGATGGCTACTGGGAGGGATCCAGTTTTAGTTTTGTAGTTAGAGGTGTTAACATTAAGTGTTAAGGAATCTAATATATTCCTATTGTCACGACCCGATTTCTACGTCATGATGGCACCTACAACCCCCGGTAGGTGAACCAATCCCTGTAGCCCAGAACAGCTAGTAATGGGCTACTATCTAACAAATAAGAGAACAAGACGAATAAAATAGATAATATGAATGTAAATATATACAAATGCGGAAAACTAAACCAAACCCCAAGACCTGGTATCATAGTACAGAGCCAAACTACATACATGGAGTACAAGTAAACCAAAACTATATATACAGATGTCTCTGAATGGAAATAGAGTACATGCAGCAAAAGATAAACTAAAGCTAAGCTCCGATCGCCAAGAGCTCACCCTCAGCCTGAAGTAGTCCACAGATCTCCAAGCACGAATCACAGCGATCTAACGGCGATGGCCCACACTAGGATCTGCACCCAAAGATGCAGGGGGTAGGGGTGAGCACCAAATGCGAAGCATAAGGTACCCAGTAGGTATCATAGGCCGACTGGGCACATATAAGATAAAAGCGCAGTAATAGACAGAATAGAAGCAAGTAGTCACAGAAATCAACGAAAGGTACACAGGAACTAGCCCAGAGGGAAATCAACAGAACCACAGATGAGGCTAGTAAGCAGAATATACACACCAAAGGCACAGGTGAAAGTAAGAAACAACTCACCTGGGATCCTTGCAACAACAGTGTATACAAAATAAGTTTACGGAATGGACGGTATACCGGTAACCTCAAGTATAAGAAGAAGGGAGAAAGGATAATAATAGGCATGCTCAAGACATGAATCAATACTCAACTAATCATATCAACCTCAAATCCAGAACCTAACACCCTAGCAGTACCAATCTCATACTTATCCATAATAGAGAACAACTCTGTAAGTAAATAACAAAAGTCTACCTACAGTCCCTCGGCCGCCCATACAACCGAGGAACACAAACAAGTGAAAACAAACCCTCCGGCATCCCATACTACCGGAGCGTACAATCAGCAAACAGCAAACAAGGTGGAACCTCGAACCATGAATGATATGATGCATGAAGATCTCAAGTGCCATAGTATCTCTGTATGTACCTCCTCCGGCGCCGATCCGGCCCAGCAGGTAGGTTCCATGGAAGGACTCTGCCCGTATACCTCTACTCCCCCGTATACCCCTCTTCCGGCACACGCAGCCCGTAGCCCCTGGCCCGGATAGCAAGGTCCATGGAGGTCCCCGACCCCATACCAAATCTCAGTATCAGAACATATATCAAGATAGAGACCCAGTCTCGATATCAAGATATAGAACCAGTCTCGAATATGCATGCCCAGACCCTGTCCAGGACTAAAAAATAGTAGGAAAATATCTCAAAAACCCCTCCAAGGGTGCCCGGGCGTCTCCGGGTCTAAACAGTAAAAAGTCATCTCAGGCGCTCGGTCCAACCGAGGCTAAAAATCATCTCAAGTAGTAAGAAAACTCAACTAGCACTCCGGCCCTGCCGAGTCTAGTGATAATCGTAAAACTGATGATTTTAAACCACAAGTGAAATCAACCATTTCCAAATCATTTCCATTAAAAACGGGCCCCCCGGCCATGCAAGGTTTAGAAAACAGTGTCAGTAAGCCCGAAGCCAAAACCACTGTAAAACATCGATAAAACCTCTTTATATGCATGGAAATGATATGATCACACACAACAATAGCTGCCCAACAGCTTACAATCAACCTACCGACCCTGCACAGGCCCACAGCTACTCAGCAAGCATAACCAGCCTAGAAGGATAATTCTATGCCCGGGACTCGCGGACATTCCCAAAATCCCACCTTCTATGTTCCAGAGTCAACAAGGCCTCGCAGGACCACAAGGGTAAATAAAATATATCCGCAAATACTACAAACAATGGAGGAATAAAAATAGGCGGACATGAATAAAGCGGTCAAGGTCTGTGGTACCAACCTAATAAACCAACCCAAGGATGCCCATTAATACAATTTTATTTTATATATACGGAGTCTAGGGAAAATAAACCGTAACCTACCTGTCGTCCGACGACAAGCTGCTGGAACAACGATGTCCAAGCTCGAACCACTCCGAGAAAATCCAAAACTAAATCGAAATCGGAATCGGATTTGGGACGGAATAACTTGACGTAGATAATTGATTTACTTTACCAAATATATTTTTTCCCCACAGCAACCTCTCACGTGAAAGTTTTGAATAGTGTACGTAGTTGTGTGCAAAAGTGATATACATATATGTATATCAACTTTGCAAAGTCAAAAGCTCACCTTAAAAATAATATAAGCATGCACTACATCATATGCTGCCACTGCCAAAGTGTCCTCGTGCTGCCTTCACCTTCCACTTACACGTGGGGGTGGAGGTGGCAACCAATTTCCCTCCGTTAGGTATATATTCGGGTATTGCATAAATTCGTGGTAAAATAAATATAGTATTTTAAATATACCATAATTATTAAAAAATCATTTCCAATAACACCTACTATATTATAATAATAATTTTCAACATAATTAAATTTACTATCTCCGTTAAAATATTACGGAGTATAAAAATCTTATAAAATAAATACATATACTCTTATATTGTATCAAATATATTTTTCGTAAACTTTTTAAGTATTTTGAAAAGGAAATAATAATATAATTTTTACCAAATTCAACTTTTAAATAAATATTTCAAATACACGCACGATGCTAATAAATTCTTAAGTTTAGGCTCGTAATTCGCCTACGCACGATTTCGATATTCAAGAATTCTCTCGGAATCCTCCCTTATATTTTATCACTGTTTCGGAACTGAAATGGCATTTTAAAACGTAAAATTGAAGCTTAAATCGGGTTAAACCCGACCCGATTCGCGACCCGGTTCGCAACCCGTTTTCTGCCAGACAGTCCGCGGTAAAACAGTCATAACTCTTTGCTCCGAGATTATTTGGACGTGCGGTTTTGTGCGTTGGAAACTAGACTCGTAGACCTTCGATTTGGTATTTCGGGGGACTTCTAACTCTTTATATATTGGGAGAAAAGCCCCGACACATTTGACCCAAAGTTCAGAAAATTTGTTAAAGGTCTTACGATATCTTTTGTCGATTTGCTTGACTTCAAAACTTAAACGTGGAAATGACCGGAAGGGTCATTACATCATCCACTACTAAAAAGGGCTTTCGTCCTCGAAAGTCAAGGTCAAGGGAGTACCTGAAGTCTAAAATAGCTGCGGATACTGATCCCGCATATCTCTCTCGGTCTCCCAGGTAGCCTCCTCGACTGGACGGTGCCTCCACTGAACCTTAACAACCGGGATCTCTCGAGACCTCAATCTCCTGACATCTCTGGCCAAAATAGCTGTCGGCTCCTCTACCCCTCATCCAACTGAACTGAATCCCACTGCAACACATGAGACTCATCTGGTACATACCGACGCAGCATCGAAACATGAAATACAGGATGTATAGCTGAAAACATCGGAGGTAAGGCTAACTGATAGGCAACGCTACCAACCCTCTGCAGAATCTCAAATGGCCCAATGTACCTAGGGCTAAGCTTGCCCCGCCTACCAAATCTCATCACGTCCTTCATGGGCGATACACGGAGAAACACCAAGTCACCGACACTAAACTCCAAGGCACGAAGCCTACGATCAGCATAACTCTTCTGCCTGCTCTGAGCTGCCCGAAGTCTGTCCTGAATCACTCGGACTCGGTCTAAGGAATCTCGAAGCAAATCTGTGCTCTGTGGCCCAGCACTAGAACCATCAAACCAACCTACCGGTGATCTGCAACGCCTGCCATACAAAGCCTCAAAAGGTGCCATGCCGATACTCGAATGGAAGCTGTTATTATAAGCAAACTCTGCCAAGGGAACAAACTGATCCCATGAACCTCCAAAGTCAAGAATACAAGCTCGAAGCATGTCCTCCAAAATCTGGATGGTCCTCTCGGACTGGCCATCTGTCTGAGGGTGGAAAGCGGTGCTAAGATGAACCTCTGTACCCAAATCTCGCTGAATAGCCCTCCAGAACTGAGATGTGAACTGGGTGCCGCGGTCTGAAATGATAGAAGCTGGGACCCCGTGCAATCGAACAATCTCACGAAGGTAGATCTGAGCTAACCTCTCTGCGCCATAAGAAGTCTGAACTGGCAAGAAATGTGCTGACTTAGTCAGCCTATCAACAATCACCCATATGGAATCAAACCCATGAGAAGCACGAGGCAAACCAACCACGAAGTCCATAGTAATCCCTTCCCACTTCCACTCAGGGATGGGAAGTCGCTGCATCAAACCACCAGGTCTCATGTGCTCGAACTTAACCTGCTGACAGTTCAAGCACCGAGATACAAACTCCGCTATATCCCGCTTCATACCACGCCACCAGTAAAGCTGCCTCAAGTCTCTATACATCTTCGCTGTGCCAGGGTGAATGGAATATCTAGTACAATGTGCCTCACGAAGTATCAACTGAATCAAATCACTAATCCTCGAAACACAAAGGCGACTATCATACCTCAGAACCCCATCTGGATCTAGAGTAGCCCGACTGGTCTCACCCTGAACACCCGATCACGAAGGTCACACAACTGCTGATCCTCAAACTGACGGCTCTGAATTTTGATCAATCAAGGTAGAACGAACCTCAATGCTGGCGAGGACTCTGCTAGGATCCGACAAGTCAAGCCTACCCAAACGGTTAGCCAAGGACTGGATGTCCAAGGCCAACGGCCGCTCTGAAACTGCAAGAGAAGCTAGGCTACCCATACTCACTGTCTTCCGACTCAAGGCATCCGCTACCACGTTCGCCTTGCCCGGATGATACAGAATAGTAAAGTCATAGTCCTTCAGTAACTCGACCCATCTCCTCTGTCTCGAGTTCAACTCCCGCTGACTCGTGATATACTGAAGACTACGGTGATCGGTGAAGATATCACAGTGAACTCCATATAAATAATGCCTCCAGATCTTAAGCGCGAAAACTACCGCCGCTAACTCTAAGTCATGAGTGGGGTAGTTGCGCTCGTGAACCTTCAGCTGCCTCGACGCATAGGCTACTACTCGACCCTGCTGCATCAACACACAACCAAGACCAACCCAGAAGCATCACAATACACGGAGAAGCTCTGACCCTCAACCGGCAAAGTCAACACTGGAGCTAAAGTCAATAAGGCCTTAAGCCTCTTGAAGCTATCCTCACACTGATCCGACCACTGAAATGGGATATCCTTCCTAGTCAGCATAGTCAAGGGTGCTGCTATGGAATAAAATCCCTCAACGAACCGTCTGTAGTAACCTGCTAACCAACAAAGCTGCGGAACCTCCAGTAACAGTAGTAGGTCTAGGCCACATTCACAAACCGCCTGAAATCTTTTTCTAGGATCAACCACAACCCACACAAGCCTTTAATCCCATCCTTAGACACCACGTGCCCTAGGAATGCAACTGACTCAAGCCAAAACTCACACTTTGAGAACTTGGCATAAAGCCGATGATCTCTCAAAGTTTGGAGTATAACCCTCAAGTGCTGCTCATGCTCATCTCTACTACGCGAGTATACCAAGATGTCGTCTATAAAAACTATCACAAACGAATCCAAATACGGGCCAAGAACCCTATGCATCAAATTCATAAAGGCTGCGGGGGCATTAGTCAACCCAAAAGACATCACCAGGAACTCATAATGGCCATAACGTGTCCTGAATGCTGTCTTAGGGATGTCCTTCGCCCTAATCCTCAACTGATGGTAGCCAGACCTCAGATCAATCTTCGAAAAACATGACCTGACCCTGAAAGCTGGTCGAACAAATCATCAATCCTCGGCAACGGCATTACCTATTCTTCACTGTCAGCCCTATTCAGCTGCCGATAATCAATACACATGCGCATCGACCCACTCCTTCTTCTCACGAAGAGACAGGAGCACCCCAGGTGACACACTAGGTC
>QJPP01000780.1:0-217293 GCA_003996215.1 Jaltomata sinuosa
TCTGTTGGTTTCTATTTTTATTACTAACTCTTTTTGCTCCTACTTTGTTGTTACATGGTGTTGTGAACCACCAATGTATTTTTGTTATTGTATGTGGATATAGATTAATTAAAAAAGGCATTCCTAATAACATATCTTTTGTTGTTAGTTCGTAATTATATACTTCTTCTATTGTTAATATTTTATCCCATATCTGTTATTTTATATTTTTTGTTTTATGTGTAATCATACTACCTTCGTTATTAAATCATGTTACTACTATTGGTGTTTTTAGTTTTTCCCATTTTTCTTCTAGTAAACAATTATGTTTACATATATTAGCTTCTGCTCCTGTATCTATCATTGGTGTGTAATATCTATTATTATATCCTTCTACTATTATTTTTGCTAATATATATATCTTCATTTCATAGTTTCTTTTATTTCATAGTTCCTTTTAAATTCTTTTTATTGTTATTTTCTTATTACCATATGTTATTATTAATTGTTTATTTTCTATACTGTATGGCTTCATTTTTTCTAACCATTTGATTCCTAATATTATATTTTTTTCTTGGTGTATTTCGAATTTTATCTTTATTGATATTCCTCCTATAATTATTTCCTTTTTTACTATTTCTTTAGTATTTACTAATGTTTTTGGTAGATCGGGACATGACTGGTTTTTTATTTTTATTTTATCTTTCATAACTAATTCTCTTGTTATGTTATTTTCTTCCTGTCCTATATCTATTAATATTAAATATTTTTGTTGATTTATTATTCCTGCTATATAGTATTGGTTTAATTCTTCTTTTTGATGTTTTATCATTTTTGTAGATGATTCTTGCATTTCTGGTTCGTAATTTATACTTGTGCTTGGTTCACATCTTCTGCTACCTGATATGCTTAATCTTGGTTCATAGTTTATTCTTTTAGATGTGCTTAATCTTTCTTTTACTATTTCTAAATCTTCGTCAAAATCTATTTCTTTATAACTATATTCATTTTTGTCTATCAGAGTAACTATCTTTTCAAAGGGATTTTCTATCTTTATCCTATTTATTTTGTTTTTTGCTGTTATTTTATGTTTAGTAGTTAATACATATAAGTTTTTACATCTTGCTGTAAATATTTTACTGCCTGGGGCTAGTTCTATTCCTGACATTTTCCAATATAATACTAAAGATTTATCTATATTTTTATCTGATACTGCTACTGAATAATTAGCACTTATTATAAATTTAAACTTTTGGTATATTAAATTTCCTTTAACTGCGCTTATTATGCTTTTTTTTATAGGTTCTATTATCCTATCGTCTGCTAAATATATTTCTATTGGTGTATCTATTCCTTCTCTAAAACAAGCTTTTATTAATATTTCTGTTCCACCTAGATGTACGTATTTTATTGGATCTCTTACTTTTAGATCTTGTATTTCTTTATTTATGATTCTTCTGCTTATTAAGGGTATTTTAGCTTTTCCTTGTGTATATTTACAATCTATTACATGTTCTTTTTGGTTTACTACGTAGTATTCTTCTTTCTGTCTTTTGAATAAATTTCTTATAATTGGTATACTAAATATTTTATCCACACTTAAGTCTAATTCCTTTCCTTTTATTTGATCAAATATGTTAAAATCAAATATTATCTTTTGATCCGTAGATTCTTCATCTATATATTCTTCTTTGTTTATTATTTGTATTTCTTTCTCAGTCATTTATTTGTTCTGATTTAGTACTTAATTCATTTTCTTCTTCTTCTGATATCTCATATATACTATCATCGCTATCTAGTTCATAGTCTATGTATTCTATTTGCGTATATTTTTCGTTTTCTTCGAATATTATTTCTGATATTTGTTTTCTTTGTGGGTTTCTTGGTAATCTACAATTTCTAGCTATATGTCCTAATTTTCCGCAGTTATAGCATGTACACTCTGTTAACTTTCGTTTTGGTCTATATGGTCTTTTTGTTTTATAGTTTTTTACATAATATTTTCTTTTTGGGTTTATATATCTATATTTAGATTTATATCTTTTATATCTCTTATTTCTAGAGTATGGGTTTTTATAATAACTAATTTCATCTTTACACCCGAATTTAGGTGCTACTTTATTGTTACAACATACTAGATTTTTTATTAGAGTTTTCTCTATCTTTAACTTTTCTCTGTATTCTTCGCAAGTGTTAGAATACCAGTGATGTAAATATTTTATCCTGGCTCCTAATGTATCTGTCAGTCCTGCTTCTTTCCAACTTTTTATTATTTTTGAACTAAATGGTTCAGGTAGTTTTGTAAAATATAATTGTCTGATTTCCTTACTTTCTTCTGTAGTATATGATCCTTTATAATAATATTCTTTAAATACACATGTGTATTCGTCTATATAACACATGTTGCATATTTCTAATTTTATCATCAAATTTCTATTTATGATTTTTTCTCTATTTTGTTCTTCGTATTTTGTCATCATACTACTAAATTCATTTCTTATTGCTGTTTCATATTTTTGTAGTATTTCTATCGATGTTGTTGCTGTTTCGCCGTTTATGTTTTTATACTTTCTTCTGTTAAATTTAATAACCATAATTTTACTGTTCCTATTAATGTTCTTTCTATGTATCCTGGTACTTCTGTCATTCCTATTTTGTTGTCTATTAATTGTTTTGCTATATATCCTATCCATAATTGAATAACTTTATTTGTGTCTGTTACGCAATCTAGATTTAAGAAGTTATATTGTTCTACTGGTGGAGTTGTTGTCCATTTCTCATTATATCATTTTTTCCATATATTATTCTGTCTATCTGAGTTTTCATAACTTTTTGTATAGTATTTTGGACCTGGTTTAGGGTCTCTTTTTCCTGATGTACTTGATTTTTCTTCTACTTTACTCATGTTTATTTCTACGTTTCCATCATATTCCATATCTTTTAATAATTCAGTATATGTTTCACTTGTTTCTGAATTTTGTTCTTCATTTGTTTTATTTATTTCATCTATTCCTAATTCTGGTAAATTATGTTCTTTATTATTTTCTTTTAGTTGTAATTTTTCTTTAAATGATCTTATTTCGTTTTGTAATTTTTCTTGTTGTTCTTTTTCTTTTTGTCTACTTTCATATATTTCTTTTAACATTGCTAGTTCCTTTTCTAATTCTAATATTTTTGTATTTTTAATATTTTCTATTTTTTGTACTTCTATTTTTGCTTCTTGTTTTATTTTATTTCTTTCATTCTTCCTGTATATTTCTTCGTTTTCTTTCATTATTCTTACCATAGCCGTTAAACTATCTTCTAATTTAGCTGATTCTTTTTCTAGCATTAGGTTCAGGGTTTCTCCTATTTTCTTATATCTTCTTCCTAGATTAGAAAATACTATTTTTATTTTTATTCCTTCTAGGTTTTCAAAGGTTTTTTCTTCTATTACATATTCTTCCTTATTCATTTATAATTTGTGTTGTAATTTATATGTTAGTTTTTGTAATTCTATTTATAGGTAGAATATCTCCTTTCTTTGTGCTAATATTGATTTATGGCATACTCCTGCAAATATGTTTTCACTAAGTCTTTGTTCCCTATGTGTAATTTCTTGTCTTTTTTGTTTAATTATTTCTGTTAGTTCTTCCTCGTACTTATTCATTAAATATTTTATTATAATATTCCTTTTTTAAAGGAATTAGTCTTTTTATTTCTTTTACGTTTTCTATTATATATTCGAGATGTTCTATATCTTGGGTTTTTTTGATAATCTTCTATATTTTCTTTTATTTAGTTGTTTAAGCAATTTATATTTTCTACAGTTTCTTTCCAATAACTTAAATATTCGTAATTAATCATTAGTCTGAATATACTATTTCTAGATCTGAATATCTTTCCCAACGTCATCCATATTTAGATCTTGTAAGTCTATCTCATACCATTGTTGTTCTAACAAATCGTTTATTCTATCAAATATCTTTTCCCATATAGTTCTTCTTAATTCTATTATTTTTATGTCTTTTAGTGCATATAGAACTAATGTTTTATAGTTATTTATCATTTCGTTATGTAAACTAGTCATTTTATGATGCTTTTATCAATTATTCCCTCTAATCATATTTTATGATAGGATGCTTTTTATATAAGCTTACTATAAACTGGATTATTCTAGATCATGTTTATTCGTCACTACTAGCATTGTACTAAGCAGATACTTTTCTTCTTTAAACAGTATTTCTCATACTTTTGGTACTCCCTAACACGGCTTCTTGCCTCAACGGTTTCCCTCTCATGATAGTACTGTTCTTAGAAGTTTTTCTTCTCTCTTTTCCCATTTGCTAGCAAACTATGTAACATGCTTTGAATAATTCCAATATATAGTAACTAATATAAAATCTATTCTACCATAATCATGATTATCGGGAATATATGAGTTTAGCTACGCATATTCATATGACAGTATATAGCAACATAAGTATTTCGGTATACCTGCACGGTAGTTTTCTCGTCGGAGTTAGCTTTGTCCATGATTATTATATATTTCTATCTAGCTCTGATACCAACTGTGGTATAGCCTGTCATTTTTTTGGTATCAGAGCCGAGGTGTTGATTGCGGTCCTCACCGGAGCTCTAGCTCAGCCACCTGTTGGCCCCCTTAAATGGTAAAGGCCTTAACACGTGCATTCGTGCGGGAGTAAAACACATTGGAGTATCTCTGATCCCAACTGTGGTATAGCCCGTCATTTTTTTAAGATGCAATCATTTAGCTGACTCAAAATTCATTTAATGTGAAAAGAAAAGAGAAGACAAGAGTTTTTGACAACCAAATTGCTAAAACAATGATAAAATTGTTATACTTGGAAAAAGTTGAATCCATCACATACTAATGAACAAAGTTGATGAATAATGAAAACAAACCCAACCCAATTCATGCTTAACTAATTCATTGAACGAAGATTCTTATGTGAACACAAAGAGAGAGAAAAAAATGTATAAGCACAGATACATGATCATGAAGCAGTGAATAATATCAATTCAAATTTCAGAGTTTAAACTTGACGACATCTCCACAAAATTGACAGAAAAAAAAAACTTAGCATCTCATTTCTACAACAATAAGACATTTTTAAACTACCTCTAGGCAACAAAACAGATATCATACTAACGCTTACATAGAAAAGCAGTTCCTATAGAGAGATGAAACAGAGAAAAGAGAAAAAAAAAGAGTAAAACGGAGAACACCAATAATTTCAAATAGACAGATTCTGAGCATCCATTCGCGATTCCTTAACAACAAACCAAACAAGTCCAGCTAAAACCAACAGAAAATTTCTAAGAACAACGACTCTACATTATACTAGAGGAGAAGAGAAAGAGAAGAATGAGATATTTACCTTCCATAGAGCAGCGAACGGGACTTCGAGGCTTCGACAGAAACAACCTTTAAACACCGGAGCTTAGCTTGTTTCGCCGGAATAACACGAAAATTTTTTAGGGTGTATATCTCTGAAGCTTTTCAATTTCTTTGATGGGTTTAGAGAGTGGTTCTCCAAAGAAAACCCAAAAAATCAAAAGCCAGCCCCTTATCCCTTTACAATAACATGTATTTATAGAGGAATTTTAGGGTGAAAAGAGGGGGAAAACGGATGGGTACTTTTGGGAATTTTTCTTGAAGAATTTCAAATTCCCTCTGGATAAGGCTTAACAGCAAAGAAATGGTACGAAAATTCCCCAAGAATGCAGAGAAATCGACACCTAGCTGCTTTTAGAAGATTCTCAACGATGCCAGCACGATTTTGACGGGGATTTGGACGGTGTTTGGGAATTTTGACGGGATTAAGGCATCGTTTGCGAGTGGAGGCATTGGCGTTTGGAGCTGTTAGAGCTGTTGTCATCAGGGTTTGTTGGTTCTTCGTCGAAGAAGACGAAGTACAACGGGGAGAGGTGGGTTGTGTGTTTGTACGAGGAGCGTTGTTTCGTACAACGCGTTCTTTTCTGGGGAATAGGGGTCGCGTGAGAGCGTGAGGGGAAAAGATAGGGAATGTAGCGGTGTGTTGTGAATATATGTCAGTGTAGGTGTATATTTGTGTGTAAGTATAAAAGATGATGAAGGGAAATAAAAGTGGGCTCAGGTCAAAGGATGAAAATTGGGCCAGAGGGGATTGTTATTGTTGGGCTAAGGTGGGGCTGAAATGAAAAGGAAAAATTGGTTAAAGATTTGGTCACATTCTTTGCAAATGTGTCCAATTCGATTTAAGAGCTAACCAATTGATTTAAGATATAGTCAAATCGCCCAAAATTGAAAATTTAGGCCGAAATTGAAATGAAATGAATTAAATACTTAATTAAGTAAATGAACTTCTAGCTTTAACAATTAAGAATAATTATTTCATAAAAAAATAATTAACTCGTTCAAAATCAAAGAATTAATTATACGATCATTCTTGATTTTAAATTAATTTGAGAAAAATGTAGCATTTTTCAACTTTAAACATGATTTTCATTTAAAATATTTCTTTAAGTAAAACTCACATACTTCTATATAATTAAATATAGAGTATACATATTTCACCTAAAATTACTAAATCACCCTCAAATTAATTTTGAAAACCTTAAAGTCTTATAAAGATGATTATTTTAAAATTGTTTAAAATAGTAGAAGCTCAAAATTAATTACGAATGTGGAGGGCAAAAATTGGATATCAACAGACAATACACATATCTTTTAGGTGGGGTGGGGGCAGGCTAGTTCGTGTATTTTTATGGATGTCTTTGACAAAGTCTGAGTAGCCAAGATAACCCGCGTCATGCCGCAATATTAAATCAGAGGCTGCTTGGGAGGCAACCCAAGAGGGTACCCTTTTTTGAGGTATCCGAGTCCTTGGAGTTTTCTTACTGTGTTCTCTCTCCGAGGACTTTTATTTCTGTTGAGACAACATGTTTAGGTAGTATGTGCATTTTAAAAAGAAGAATAGGAACTTAGCACAGTTTATGACTTATTTTTGGAAGTGATTTTGATAAAAAAAATGGTAACCCCTCCTAAATTTTTGTGTAACAGTGTAGCCATCTTATTAGGACTGACCTTTATAGATCTATGCATGACATTGTGTAATATTGATGTGATGAATAGCTTAAGCTAGGGCATAAACTTAATAGTTAGCAATTGGTTGTTTGACTCTGTGCCATGTGCGTGTGAGCTGCATTTGTATTGTTCTTGCATTATATGTCAATCCAAAATTTACCCGGTTAGTCTTGCCTAGGCTGTAGGATAGTTAGTTAGGAAAAGATCATAAGCCATTTGGAAAGAGTCACTTAGCCTAAATGACCATCCAAATAAAATTAATATCCCTCGATCCCTAATTCTGAGCTGAAATTGACCCTTTTTTATTGTTTAGCCTATTCACCTTTCCTGTTTTCTTTAAACCTTCAGTTTGGCCCTGGTCCCTCCTTGAATATTGTGTACCTCAACTCAGGCAAATCTCCTAAGTTGAGGGTGGCTACTGTGGAGGTAAATGAGAAGTATGGGGTATGAAAAGAAAAGATTAGTAAAAAAAAAGAGAGGAGAGGAGAATAGCGGGTGTGGCATATGTGAGAAAAAGAAAAAAATATATTATGAAAAAGTTGAGTTTGAAACAGAAGTCGCACCCGTCGCTTGATGAAAAAGAAATAATAGAAAGGGAGAATAAGGGAGGAAAAGAGTTGGTCTGAAAGTGGAAGAAACATAGAATAACGTCAAAGAGGGCTTAGTCACTATTTCCTAAATGTACCATACCCATCCCCGAGCCTACATTCAAGCCAAATAAAGTCCTATAGCGATTCTAGTTCAACTATCTGAAAACGAGGTATAGAAAATAAGGGCAAGCCTATGGTATTTACATGCATTGTTTGAACCTCTTTGTGAGAGTGAGTGAATCATTCCAGTCCCATGAATTCTGTGTAAGTTACTGTGTGATGGGGACTTCTTTGCAGTGAGGGCACTAGAGAAACATTGATTGCTGATTGGTAGAGTAAATATCATCTGTGTATGCTAGCTTGTCTGTTGGTATCATGATGTCATTCATGGATCCATTTTTTATTGTCTTGATAAATGGTAACATGTGCACTTGTTTATACTAAGAAGGAAGGGGGTGCTAACACTGTGAGCTGAATTGATTGAATCATATGACTGTCATAGTTTCTAGTTTTCTTTTGCTTAACCGTCGTGTTAGGATAGTTTTCTTGTGTCATATTAGGATAGTTTTCTTTTGTCGCTTGAGGACAAGCAACAGTTTTAAGTTGAGGGTGTTGATGGGTCGTGGATGACACTTTTGACACTTAACACTTAACACTTAGACTTATTGTATGTTCTTTAGCATTTTGTTGATAGATTTGATGTTTTTTATGAGTTGTACAAGAAAACAGGTCCGCAACCAAAAAGTTGGAGTTGATAGTAAAAAATAGCTGAAGGAAGGAATGACGAGTGGGGTGACTGGTCGTGGTTTCAAACTACTGACAGTGTTGTTAACAATGAAAAGAAAGCTGCAGAATTACAAGTGTGAAGGCTAAATCATGAGTCATTCGACTGGTCGTGGTTTTAAACCACTGACGGTGATGTTACTCGTGGAAATCGACTTATGTAGAGGTGCAAATGACAAGTTGAAAATCACGAGTCAATTCACCAGTCGTAGTTCTAAACGACGACCGGTGTTGTTACTCGTGAAAATAATCATCTGCAAATATGAAAACTGGCAGCTCAAAACCATGAGTGACTCTGCTGATCGTGAATCAAGACCACATACCCGTCTTGTGACTAGTGATAATTTATCTGAAGAGGTGCAAAATAGAGCTCAAAACCACGGGTCACTTGACTGGTTGTTGATTGAAAGCATGACCCGTGGTTCCATCAGTGATTTCTCACAACATGGAAGTTTGACTCAGCAGAATCACGATTGACCTCAACAGACCATGAACCGTCATTCAAAATGATTGGTCGTGAACCAACTCGTTATTACTGATGCGGCCATGTTTTTCTAGTCTACTTAGGATAGGATTTATTGTATATAAATACTCTCCTTAACGTTTTATTTCAATTGTTATGTATTTTTGGTAGAGAACCGACTTGGTAAACATTGGTATTATATTGTTCTTGATTTGGGGAGATTTGTTCATCCATTGATTCTTGATTGTTTGATTCTTCTTTAATAATTCAATATTCTGGATTTCTTTACATCATCTCGTAAGTATATGATTATAAATTCTTCAACAACTTCTGATTGTTTACTTATGAACATGAGTAGCTAAATCCACAACTAGGATTGTAGGAACCATGACGGATTAACAAAGTAGGCAAAGTACTTAGCAATTCTAGGATGGTGTTTATGCATGTATTGTTCTTCCCTTCGCTTTGATTGATTTTTAATGGTGTGCAACATTAGAACTCATCTTATTCTTACTTGCCGGATCAAGGAGGTAATAAATAAAAAAAGAGTTGTCACAATAGAGATTTGAGACTACCAACCCTAATCTAATTGCTTGATCTTGTCTGAGAATAACTAATTTGAGATCAAAGGTAAGAGTTTGTAAAACATACACCCGTAGACAGACCAAGTTGCGTGGTGAAATTCATCTATCTAGGGGACCAACCATTTAGGTGAACCTAACTTACCGATCTAGCATGCCAAGCACCAGAATAGATTGCTAATACAATGCCTATTGTATTATGAACTCATAGGGAACACAGTCCTAGTCCATTCTATCTTTGAATCATAGTAAAATTAAGACTTGTTGTTACTTGTTATTTGATATTTTACAAACATTACTTTTTACTTAAAACCCCTCATTAGGAAAATAAGACGACTAAGAACGTAAATACACACATGTCACGACCCGATTTCTCGGTCATGATTACACCTACAACCCCCCAGTAGGCGAACCAATCCCCGTAATCCAGAATAGTTAGTAATGGGCTACTATCAACTAATTAAGCAGGAGAACAGTATAAATATGCGGAAGCAAGGGAAAATAAGTAAAGAAAAAGGATAACATGAATTTATATATACATATATGGAAGCTAAACCAAACCCCAAAACCTGGTATCATAGTATAGAGCCAAAACTACATATAAGGAGTACAAACAATCCAAAATAATATATACAGATATCTCTGAATGGTAATAGAGTACATAAAGCAAAAGATAAACTAAAGCTATGCTCCGGTCGCCAAGAGCTCACCCTCAGTCTGAAGTAGTCCCTAAAAGATCTCCGAGCACAAATCACAATGATCTAGCTGTGATGGCCCACTCTAGGATCTGAACCAAAAGAGGCAGAGTGTAGTATGAGCACCAATTAAAAAGCAACTGGTACCCAGTAGGTATCATAGGCCGACTGGTCACATATAAGATAAAATAGCAGTAATAAGCAGAATAGAAATAAGTAGTCACTGAAAGCAATGAAGGAGTACACAGAAACCAGCATGGAAGGAATACAAACAAGATAACACACATGGCTAGCTACTAGAATACCAATCACAAGCGAAAGGAAGAAATACGTACTCGGGATCCTTGCAATAACAAGTATATAAAGAAGGGTCTAAAAAGTAGGCGGTATACTGGTACCCTCAATGAAAAGAGAAGGCGCAGGCAAATAACGGAAGTCATGCTCAGATACAGAATACTATCATTCGAATAAGCATCCTAATCTCAATCAAGATATACCAACTGGAAGCCAAAGTACGACCTTATCAAATCCAATGTCGAGAAACCATAATAGGGACAACATTATGAATTAATAACAATAAGCCTACCTACAGTCCCACGGGCGCCCATACACCCGAGGAACATAAGCAAGTGAATACAAACCCTCCGGCATCACATACTACCGGAGCGTACACTCAGCAAACAGCAAACAAGGATGGAACTTCAAACAATATGATAATATGATGAACTAGGTATAATAATAGTAACGTATGTTACCCGCTTTCGGCGTCCTATAAGGCCCAGAAGACAGGATCCATGGAAGGTCCCACCTGTATACTTATACTACACCGTATACCCTCCCTCCGACACTCCCGGCACGTAGCCCCTTGTCCGGAATAGCGAGGTCTATGGAGTCCCCCGACCAACATACTAGATGCCCCGCAATCTCGAGAATTCCCAAGTAAAGCTACCTGGAGGGTTTCCGAGTCTAAATCGGTAAATCAAATGGTTCTAGCGCACGGCCTCGACGAGCCTAGTATCATCACGAAAGCTGTAGTAAAACAAGTCTAGCCCTCGGCTCTGCCGAGCCTAGTATTAGTAGAAATAGTGATAAAATATCCTTTTTATTTTCTCTTTCCCCAGGAGAATCTGTTAAAAATGGTACTGAACCCCTTTGCAATCATTTTTGCCAAAAACAGGTCCCGCGGGCCATGCAGGTTTTAGAAATCATTCAATAGAATACCCGAAGCCAAAACCATAATAAAATTACACAGATACCTTCTATATGCATTACAAATGGTGTACACAATCACAATAGTGGTCCACGGCCCATAATCAACCTATCGGCCCTGCACAGGCTCCAATCATTCTACAGCACAGATAGACACCTCTATAACAGTAATAACAATGTTCTGGACTCACGGACATTCCCAATATCCCACCATCTATGTTCCAGAGTCAATATTAGGCCACACAGGACCACAAGGATGATAATATCATCTAAAACAAGTACTACAACCATCGGAGGAAAGAAAAATGAATCGGACATGACTAACGCGGTCGAGGTCTGTGGTGCCAAACTAGTAAACCCAACCCAAGGATGCCCATTAGTACAATTTTATTCTATATATGTGAAGTCTAAAGAGTTTAAACCATAACCTACCTGTCGTCCAATGACAAGCTGCTAGAACGACGATGTCCAAGCCCAAACTGCTCTGAGAAGCCCCGAAATAAAATCAAACTCGAATTTAAGCTTGAATAACTTGATGTAAATACTCAATTTTCTTTCGGTACTCAAAGATAGAGTTAAAAATGATTCTCGCAAAGCTTAGCACTTATCATCAACCCAAGAAACCAACATACGAAGAACCATTATCGATCATATTCTAGTTACGTGTTAAGAGAAAAGGAGAAGCTATACAGTGAAAATTAAATACATAAGTAATTTTGTCTTTGAATGAAAAAGGAAGATAATCCCCAATAATGAAGATAGAACACATATACATATAGATATATACCCGTACAGTAGACAACGAAAGGATTAATTTATAATTATCTAAAAAAAATCAATATTATGAAAATGATAACATGGTGCCATCTTTTTAAATTTCCTATGTGTTGTGTTAGCCCCCACTTCCACGTGTGAGGTGGAGGTGTTTAACACTTCATTTTTCGAATCTGATTCATCATATTCGGGCATTGCATAGATTCGTGGTAAAATAAATAAAACTTTTCAAATATATCATAATTGATAGAAAATCATTTCAAATAAAACCTACTATATTATAATAATAATTTTCAACATAACTAAGTTTACTATCTCCGTAAAAAAATTAATAATTTATAAAACTCTTATAAAATAAATACATACACAGATATATCATAACAAAAGTTTTTTTTTCCATGAGCATTTAAAATATTTAGAAAGGCAATAAAAATATAACTTTTTACCACACTCAATTTTTAAATAAAATATTTTCAAATACGCGTGATGCTAATAAAATTCTCAATTTTAGGCTCGAAAGCCTTTGCTACGGGATAAAGATTAAAGTTATACGATCGCAAATCACCATCGCACGATTTTGATACTCCACTCCTAAGACAGGGAATTGGTCATAAAGACCAACCGAACGGCCAGGACACCGAACCACCGGTCCCAACAAGCCATAAATGACTTGGGACCGCTACAGGAAAGCTCTAACAATACAAGGAAAGCGTACACGCGAAAATGACCGGAAGAGTCATTATATCATCCACTACTAAAAATGACTTTCTTCCTCGAAAGTCAAGGACAAGGAAGTACCTGAAGGCTCAAACAACTGCGGATACTGAGCCCGCTTATCTCTCTCGGTCTCCCAGGTAGCCTCCTCAACTGGGCGGTGCCTCCACTGAACCTTAACAACGGGGATCTCCCGAGACCTCAATCTCCTGACATCTCTGGCCAAAATAGCTATCGGCTCCTCAACAAAGGCTAAACTCTCATCCAACTGAACTGAATCCCACTGCAACACATGAGACTCGTCTGGAACATATCGGCGCAACATTGAAACATGAAATATGGGATGTATAGCTGAAAACATCAAAGGTAAGGCTAACTCATAGGCAACACTACCAACCCTCTGAAGAATCTCAAACGTCCCAATGTACCTGGGGCTAAGCTTGTCCCGCCTACCAAATCTTATCACGCCCTTCATGGGCGATACACAGAGAAACACCAAGTCATAAACACAAAAATCCAAGGCACGAAGCCTACGATCAGCATAATTCTTTTCCTGCTCTGAGCTGCCTGAAGTCTGTCCTGAATCACTCGGACTCGGTCTAACGAATCTCGAAGAAAATCTGTACTCTGTGGCCTAGACTCGAAACCATCAAACCAACTAACCGGCGATCTACAACGCCTACCATACAAAGCCTCGAAAGGTGCCATGCCAATACTCGATTGAAAACTATTATTATAAGCAAACTCTGCCAAGGGCACAAACTGATCCCAAGAACCTCCAAAGTCAAGAACACATGCCTGAAGCATGTCCTCCAGGATCTGAATAGTCCTCTTGGACTGGCCATCTCTCTGAGGCAGGAATGCAGTACTAAGCTGAACCTTTGTACCCAAATCTCACTGAATAGCTCTCCATAACTGAGATGTGTACTGAGTGCCGCGATTTGAAATGATAGAAGCTGGGACCCCGTGCAACCGAACAATCTCGTGAAGGTAGATCTGAGCTAACCTCTTTGCACCATAAGAAGTCTGAACCGATAAGAAATGTGCTGACTTAGTCAGCCTATCAACAATCACCCATATGGAATCAAACCCATGAGAAGTACGAGGCAAACCAACAACGAAGTCCATAGTAATCCCTTCCCACTTCCGCTCAGGAATGGGAAGTCGCTGCATCAAACCACCAGGTCTTATGTGCTCGAACTTCACCTGCTGACAGTTCAAGCACTGAGATACAAACTCCGCTATATACTGCTTCATACGACTCCACCAGTAAAGCTGTCTCAAGTCTCTATACATCTTTGTTGCGCCAGGATGAATAGAGTATCTAGAACCATGCGCCTCACGAAGTATCAACTGAATCAAATCCCCAACTCTCGAAACACAAAGGCGACTATCAAACCTCAGAACCCCCTCTGAATCTAGAGTAGCCTGACTGGACTCACCCCAAACAACCTGATCACGAAGGTCACACAACTACTGATCCTCAAACTGACAGCTCTGAATCTGATCAATCAAAGTAGAACGAACCTCGACAGTGGAGAGAACTCTGCTAGGATCTGACAAGTCAAGCCTAACTAAAAGGTTAGCTAAGGACTGGATGTCTAAGGCCAACGGTCGCTCTGAAACTGAAAGAGAAGCTAGGCTACCCATACTCATTGTCTTTCGGCTCAAGGCATCCTCTACCACATTTGCCTTGCCCGGATGATACAGAATAGTAAAGTCATAGTCCTTCAGTAGCTCGACCCATCTCCTCTGCCTCAAGTTAAGCTCTCGTTGACTCGTGATATACTGAAGACTATGGTGATCAGTGAAGATCTCACAGTAAACTCCATATAGTTAATGCCTCCAGATCTTGAGCGCGAAAACTACTGATGCCAACTCTAAGTCATGAGTGGGGTAGTTGCGCTCGTGAACCTTCAACTGCCTCGACGCATATGCTATCACTCAACCCTGTTGCATCAATACACAATTAAGATCAACCCTGGAAGCATCACAATACACGGAGAAGCTCTGACCCTTAATCAACAAAGTCAAAACTGGATCTGAAGTCAATAAGGCCTTAAGCCTCATAAAGCTATCATCACACTGATCTGATCACTGAAATAGGATATCCTTCCTAGTCAGCATAGTCAAGGGTGCTGCTATGGAAGAAAATTCCTGAATGAACTGTCTGTAGTAACCTGCTAACCCAATAAAGTTACGGACCTCAGTAGTAGTAGTAGGTCTTGGCCAATCACAAACCGCTGAAATCTTTCCCGGATCGACCCTAATCCCATCCTTAGACACCACGTGCCCTAGGAATGCAATTAACTCAAGTCAAAACTCGCACTTTGAGAACTTGACATAAAGTCGATGATCTCTCAAAGTCTGAGTATAATCCTCAAGTGTTGTCATGCTCATCCCTGCTCCGCGAGTATACCAAGATGTCGTCTATGAAAACTATCACAAATGAGTCCAAATACGGGCCAAGCACCCTGTGCATCAAGTTCATAAGGGTTGCGGGGGAATTAGTCAACCCAAAAGACATCACCAGGAACTCATAATGTCCATAACATGTCCTGAATGCTGTCTTAAGCATGTCCTCCACCCTAATCCTCAACTGATGGTAGCTGGACCTCAAATTAATCTTGAAAACATGGATGAACCCTGAAGCTGATCAAACAAGTCATCAATCCTCGGCATCGAATACCTATTCTTCACTGTCACCCTATTCAGCTGCCGATAATCAATACACATCTGCATCGACCCATCCTTCTTCTTGACAAACATAACAGAAGAACCCCAAGGTGACACACTCGGTCTAATAAACACATTAGCTAACAGATCCTAGAGCTGCTTCTTAAGCTCCCTCAACTCAGCAGGTTCCATACGGTAAGGAGAAATAGAAATGGGTCTGGTGCCCGGCTCTAACTTAATAGCGAAATCAATATATCTCTCAGGTGGAAGGCCTGGCAGGTCAGTAGGGAACACATCTAGGAAGTCCTTAACTATAGGAAAAGACTCAGGGGACAAAGGGTCAGCACTAGCATCTCGGACATATGCTAGATAAGCTAAACACCCATGGGAAATCAACTTCCTAACTCGAAGACAAGAGATGATCCCAAACGATGCGCTGCTAACAGAAACCTGCCACACAAATGGGGATACACCGGGCACGGCTATGGTAACGGTCTTGGCATAACAATCTAAAATTGCACGATGAGGGGATAACCAGTCCATGCCCAGTATCACATTAAAATCTAGCATATCAAGGATCATCAAATCACCCCAAGTCTCTGAATCACCAACAGATATCATACAAGATCTCACAATCTGATCCACTACTAAAGAATCTCCTACTGGGGTTGAAATAGAAACAGGCACAGATAATGGCTCACTAGTCAACCCCAAAGAAGGCACAAAGTAGATGGATGCATATGAACAAGTAGATCTAAGATCAAACAAAGCCAAAGCAGACTAATGGCACACCAAAATCGTACCTATGATCACAGCATCCGAGGCCTCTGCCTCTGGTCTCCTAGGGACCGCATAAAATTGACGACGACCTCTACCTGCCCGACCGCCATCCCTACCACCTGCTCTGTCACGCGGGGCACCACCTCTAGCCTGACCACCACCCCCTCTAATCAATGGCTGAACTGCTCGCATGGGCTGAGCCGGCTGAGCTGCAGGCTGAACTTTAACTCTTTGGGGGAAATCTCTAGCAAAATGGCCAACGACACCACAATCATACCAAGCTGAACCCCACTGGGGGTAATCCCTGGCGTAGTGACCGCTAACACTGCAATAATAGTAGGACCCTGACATCCCACCTGGTCGAGACAAACTAGCTAAACCCATATGGCCACCCCGGCCTGATGCCCCAGAAGTAGTACCTCTCGAAGACTGCCTCTGCTCAAACTGAGAACTACCCAAAGTCTGAAGTGAAGCCTGAACTGGTCTACTAGTCTGACCCTGATGTTGTTGTGGCTGATAACCCCGGCCCCACTGGCCTGAACCTCTACTACCCTGTCGAGAACCACTGAAGCTACCCTGATATTAAGGCCTCTTATCCCTATCCCCCTGATCATGTTGATGCAAGTCCTCCACAGTAGGGGCATAATCTGCAATAGCCTAAAATGATCGACCACTAGCAACTAATATCTCACCTGGATCTCTCAGCTCTGTCTGTAACCCCGAAACAAATCTGCGAACCCTGTCCAGCTCAGTAGGAATGATCATAGCCCCAAATAGAGCAAGCTGATGGAAACGGGTCTCACACTCAGATAAGGACATGTGCCCCTGCATAAGCCTAGTAAACTGCTCTCGGCGACGCTTACGATCACTCTGAGGCAAGAACTTGGCCATAAAGGCCTCATAAAAGTCGGACCAAGTCAAAGGAGGTGATGATGGTGGTCAACAAGCAACCTGGGCCATCCACCATAACTTTGCTAGGCCCTCCAACTGATAGGTAGTATAACCAACCCCGTGAGTCTCCAACAAACCTAAATGATGCAACATCTCCTCACAGGTAGTAATAAATTCATGTGGGTCATGTCCAGAAGTACCAGCAAACCTCAGAGGTGCTAATCTCAAAAACCTACCCAACGCCTTCTGCTTCGACTCTGTCATAGCTGGGCGAGGAGCAAGAGGATGTGCAGCTGATGGGACCAGAATAACCTCCACACGGGGAGCCACAGGAGCAGGCTGCGCTCCTGAACTCTGTGCACCCAGGGCTTCTCCCTGAGTGAATGTCTGTGCTACCTGAGAAGGATGCTCTTCAATCATACCCAAAAGTTGTAATAGTAAACCCTGAATATCTGAAGACTGAGATGGGGCTGAAGCTGGCACAGAAGTGGGTGTTGGAGCTGGTACTGGAGCTAGTGGTACCCCGGCTGCCCCCTGATCCATATGCTACTCGAGCTCTATCTCAATTCTAGCATCTCTAGTAGGTGCCGCTGCTCAGGGGCATCTCGACCCCTAGATGGAGTCAGAGGCTCATCTCCGCCTGATGCTGACGATCTCGTACGAATCATCTACGGAAGAATAAAGTAGAACAAATGAGATTTCAAGAAACTTCAAGGGTACTATACACGATACAGAAGCAATAAAAGAGTCATATTTCCTAAGATGTCACTATAGCCTCCCAAAGATTGAGTACGGACATCTTTGCCCCAATCCACACGACTCTACTAGACATTGGCTCCTATACTGATGACACCGGTGAACCTAGGCTCTGATACCAAGTTGTCACGATCTGATTTCTTAGTCATGATAGAACCTACAACCCTCCAGTAGGCGAACCAATCTCTGTAGTCCGGGATAGTTATTAATGGGCTACTATCAACCAATTAAGCGGGAGAACAGTATAAATATGCGGAAGTAAGGGAAAATAAGAAAAGAAAAGGGACAATAGAAATTTATACATATATGGTAGATAAACCAAACCCCAAAACCTGGTATCATAGTATAGAGCCAGAACTACATATAAGGAGTACAAACGATCCAAAATAATATATACAGATGTCTTCGAATGGTAATAGAGTACATAAAGCAAAAGATAAACTAAAGCTAAGTTATGGTCGCCAAAAGCTCACCCTCAGTCTGAAGTAGTCCCCAAAAGATCTTCGAGCATGAATCTCAATGATCTAACGGTGATGGCCCATACTAGGATCTGCACCAGAAAAGGCAGAGTGTAGTATGAGCACCAATTGCAAAGCAATAGGTACCCAGTAGGTATCATAGGCCGACTGAGCACATATAAGATAAAAGAGAAGTAATAAGCAGAATTGAAACAAGTAGTCACTGAAACCAATGACGGAGTACACAGAAAATAGAACGGAAGGAATGCAAACAAGATAACACACATGGCTAGCTACTAAAATACCAATCATAAGTGAAAGAAAGAAATACGTACCCGGGATCCTTGCAATAACAAGTATATAAACAAGGGTCTAAAAAGTAGGTGGTATATTGGTACCCTCAATGAAAAGAGAAGGAGCAGGAGAATAACGAAAGTCATGCTCAGATACAGAATACTATCATTCGAATAAGCATCCTAATCTCAATCAAGATATACCAACTGGAAGCCAAAGTAACACCTTATCAAATCCAATGTCGATAAACCATAATAGGGACAACATTATGAGTTAATAACAATCAGCCTACCTATAGTCCCATGGGCGCCCATACACCCGAGGAACACAAGCAAGTGAAGACAAACCCTCTGGCATCCCATACTACAGGAGCGTACACTCAGCAAACAACAAACAAGGATGAAACCTCAAACAATATGATAATATAATGAACTAGGTGTAATAATAGTAACATATGTTACCCGCTTTCGGTGTCCTATAAGGCCCAGAAGACAGGATCCATGGAAGGTCCCACCCGTATACCTCTACTACATCGTATACCCTCCCTCCAGCACTCCCGGCATATAGCCCCTGGTTCAGAATAGTGAGGTCCATGGAGGCCCCAGACCAACATACTAGATTCCCCACAGTCTCGATAATGCCCAAGTAAAGCTGCCCCAAGGGTGTCCAGGTCAAAATCGGTAAATCAAATGGTTCTAGTGCACGGCCCTGCCGAGCCTAGTATTATTACGAAAGTTGTAGTAAAACAAGTCTAGCCCTTGGCCCTGTCGAGCCTAGTATTAGTAGAAATAGTGATAAAACACCCTTTTTATTTTCTCTTTCCCCAAGAAGATCCGTTAAAAATGGTACCGAACCCCTTTGCAATCATTTTTGCCAAAAATAGGCCCATTGGGCCATGCAGGTTTTAGAAATCATTCAATAGAATGCCCGAAGCTAAAACCATAATAAAATTACGCAGAAACCTTCTATATGCATGATAAATAGTGTACACAATCACAACAGTGGCCCATGTCCCACAATCAACCTATCGGCCCTGCACAGGTTCCAATCATTCTACAGCACAGGTAGCCAGCTCTATAACAGTAATAACAATGTTCTGGACTCACAGACATTCCTAATATCCCACTATCTATGTTCTAGAGTTAATATTAGGCCACACAGGACCACAAGGGTGATAATATCATCTAAAACAAGTACTACAACCATCGGAGGAAAGAAAAATGAATCGAACATGGCTAACGCGGTCGAGGTCTATGGTGCCAAACTAGTAAACTCAACCCAATGATACCCATTAGTACAATTTTATTCTGTATATGCGAAGTCTAAAGAGTTTAAACCATAACCTACCTGTCGTCCAATGACAAGCTGCTAGGACGATGATGTCCAAGTCTAAACCGCTCCGAGAAGCCCCGAAATGAAATCAAACTCGAATTTAGGCTTGAATAACTTGACGTAAATACTTAATTTTCTTTTGGTACTCAAAGATAGCTTTAAAAATGATTCTCGCAAAGCTTAGCACTCATCAGCAACCCAAGAAACCAATATACGAAGAACAATTATCGATCATATTCTAGTCACGTGTTAAGAGAAAAGGAGAAGCTATACAATGAAAATTAAATACATAAGTAATTTTGTCTTTGAATGAAAAAGGAAGATAATCCCTAATAATGAAGATAGAACACATACAGATATAGATATATACTCGTACAGTAGACAACGAAAGGATTAATTTATAATTATTTAAAAAAAATCAATATTATGAAAATGATAATATGGTGCCACCTTTTTAAATTTCATGTGTTGTGTTAGCCCCCACTTCCACGTGTGATGTGGAGGTGTGTAACACTTCATTTTTTGAATCTGATTCATAGACGTTCGGGTATTGCATAGATTCATGGTAAAATAAATAAAAAAATTCAAATATATCATAATTGATAGAAAATCATTTTAAATAAAACCTACTATATTATAATAATAATATTAATTTTCAATATAACTAAGTTTACTATCTCCGTAAAAAAATTAACAATTTATAAAACTCTTATAAAATAAATACATACACAGATATATCATAACAAAAGTATTTTTATTTTGTTTTCATAAGCATTTAAAATATTTTAGGAATGCAATAAAAATATAACTTTTTACCACACTCAACTTTTAAATAAAATATTTTCAAATACGCGCGATGCTAATAAAATTCTCAATTTTAGGCTCGCAAGCCTTTGCTACGGGACGAAGATTAAGGTTATACGATCGCAAATCACCATCGCACGATTTTGATACTCCGCTCCTAAGACAGGAAATTGGTCATAAAGACCAACCGAACGGCCAGGGCACCGAACCATCGATCCCAACAAGCCATAAATGACTTGGAGCTGCTACAGGAAAGCTCTAACAATACAAGGAAAACATACACACGAAAATAACCGGAAGAGTCATTACAACACACTTGACCGAGGTCCTATCATATTCCTTGTCGGATCAATTCTAACCTTGGTTAGGTTCTATATTTGACCAACGACTATTTTATACTTCATTTTGGAGGTGTATTTTGAGCATAGCAGGTAAAGATGGTGCCTATCCTAATCTAGAAGGTGGTGAAACTGGTAGGGGCGGTGCTCAGCCCGATAGGGATAGAGCGCACAGATGGGAACACTTTTATGCTTTTCCTAGAAGACCTGAGGCAGAGGCGTCTGACGCAGTTATCACAAGTACTATTCTAGTCTGTGACCGGATAGCTACAACTTTATTCAATTCAAGTTTTACTTTTTTATGTGTTTGACGCATACATTCTTTTCTAGCCGGAGATAGAGGAAAATAGAAAGATGGACTTTCAATCAAGATTTTCCTTGCAAGCCGATTCCCCAACTCCTGAATAGGTGCTGCAAATCTTAATGTATAGAACGACTATATTGAGGAGTAAGGAAAGGGCTCCCATGACAATGAGGTCATTTTGTTTACTTAATTTGTTGTGGTTTTGAATAAGGTATGTGATTTGCTTGATATTTCTATACATGTTTTCACTCCTGCTAGTGATCCGTTGATTGTAGATAAAGTCAATCGTTCGTGTATTGTAATGTTCATGGGGTATAAATTTTGGGTAGATTTGGTGATTTTAGATATGGTTGACGTTGATGTCACTCTAAGGATGAGTTGATTGTCTCTGTATCATGCAATTTTAGACTTTCATGCTAAGACAATTGCTATAGCTATGTTGAGTATGTCTAGGCTTGAGTGGAAGGGTGATTGTAGTCCTGCTCCTAAGAAGATAATATCTTTCATTTGTGCCAAGAAGTTAGTAGAGAGGGGGTGTCTGAAATTTTTGGTGTACCTTCGAGATACTAGTGCAGAGATTCCACCCATTGAGTCAGTCCATGTAGTACGTGAATTCTTGGAGGTGTTTTTCGCTAATTTGACTGGCATGCTACCAGACCACAATATTAATTTATGTATTGACTTAGATTCGGGGACTCTCCCTATTTCTATTCCTCCATATCGAATGGCACCGACTGAGTTAAGGGAGTTAAAAATGCAATTACAAGATCTGCTTAGTAAGAGATTTATCCATCCGAGTATCTCCCCATGGGGTGCTCTAGTGTTGTTTGTAAAGAAAAAATAGAAGCATGCGGATGTGTATTGATTATCGCCAGCTGAACAAAGTCATTATCCGAAATGAGTATCCTCTTCCCCGTATAGATGACTTATTTGACCAGCTTCAGGGTGTTGTAGTCTTCTCAAAGATTGACTTGAGGTCAGGGTATCATCAGCTGAAGATTCGGGATGAAGATATTTTGTAGACGACTTTCTGGACCCGGTATGAACACTATAGTTTTTATTATATTTTTTGGGCTTACTAATGATCCAATTATTTTCATAAGTCTCATGAATAGTATATTTAAGTCATATTTGGATTCGTCTGTGATTGTTTTTATGCTTAGTGAGTAAATAACTATAATTCTTCTCTTATTAAATTAAATAGTATATTTATCTTCTCATCACTTCTAAGGGTGGCAGGAAGGACTGGATGTCCTGGCCCGGACTGATTCAATCTCGACTCTGAATACCTTATGGCCCGCTACAGTAATGGGATGGGGAGACAAGATAGAAGTGGGATAGAATATGGGATGAGACATGTTTTTTTATTGGCGGACCCAACTCGGTTCTCCCAGTACCAGCTCGGTTCGAAACCAATCTATCTCGATGAAAATTTTCAATATTTTTTTAAATGTGGCCATTGGACTAGCCGTTGGGGTGGGGTTCCCTTTAACAACCCCCATACCCCCCCTCAAAACACCCCCTACCCCCTTAACCCTAAAGTTCCCTAAAATATATTTTAATCCTATTTTTAAATTATAAATACCCCTCCACCCTTTTATTCTTTTTCATAAATAATTTCTTCTTCATCTATATTCTCTCTACTTCTACTACTAATATAATTGTGCTTTGGTGAATTATTTTGGAGCAATCTTCAAGCTTCAAGTTTAATCTTATATACGTCTGCTTTCACGCAGACATTTGGTACATTCATTCCATCTTTCTATGATTCTGTTTTGTATTTAATTTTTATATTATATTTATTTTTCTTATTTTTATATTTTATTTAGTTTGATATGGATTTCTATAAAAAATATTGGTAAGACTAAAACAATGATTTTTTATAAGGTCTCTAAAGTATTTATCAAAAAAATAGTAAAGGTAGTAGTTCTTCTAAATCAAAGGCTCAAGTTAGATTTAATACAAAAGAATTTATGCATGTTGATGAATTTTTTTTTTCATCCCCTTGATATTAGTTTGGATGTTTCACTAGATCATGAAACTTTGTAATTTTGTTATTGTAATATTAAATAATATATTGAGAAAGAAGTGTAATTAGAACAAGAAAATTAGATGATACACCTACTAGTCCGGTTATCGCAGCTCCAACTCAGTCTGGAGTTGACCTTCCCCTTATACCTCCTACTAAGGGTAGGGTCAAGACTCAACGTCCTAAAACTTCTGTTGTGTAAAAAATTATGAAACAAAATGAGGAACAAACTCATGCTATTTGTAATAAATGTAAAAACTGATTTAAGCATGAAACTGGTGGATCCTCAGGTGGGACAGGGGGAAAGTTACATAGACATTTGTTAGTCTGTTGTTCTATTGAATATAATGTTGCTAGACTTGAAGTCAATCCCTCCCGCGCTTCTATTGGTGCTCCAGTTGGATCGGCAGGGGGTTCTAACATGGTTCAGAAAATGTTAGACGCTTTTAACCCAGCTGGACCTATTACATAATGCAAATATAGTATTGAAATAGATCGTGAAAATATTGCTAAAAAATTATTGTTTGTGATTTGCCTTTTTCTTTTGCTTCACATCCCAATTTTATTGAGTATATACGAGAAATGTATAATTCTTCTTTTAAAGGTTTTTCAAGAAACACAATTAAAAAAGATATTTTTGATTTTCAAGCAAAACATTGTCAATATCTTCGTTGCTTATTTTACCAGTTACCTTCTAGAGTTTCTATCACTGTTGATATGGATCATAGTGTTAATGGCGATGATTATTTAACTGTTACAGCACATTGGATTGATTTGTAATGACCCTTCTGGTCATTTACGCATTTTCACCTTTCTTGTACCGTTAGAACTTGCCTGTAGCGGCCCCAAGTTATTTATGGCTTGTCGGGACCGGTAGTTCGGTGCTCGGGCCATTTGTTTGGTCTTTATAGTCGTTCCTCATTTTAGAGCTTCAACTTTGGAAATCGTTGACTTCAGTCAACATTCTTGGTAATATAAAAGAATTAAACTAAGGTTCTAGGTCAAAGGAATCCCTTACACAAAAGTTCGAGTTAAATAAATGTCATGTGTAACACCTCGCCCGTTTGGAAGGTTTAAATTAACCCGTACGTTTGGGGTAAGACTAATAGTGTCTAATATACTAAGAAGGATGTGTTATGAGGTATTATAATCCCAAAATGGTCGTATGATAAGTTTTGAAGTCAAGCAAGTTGCGAAATAAAAGTCGGCAAAGTTATCGTAAGTTTCTTAAAGTTTCTGAACTTTGGGTCAAATGTTCAGAGCTTTTCTCTCAATATGTAAAGATCAAGAAGTCCCCCGACCTACCAAATCGAAGGTCTGTGAGTCTAGTTTCCAGCGCACTAAACCGTTCATCTATACAACTTCAGAATAGAGATATATTCGTGTTTTCGTAAGACTATGCAAGTAGGCACGTTAAGATAGGGCCCCTATCTTAAGTCGGTTTGCGTTTATAAATCCGGTTCTCCTTCGTTTTGAACTCATAAAAATAGACCAAAACCATAGAAAATCAGATATAAACCTTATAAATTCTCCTTGGACTTTGATGCTTTCAATTCGAAAGTTTAACGGAAGTTGCTCTACGTCGCAAGCTCGTCATTTTAGTATAGTCTGCCCTGTCGATTTCATGGCGTATCTTCATGGGTGTTGATGCAACGAGCTAGCATATGTTTATTGAGTATTTGTAAGTAGAGAAGGAGTTATATTGGCAAGGTAAGAATCCCGTACACTTATCTATTTGTTAAATCAAGATTCTAAGCTTCTAGTCACGAAAAGTTATATTTTCTGATAACTTGTAGTAGTTTCTTGTTGGACTTGGATCTGTTTGTTGTTCCTACAAGGAGGCAGGTTGTTTAGCTTGGGATATTGAATATTTTTATCCAGGAAATCTCTCCTCTAAGATCCTCCTTCGTAATTACATGTTCTAGTATCATTTTTACAGCTTTCTAAGCCACGAAGTGGTGTTTTGGATATTGTGGCTTTAGACAGCTCCTTTATCTTATTATGTTTAGTTATTGTTGTGGTGTACTGGTTGTGGTAAGGTTCTGGAGGAATTGGGAAGTTTGTGCGATTCTTATTGGGATAGCATACGATAGTGATTGGATTGAACAACGTGAAGTATGCCTTGAAATAGTGGCTCGAAAGCTCGTCGCTCCTTTGAGATGTGGTTAATATATTGTTGTTGGATTTAGATACCATTTATTTTTGTTATTGGCCTCATTTTATGCTTTGGAGTTGGCTGGTCGCGTGTGTGACATTAACAAATTATCAATTGGCTATGACTCATTCTTGCCGACTTGTCGATTCTAGCAATTATTACATTACCTTGGTAGGTCAGGCTTCATAGAGACGCCTTTGGGGCTTCAGTTGAAAGTATCTTTTTGTGATTCGGAGCTTACCGGAGAAGTTTAAGCCTGGACAATGCCGTTTCCGCAGCTAGTCATCGGATGACAGGTAGGTTATGACTTTCCCTACCTAGACTCTGCGTATATAGGCTATAACTGCATTAATTAACATCCTTGGGTGGGTTGTTATAGGTTGGTACCCCAGACCTTGTCTGCCTTTTTCGTTTGTTTAATTCATACATTGTTTGTAGTATTCGCGTAGTATTGTATATTACCCTTGTGGTCCTGTGTGGCCTTGTATTAACTCTGGAACATAGATAGTGGGTTATTTGGGGAATGTCCGCGAGTCCCGGACATAGAGATGATCCTTTTAGGCTGGTTATGTCTACTGAGTAGCTGTTGGGCCTGTGCAGGGCTGATAGGAGTTGTTGTGAGCCTTTGGGCTAATTTTATATTTGTGTGCGAGCATATAATCCATGAAAAAGGTTTTCCCTTGCATGTTTTACTACAGTTTTGGCTGCGAACCACTACAGACAGTTTTCCTAAATTTGCATTGCCCCGGGGGGGAATTTTTGGTACTGTTGATGATAGAAAAAGGGATTTTTGGATGTTTTTGCACTAATTTTATTACTGGTATTAGTATTTGCTGGGAAGATTACTAGACTTGATTTTATTACTGATACTAGTCTCTGCCGGGTGGAGCACTAGACTTGATTTACTACAGTTTTTGACTCGGTTACACTCCGGGCGCCCTTGGAGGGGGTTACTGAGACTTTTATCACTGATTTAGACTCGAGTATACCTAGGGCACCCTGTGAGAGGGTATTTTGAGATTACTACTACTGTTTTAGACCCGGGTCGAAGCCGGGCATGTACTACGAGATTTCGAGTTTTGAGCTACATTTGAGACTTAGCCACTGGCTTGAACCCGGACTTGATTCTGGAGGACACGTTTTGAGATTGAGTTTTTGTATGTGGTCGAGAGGTAGACCTCCATAGACCCCTATCATTCCTGGGCCACAGGCTATGGGCCGATGCAGCATGCCAGGAAGGGGGGTGTACGGCGGAGGAGAGGTATATGAGAAAGAGCCTTCCATGGGTCCTGCCTCTATACGGACCGGCGGGGTACCATATGGAGAACATACCAGTTACTGTCACATCATATCATATCATGCATTGATTCCACCCTTGTTTGTTGTGTGTTCAGTGTACGCTCCGGTTGTATGGGCGGCCGGAGGGTTTTTTTCACTTGATTGCGTTCCTCGGTTGTATGGGCGGCCGTTGGGACTGTAGATAGACTATATTTACTACTGTCTTTTTTTAGAGCTTGTCTTGGCCCTCGGTTAGTGAAGGATTAGTGATGGTTAACCTATTGAGGCTTCGGTTGTGGGATGTCTGATTATTGAGAGGGCTAGGGAGTCCTATCTTATTGAGGCACTTTTGTGTGGCCTTCTGAGCAGAGTGTGAGATTCTGGTTCTATTCTTGTGGGAAGTTGAGTGGTATCTCTCAGTTATTGTCGTCTAGTTATTTCATCCTAGGGTTGTACTTGTGAGGTGATTCCTTGGTTATGCTATCATGTGATTGGATTGGTGTTATGATTTCCTTGTACTTGTTGATTCCATTTTGAGTATGTTAGACTGCTTTTCGTCTTTTCCTTTTACTTGAGGTTACTGGTATATTGCCATTTTCTCAACTCTCTCTCTCTCTACTTACTTATATTGTTGTGCAAGGACTCCAGTTGCATTCTCCTTTCCTTCACATGTGATTCTATGTAACAGTATCTCTGTGCGAGCATGTTTTACTTGTAGATTTTGGTTGTCTATTCTCTGTGCTAGCTCCTTGTGCTTCCTTTATTGCTTCAGTGACTACTTTTTTGCTATCTGTTACTTACTGCTTTTATATCTTATATGCGCTCAGTGGGCCGATGATGCCTACTGAGTACCCGTTGTTTTGGTGCTCATACTATACTTCTGCACTTTTTGTGCAGATAATGGTTGAGTTCTTTCCGTTGATCGCATTGGAGACTCATATAGATTTTGTGGATATTCGAGACTAGGGTGAGCGCCTGACGGTCAGGGTTGACCACATCTCATCTTTTATATTGTTACTCTTTGTATATTCGGAGACAGTTGTACTTATCATTTTGTTACTTCTAGCACTTGTATTCTATTAGAAGCTTCATATTATCGATATCAAGTCTTGGGGTTGGTGTAGTTTCATTATATATATATTCGGATAAATTGCTTCTGTGTTGTATTATCTTTATATTCTACTTCCGCTAACTTTCTGCTTATTGTGCGTATTGGTTTGGTAGTAGCCCATTACTAACCATTCTGGGCTACGAGAATTGATTCGCCTACTGGGGGTTGTAGGTGCCATCATGACCTTACAAATCGGGTCGTGAAAGCTTGATATCAGAGCTCTAGGTTCACCAGTGTCGTGGTACAGAAGAAAGTGTCTAAGTAGAGTCTCACGGATCGATACAATGACATCTGTATCCTATCTGCGGGAGGCTACAGGGCATTGTTAGGAAAAGTTTCATCTTCTTGACTCCTTATCGTGCGTTCCTGGCTTTATTGACTTCTAAAACTTTGGTTGTTCATTCATTCTCAGATGACTCAGACGAGTATGATAGCGGTTGGTGCTGAGGCTTCTGTGCCTGTTACTTCAGTGCTTCCATCAGCGCTAGGACTTCAGAGTGAGGGTTTACCGCACCAGATAGGGGGTGTGGGGTTAGCCCAGCCTCCGATTGGATTTATAGCGACCTAAGCACTTCAGGACACTGTGTCTAGGACTCTGAGTCCTCCAATGACTATTTCAGTACTTGGTTCTGCGAGTGGTGCTTCAGTGAAGGGTTGAGCTTCCAGTTCTTCAGCAGGGTTGTCTGTCGATATTGGAATACGAGGTGAGATTTCACGACATGGTTAGGCGTACTGCTAGGGATGTACCTTCAGAGTTTGATGGGGTTGAGAGTTTTGTTAGAGGTTTGATTTCACCGCTCCGTTTGGCGATCGAGCACTTGGTTACAGTCGGGATGACTTTAATTCAGGTAGTTGACCATGCTTAGGCCATTGAGGGTTTGTGTTGTGAGGCTTATGGAGGTAGTGCTCGGAAGCATCATCGTCAGGATAGTTCTCGAGGTTCTCAGACTCGAGGTAGGGGATTCTCCACTAGAGATAGGTTCCATTGCTTTTTATCTATGGGGGCAGTTTTGGTTGCTCCACGGGTTTCAGAGGGTGTTGGTACAGGACATGTTGAGCAGAGCAGGCAGGGTACGAATCATATCCTATGAGGTTTGCATTTAGAGGGTGTAGGCCATGGTGGCCGGTCAGGTTCAGTGAGATTTTCCCGTCGGACTTCATATGGTAAAGGCTGTTTTCGGTGTGGTGAGCGTGGGCACTTTTCTAGGAATTGCCCCAAGATTATGTATCCCGGACAGCCTAGTTGTTATCATTGTGGAGAGATTGGTTACCTTTATAGAGCTTGTCCCTGGCGAGGGTCGATTGGGCCTTCAGTTTCGACCACTCAGTCAAGAGTTAGATCCAGTCAGCTTGATGCTCCTCTTGGTAGGCCAGAGGTAGAGGTTCCTGACACTGTTGCTCCAGGTCAGGCCTTTGCTACCTTCGACTTGTGTTAGTCCCACTCGTGTTGCGATTCTATCTCTTATATCGTGTAATTGCTTACATGCCTACCTTCTACTTGTTTAGTTGTTTGGCTACCTGAATTGTAGTATCAATATATTATTTTATTGGTAGTTTATTCTTTAGTAGTGGATGGGGGTGAGTTAGCCCTGTGAGGTGTTTTACCCAGAGTTGTAGCTTGTGAGTAGGCTTTGTAGAGCTCGCTTCCTGTTTGTTGTGGTTCTAGACTTGCTTTGAGTCTTCCTTTCTAGTGGTCCTAGATGGTTGTTACCTAGGCCATTATCTAGCGTGGCTAGAGATCCGTGTGATGGTTCGGTGTATTACCAGTAGTTGGGCCAGAGTTGAGATTTTTCCTTAGTTGGGAGATATTGGTTATGCTAGTGTGCATAGATCAGTTTGTCCTTCCGAGTATCTAGAGTCGACCCTCTTTATTGTTAGTTTAGGAGGTTGGCAGGTATGTGGGTTGTTCCCATAGTCTCCTCCAATTCCTGGGCCGTTGGGTGTTTTGTTGTATCCCCAGCTCCAGTTGGAACGAATCCTGATCCTAGTTCTTTGGATGAGCTCTTGATATTGGCATCGTAATTGGGTTTTGACTTTAGCACTTCTGACTAAGTGTTAATCGTAACCTCATGGTTGGGTTGTATTCGTAAGCATTTTGGGTGAGTTGGGCATCCGGCCCATTCTTCTCCTGCTTTATTGAGTTTGACGTGTAGCTATGCAAAGTAAGGTAATGGCTTCAGGTTCTTATTCGAGAAAGGATTTGTAAGGTTTAGTATGTGCTAAGGAAGGATTTTTGCTTAGTTGAAAAATGAGGGAGATGACTCTTTATTTGTGTTTATGTGTCCTAGTAGTTGCCTGAGGTGGCAATGAAGGTTTGCTTTAGGATTGTGTGTTGGTGATTCGATTCAGCCATCTACACATTGTCGTGGGTTTTTCATCGATTGGTTTTTATTTCAGTAGCAGCTGCGGTGTTGGCAAGTTAGCTTCTTTACTTCGGTTGCGGATGCGGCTATTGGCCTTGGACACCTAGTCCTTGGCTAACCTCTGCAAGAGGCGGGATATTCCAGATTTTAGCAGTGTTCCAGTTAGTACGAGGTCCTTCTACCATGGTTGGATAGACTCAGCGGCGTCAATTTGAGCTTCAGCAGTGGTGTATGCTTTATGTGGTCAGCTTGTGCGGGTTAAGACTGGCGAGGCTATTTTGAGTTCTGATGATACGTAGAGATTGGTAATTGCCATTCATTTGCCGAGGATATGAAAGCTTATTTAATTGATTCCTCTGGAGTTGTTGTTTATGAGGGATTCCAGTGTTGGTTAGACTCGGCCAGTATGGACTAGAAGTTCGTTATGATATATGCTTTGAAGTGGTTGGTTGTTTGTGGATCTGGTAGAGTGGTTGATTTGAGCCAAAGGAATGAGTTGAAGGTATATGCAAAAATTTTATGGCTAGATGGTAACTTTGAACCCCAGGCACCTTTTTCCTTTGCCTTTGGGGTGTTTGGACTTGATATTCGTGGCATGGTGGACTTTTTCCTGAGGTGAGATTCGTAAGGCGATTTCACATCCAAATGGTGTTCGAGTGTTCGGAGTAGCAGCAGTGTTTTTTAGAGTTGGGAGCTTAGCTCATGGTTACAGACTTCGTGGTAGGCTTACCACACTTCTTGCTGGATCGTGGTTTTGGTTTGGGTCTTTTGGGCAAGTTGCCCTGGTTCATTCACTTTCAGTTGATTCAGACTTGGCACGGTTCAGCGAGGTTGACTTTGTTCGTTCTACAGTTTGGAAGTTTCTCCATCAACATAGGGTGTTCTTTCATGCCTTTCCTAACCCTGGTGTGCAAACTTCAGTATGGTAATTCTATTAGGTTCAGTTAGTAAGTTTGATGTCAGCAAAAGTGTTCGTTCGTTGGTTGATGGTTGTCCAGGGCAGGTAATTTAGTTTTCAATGATATTCTACGGGTTGTTATCTTGGATGGCAAAGGCTAGTAACCTATATCTTGGCTTGAAATGAGTTTGAATAAAATGGGTGACTTCGTTCTTGGTAAAGTATAAGCGGGAACTATAAGTCTCCAGTGTGTCAGTTGATGCTTCGAGGATGGTTTGGGTGTTTGACTTGAATGCAGCTTCCTGTTTGTGGTGCTAAAGGATTCAGTTCAGAATAAAAAAGGGTTTTGCGGAACAACGAGTTCATGAGTTAGAGTTTTGGGTTGATGGATTTTCTGGCAAACTTGGTATGGTCTTGAGGATTCGAGTTCTGTGTGTTGATCACCTTGGTGCTCTGGTTTTGGTGTTGTGTCTGTTCTTTTTGATTGAGATTCTCGAGGTTCAGTTGGGTTGGAAGATCTTTGGAGGTTGAAATCTAGCTTGGCTAGTAAGAAATTAAGGCTTGGTTGCTTTCTTTGGTTCTGTTCTGTTGGGTGTCGTCCAGTCGTAGAGGCTACCGAGGTTGTCCGAGAAAGTAGTGCGGGCGTTATATCTGTTGTTCTTAAATCTCTAGTGTTTTCTTCTTTCCTAACTTTCAGGGATGAAAGTCTTTTTTAGTAGTGGATGATGTAATGACCCTTCCGGTCATTTACGCATTTTTGCCTTTCTTGTACTATTAGAACTTACCTGTAGCGGCCCCAAGTCATTTATGGCTTGTCGGAACCGGTAGTTTGGTGCCCCGGCCATTTGTTTGGTCTTTATGGCCGTTCCTCATTTTAGAGCTTCAACTTTGGAAATGGTTGACTTCAGTCAACATTCTTGGTAATATCAAAGAATTAAACCAAGATTCTAGGTCAAAGGAATCTCTTACACAAAAGTTTGAGTTAAAGAAATGTCTCGTGTAACACCTCACCCATTTGGAAGGTTTAAATTAACCCGTACCTTTGGGGTAAGACTAATAGTGTCTAATATACTAAGAAGGATGTGTTATGAGGTATTATAATCGCAAAATAGTCGTATGATAAGTTTTGAAGTCAAGCAAGTTGCGAAATAAAAATCGGCAAAGTTATCGTAAGTTTCTTTAATAAATTTTCTAAACTTTGGGTCAAATATCTCAGAGCTTTTCTCTCAATATGTAAAGAGCTAGAAGTCCCACGACCTACCAAATCGAAGGTCTACAAGTCTAGTTTCCAACGCACTAAACCGTTCGTCTATACGACTTCAGAATAAGGAGATATCCGCATTTTTGTAAGACTATGCAAGCAGGCATATCAAGGTGGGCCCCCTATCCTAAGTCGGTTAGCCTTTATAAATCAGGTTCTCCTTCATTTTGAACTCATAAAAACAAACCAAAACCATAGAAAATCAGATATAAACCTTATAAATTCTCCTTGGACTTTGATTCTTTCAATTCGGAAATTTAACGGAAGTTGCTCTACGTCGCAAGCTCGTCATTTTGGTATAGTCTGCCCCGTTGATTTCATGGAGTATCTTCGTGGGTGTTGATGAAGCGAGCTAGCATATGTTGAGTATTTGGCAGTATCTAAGGAGTTATATTGGCAAGGTAAGGATCCCGTACACTTATCTATTTGTTAAATCAAGATTCTAAGCTTCTAGTCACGAAAAGTCATATTTTCTGATAACTTGTAGTAGTTTCTTGTTGGACTTGGATCTGTTTGTTGTTCCTGCAAGGAGACAGGTTGTTTAGCTTGGGATATTGAATATTTTTGTCCAGAAAATCTCTCCCCTAAGATCCTCCTTCGTAATTACATGTTCTAGTATCATTTTTACAGCTTTCCGAGCCACGAAGTGGTGTTTTAGATATTGTGGCTTTGGACATACCCTTTATCTTATTATGTTTGGTTATTGTTGTGGTGTACTGGTTGTGGTAAGGTGCTGGAGGGATTGGGAATTTTGTGCGATTCTTATTGGGATCGCATACTATAGTGATTGGATTGAACAACGTGAAGTACGCCTTGAAATAGTGCCTCGGGAGCTCGTCGCTCCTTTGAGATGTGATTAACATATTGTTGTTGGATTTAGATACCATTTATTTTTGTTATTGGCCTCATTTTATGCTTTGGAGTTGGCTGGTCGCGAGTGTGACATTAACACCTTATCAATTGGCTATGGCTCATTCTTGCAGCCTTGTCGATTCTAGCAATTGTTTAATTACCTTGGTTAGTCAGGCTTCATAGATACACCTTTGAGGCTTCAGTTGAAAGTATTTTTTTTGTGATTCGGAGCTTTCGGGAGTAGTTTGAGCCTGGACGACGCCGTTCCCGCAGCTAGTCATCGAATGACAGGTAGGTTATGGCTTTTCCTACCTAGACTCTGCGTATATAGGCTATAACTACATTAATTAACATCCTTGGGTGGGTTGTTATAGGTTGGTACCCCAGACCTTGTCTTCCTTGTTCGTCCATTTAATTAATACGTTGTTTGTAGTATTCGCGTAGTATTGTATATTACCCTTGTGGTCCTGTGTGGCCTTGTATTGACTCTGAAACATAGATGGTGGGTTATTTGAGGAATGCACGCGAGTCCCGAACATAGAGATGATCCTTTTAGGCTGGTTATGTCTGTTGAGTAGCTGCTGGGCTTGTGCAGGGCTGAGAGGAGTTGTTGTGAGCCGTTGGGCTAATTTTATATTTGTGTGCGAGCATATCATCCATGAAAAAGGTTTTGCCCTGTATGTTTTACTATAATTTTGGTTGCGAGCCACTACAGACAGTTTTTCTAAATATGCATGGCCTCGGGGGCCTGTTTTTGGTACTGTTGATGATAGAAAATGGGATTTTGGATGTTTTCGCACTGATTTTATTACTGGTATTAGTCTATGTCGGGCAGAGCATCAGACTTGATTTTATTACTGATACTAGTCTTTGCCGGGCGGAGCACTAGACTTGATTTACTACAGTTTTAGACCCGGCTACACTCCGGGCGCCCTTGGAGGGTGTTACTGAGACTTTTATCACTGATTTAGACTCGAGTATACCTCGGGCACCCTGTGAGAGGGTCTTTTGAGATTACTACTACTGTTTTAGACTCGGGTCAAAGCCGGGCATGTACTACGAGATTTCGAGTTTTGAGCTATATTTGAGACTTAGCCACTGGCTTGAACCCGACTTGATTCCGGAGGACACGTTTTGAGATTGATTTTTTGTATGTGATCGAGAGGTAGACCTCCATGGACCCCTATCATTCCTGGGCCACAGGCTACGGGCCGACGCAGCGTGCTAAGAGGGGGGTATACGACGGAGAAGAGGTACACGGGAAAGAGCCTTCCATGGGTCCCGCCTCTATACGAACCCGCAGGGTACCAGAGGGGGAACATACCGGTTACTGTCACATCATATCATATCATGCATTGATTCCACCCTTGTTGTTGTGTGTTCAGTGTACGCTCCGATTGTATGGGCGGCCGGAGGGTTTATTTTTACTTGATTGCGTTCCTCGATTGTATGGGCGGCCGTTAGGATTGTAGGTAGACTATATTTACTCCTGTCTTTATTTAGAGCTTGTCTTGGCACTCGGTTAGCGAAGGATTAGTGATGGTTAACCTGTTGAGGCTTCGATTGTGGGATTTCTGATTATTGAGAGGGCTAGGGAGTCCTAACTTATTGTGGCACTTTTGTGTGGCCTTATGAGCAGAGTGTGAGATTCTGGTTCTATTCTTGTGGGAAGTTGAGTGGTATCTCTCGGTTATTATGGTCTAGTTATTTCATCCTAGGGTTGTACTTGTGAGGTGATTCCCTGGTTATGCTATCATGTGATTGGATTGATGTTATGATTTCCTTATACTTGTTGATTCCATTTTGAGTATGTTAGACTGCTTTCCGTCTTTTCCTTTTACTTGAGGTTACCGGTATACCGATATTTTCTCAACTCTCTCTATACTTACTTATATTGTTGTGCAAGGACTCCAGGTGCGTTCTCCTTTCCTTCACCTATGATTCTATGTAACTGTATCTCTGTGCTAGCATATTTTACTTGTAGCTTTTGGTTGTCTATTCTCTGTGCTAGCTCCTTGTGCTTCCTTTATTGCTTCAGTGACTGCTTTCTTGCTATCTGTTGCTTACTGCTTTTATATCTTATATGCGCTCAGTGGGCCGATGATGCCTACTGAGTACCCGTTATTTTGGTGTTCATACTACACTTCTGCACTTTCTGTGCAGATATTGGTTGAGTTCTCACCGTTGATTATTTTGGAGACTCGTGCAGATTTTATGGATATTCGAGACTAGGGTGAGCGCCTGACGGTCGGGACTTGACCACATCTCATCTTTTGTACTGTTACTCTTTGTATATTCGGAGACAGTTGTACTTATCATTTTGTTACTTCTAGCACTTGTATTCTATTAGAAGCTTATGTACTATCGATATCAAGTCTTGGGGTTGGTGTAGTTTTATTATGTATATGTTCGGGTAAATTGCTTCCGCGTTATCTTATCTTTATATTCTGTTTCTGCTTACTTTCTGTTTATTGTGCGTATTGATTTGGTAGTAGCCCATTACTAACCATTCTGGGCTACGAGAATTGGTTCGCCTACTGGGAGTTGTAGGTGCCATCATGACCTGAGAAATCGGGTCGTGACATGATCATCACTGGAACTTGCAAAAAAGAATTATAGATTATAAATTATGTGAACAGAGAAAAACTGGGTCTTATATTTCAGAAACTATTTTAAACATTTTAGATTTTTATTATCTTTGTGATAAAGTGATGAGTGTCACCTTAGACAATGCTTCTGTTAATACAAATGTTGTTAGTATGCTAAAAGCTAGAATTTATCCAATTAATAGTGATTCTTTTCATATTAGGTATGCTGCACATATATTTAATTTAGTTATAAAATATGGTATTTTATTATTTGAATGTGATTGTTTTTGAATTTTTAGTATGCATAATAGTAGTAGCATTTGAGAATTTAAAAGACATTGTATTCAATGTGATCTTCCATTTAGAAAAGTTCCAAAATAAGTTAAAACTAGATGAAATTCTTTATATGAAATGCTAGAAGTTGCTTATGATTACCGAAATCCTATACAAATGGTTTTTAATGCCCATAATGCTCATCCACTTGATCAAATTAGTGATAGAGATTGAGAGGAAATACAAGAACTTACTAAATTTCTAAAATTATTTTATCAAGCTACAAAAATATTTTCTGAAATTTATTATCCTATTATTTCTTCAATTTTATTAAATATTTGTGCTATTTCATCTCAATTTGTGAAATTAAAAAAAAAAGTATCAACCGACAATTGAAGCTATGACCAAAAAATTTTAAAAATATTTTTTCCTATTTCTCAAATTTATATAACTGCTATTCTTTTTTATCCTGAGTATAAATTAGTAGGTGCACAAGCAATAGTTGAAATTTTTTATGAAAATTTAGAAATTAAAGAAGATGAAGTCCCAAGTGTAATATATTGTAAAATGAGTATTAATGTGCAAACAAAACTATTGTATGATAGGTATCAATCCATGAAAAGAAATGAAGAAGTAAATGTTCTTCCAATGTAGGGCTAGAATAGATAGTATTAATAATTATATGAAATGATATCTTGGTTTTATTTCTTCCTCACGGTATGATTTTGATGAATATCTTAATCAGGGATTGAAAAATACTACAGATGAAGAAGATAATGAGCATCTTTTGAATTGGTGGAGGTCCCGTGACAGCCAATTTTCAAGACTTAGCAAGATGGTTCAACACATTCTAGGTATTCAAGCATCAGGAGTAGCTTCGTAGGCTGCTTTCAGCGTAACAAGATTTCAAATCGAAGACCACAAATATTCATTGACAGAAGATAGTTTGGAGGTATCGGTGTTGTTCAGAGACTGGATCAATGCCGAGCGAAGAAATAACGAGCTACCAAAGTTAACTTTCCAACAAGATGACATGGAAGCACTAGACCAACAAGCGGATCAACTTTTCGCCCAACAGTTAAAAGAGTTAGAATTTTCTTTTATAGGACTATAGAAATATTAGAATTACAATCGAGACCTAGTTCAAACAGAACCCTTCCTAGAAAGTGACTGCGTAGATTAGGTACTCTTCTAATATTTGTAAAATAAATTATACCATTTGATTTTATATGAATAAATTTATAGGTTATTCACCTTAATTTTCTTTAATTATTGTCTTAACAAGTCTTTTTATATATTTCAATTTTTTTTAATTAGTACAGAATTTGATTTAAAAATATTTTTAACAAACTTATAATAAATAATTTCTTATTTAGCTAACTTACTTAATATTTCAAGACTCAAGTTCAAATTATTATTTTTTTGAAATTTAACACTTTAATTTTTTAAAATTCAATTTTTTTAATTTATTTTAAGTGTAAAGACTAAAGACTCTAAAAGTAAACTTTTTAAAATTCAAATTTTCTTAACCAAAGAAGTAAATTCCAAAAAAAATTAATAAGTTTTTTAAAATCATAACTTACATTTTTTAACTTATATTTAGTTTAAATAATTATTAAATAAATTATTATAAAATTAATATGTTTATCCCATTTATCCTATTTATTTTGTCCCGTCCCGTCTCGTTTCATCCTGCTTAACAGTGGGACGGGACGGTCATTTCATCCCACCAATCTCAATCTGATTGTACTGGTCACGGTCATGGTGCCTAATCCCAGCGAAAGTCATCCCGTCCCGTCCCAGTCTCTCCTATCCCGTCCCACTGATTTCGTCCCATCCTGTTTGTCAGCCTTAATCAATTCTAATTTTTCTTTCTTTATGAATATTTTTTTCACGTTTATTACAATTTCACTTTTAAATCAACCCAACTTTCTGAATTACCTATTTTTTGTCATATTTGATTTATTCATATATTAGAAAGTGTATGTTCTTTCGTGTCTCATTTTTTTTAGTTAAAAAATTTCTACCATGAGGCAAGTGTCGCAAGATTTAAAACTCAAGGCATAAGTGACAGAATGTTCTAACTGATACATGCCCCATACTTCACGCATTATGCTCTCACTACCAAATAAAAAACATGATTTTTTTAGTACGATCATCATATAAAATTTATGAAAGAAGTTTAAAGATTTTTTGATATATTCAGATTTTAGACCACCGAAGTCCTCAAGATGCCTCAAATTATCTGTATGCTTTTATGCGACCTTCAAAAATAGTATCGAGGTACACACAAATTAACATGATACTATGGTTATGAAAAAATAGAGATGTTAATATGAACCAGCCCAGTCTATTCGAACTAGCCACATAGACTTTGAAATTTGACGTGTAACACCCCGGAAAGGTATCCAGCTATCTAAGATAAGAACCTCAGGAATTTTTCATGTTCCAGGGATTATGGGTCCAAACCACGGATCGTGCTTTGAACCACGGGTCGTGGAATGGATTCGTGGAATGCCTTCTGTTGAATTGCTCTCAGGTCTGAGAACCACGGGTGATTTTCACGGACCATAGTTTGTTCTACGGGTCGTGATTCCACTCGTGGAATAAAAACCTGTAGGCTGACAGGTTTTCCCAAGGATCACGGGTCAAATGACTGATCCGTCCTGTTAACTCGTGGAATTGGTTCAGAGGATTGACATTTTTCCAAGTCCCCCAGGGACCACAAGTCAAGTCTATGACTCGTCGTTCGAATGACGGATCGTAGTCTTGAGTCGTTGTTTGACCATGAGTCAACTGAACCCCCCAGAACTATGAATCTAAATAATGATCCGTCGTATGTTCTACAGGTTCGTCCTGTTGACCCGTAGGAATGTTTCTGCAGACCAACTTTTCCATCAAGAACCACGACTGGAACCACGGGTCGTGATTCTAACGACGACCCGTGGTCACTGAAATCGACCGGGTTTCCAAATTTTACCCAATTAAATCCCAGGGGTATTTTAGTCTTTTCTCACCCTTTTAACTCCTAAGTGATGTCGTTTTGACTATTTCAAGTGGGGTTTACACCCTTATTAGCCTAAGTTTCTCCTAAATTGTTCATTCACCTCCCAAAAGGGAAAAAGGTTCCTCTCAAGCTTCAAGTCTCCAACCTTCAAGTTCAAGCCTCCTAAGTCTTCTCCATTGAAGTGGGTTATCTTCTTCTAAGGTATGTGGGTTTCCAACAATGAGTTCCTTTCACCTGCCCAAAATTCCCAATTCTTATGTTAAATTATGAACTTATGAAATTAGGGTTTTGATCTAAACTTGGGGAAAATTTATGAAATTAGTTTCTATGTTTAAATTCATGGTTTCTTATTAGTTATTCATGATTTAATTATGATTCCTTCATTGGTTTTTGAAGCCCAAGTATGAAAGTTGATTTCTAGCATGAACCCATGAAATTACATATTTTCAAGAGAAAGTTGGCATGATTAGATATCATGGCCTTTATATATTTATGAAATTGCATGCCTAATTCTTCAAGTATGATTTTAGAAAGAAAAGCACGTTTCGAATTATGACCATGCTAAGCTTTTGAACTATGATATGAAAGTTGCATGATGCTCGATGTGTTTTCATACATTATGAATAAGATTTAGCATGAGAGTATGCCCTTATGAGATTATGAGTTATATGTGCATATTTTGGGAGTAGTACTTAGCACCGAGTAGACAGGGTGAGAGTACTCGTAGTCCCAGAAACTACGTTACCAACGTAGGTTATGATATGATATGATATGTGCCTTAAAGGCTTATGAGAGTGAATCCACATCTTTATGTATGGTGTCCTTGCCTTAACGGGGCATAGGACAGATTTGCCAACTAGGGTTATATAGTTGGGTATGGTGACTTGTTCTTTGGCAAGGTTCAAAGTCAGCTTTGCTAACTAGGGTCATATAGTTAGATTCTATGTAGTTCACATGGTCTCATATCGGTTATAAAAAACTCCCGTATGTATGTTTTTCATGTTTTCTACGCTTTATGAACTCCCTTATGAATTACTATTTTGAAGTTGGCCTTGGCCTCATGATTTAGATTTTTGTTACGATATCTTCTCTTGATACCTATTATGTATGGATTATGTTTAAGCATGTTTTAAGGCATGTTTTATCATACTTAGTACATTCTATAGTACTAACGCATATTGCGCTGCATCCTTGACGATGCAGATTCAGGTACTCCTTCACAGATACATGGCTAGAGTTCTCGGCCACTCTTAGTTAGGTTGGGAGAGTCCTCATAGTTCGAGGGATAGACTTTACTCTAGTCTATGTTTCTTTCCTTTCAGATTGTCGAGTTAGTTAAGGTATTGTCCCATCAACTCGTTATGCTAGTCCTAGAGGCTTTTCATACAAAGATGTTGTTGGATGATATTTGAGTTGTATTTCCTTCTATTGACTATCTATCTATGATTACATTCCTATTTGAACTTCCTTATGATGCTTCCGCTATGTTTTTCTTATGTATGCTTGAGAATGCTATGACCAAGGGTTAACTTGGGATCCTTGTGGTTCTGAGTGCTATGTTACGTCTAGGGGGTAACCTCAGGGCATGACAAACTTGGTATCAAAGTCTCAGGTTCAAGAGTCCTAGGATGTCTGAAAGCCGCATCGAGTAGAGTCTCTTTCATGTCGTGAAGGGTACCACATATATGAGAGGTGAGCGATGAGATGTCTTAGAAAACTTTACTTCTTTCATGATCATGTTGTTCGATAGAGCTTAACTCTAATGTTCCTCTAATCTTTGCCTTGAACATTTCAGATTATGCCTCCATGACGTGCTATGCCTCCATGACGTCTTATGCCTCCCCGAGCCGCTCGAAATGTTTCTCCTCAAGTTTCGATTCCCGATGTCACGAATGATGAGTTTAGGAATGCTATCCATTTGCTAGCCCATACTTTGGCAAATCAACAGGCTCTTGCCCCGATCTACCCTCACGGTGGGGTAGCGGCCTGAGTTCGTAAATTTATCCGTATAAACCCGCTGGAGTTTTGGGGTTCGAAAGTGAGTGAGGACCCGCTCAACTTTATTGATGAAGTGAAGAAGATCTTCGAAGTTATGCAAGTGGTTGGGGTTGATTGTGTTGAGCTTGCATCCTATCAACTCAAGGATATGTCTCATATTTGGTTCACTCAATGGAAGGAGACTAGAGTGAGGGATGCGATCCCTATGACTTGGGAGTGTTTTGAAAGGGCCTTCTTTGACAGGTTCTTTCCCGAGAGTTGAGGCAAGCGAAGGTGGAGGAATTTGTGAATTTGAGACAGGGTTCAATGTCGGTGCAAGAGTATAGTCTAAAGTTCACTCAGTTGTCTAGATATGCTCCCTCTATGGTGGCGGACCCGCATGATCAAATGAGCAAGTTCATCTATGAAGTTTCTGATTTGGTGAAGAAAGAGTGTATGTCTGCTTTGTTGTTGAGTGACATGAACATTTCCCGACTTATGACTCATGCCCATCAGATTAAGGGTGACAAACTTAGGGAGATGGCAAGGGAGAACAAGAGAGTTAGATCCGAGGGATCAGGTTTTGGTCATCACAGGTCCGGAGGTGGACATCGCTCTTCTTTCTAGAAGAAGTCATCAGGTCCTGTTCATTCTTTTGCTAGTGCTCCTACTCAGGCCCCGAGGCCTCATTATGATCAAGGTGGTAGAGGATCTGGTTCCTATTCCCAGTCTTAGGGTAGTGTTACTAAGGGACCTTCCTACCCAGTTTGTGTTAAGTGTGGGAAGAATCATGTTGGTGAGTGTCTGGCCAGTTCGGGTGGTTGCTTTGGATGTGGTCAGGTTGGAAATCGCATTAGGGATTGACCTTCAGCTAAGAAGGGGCAGGGAGGTAGGACTCAGTCTACCCCAGCAGCTTCAGGAGGGAAACCAGCCCCGCAGGGCGCAACTTTTAGTTCTGGTGGACAGCGCCAGAACCGCCTTTATGCTATGTCCTCTCGTCAGGATCATGAGGGTTCCCCAGATGTTGTTACTGGTATGTTGAGGGTTTTCTCTTTTGATGTGTATGCTTTGTTAGATCCTGGTGCTTCCTTATCTTTTGTGACTCCTTATGTAGCATGCAAGTTCAAAGTTTGTCCTGAATTACTTTTAGAACCCTTTTATGTTTCTACTCCTGTTGGTGAGCCAGTCCTAGCTGAAAGAATTTATCGAAATTGTCCTATATCAGTCCTTCATAGAGTCTCTTCAGTGGATTTAGTAGAGTTGGAGATGACTGATTTTGATGTCATTCTTGGCATGGATTGGTTGTATGCATGTTATGCTTCTATTGATTGTCGTACTCGGGTTGTCAGTTTCAAGTTTCCTAATGAGCCCGTCTTAGAATGGCAAGGTAGTCCCCCATCCTCGAAAGGTCATTTCATATCTTATCTTAAGGCTAGGAAGATGATCTCTAAAGGTTATATGTATCACATTGTTCGGGTTATGGACACGGAGTCTGAGACCCCTCCCTTTCAGTCAGTTCCTATTGTGAGTGAGTTTCCTGAGGTATTTCCCGATGATTTTCTCGGAGTCCCTCCTGAGCGGGAGATCGACTTTGGGATAGACCTCATTCCAGATATGCATCCTATCTCTATTCCTTCCTATAGAATGGCTCTAGCGGAACTAAAGGAATTGAAGGATCAGTTGAAGGATCTTCTTGATAAGGGTTTCATCAGGACTAACATAACCCCTTGGGGTGCCCCAGTGTTGTTTGTGCGTAAGAAGGATGGTTCTCTTCGGATGTGTATTGATTACCGACAGTTGAACAAGGTCACAATCAAGAATAAGTATCCCATTCCTAGGATTGATGACTTGTTCGATCAGCTTCAGGGTGCTAGTTATTTCTCTAAGATTGATCTTAGGTTCGGGTATCACCAGCTTCGGGTTCGGGAGTGTGACATTCTGAAGACAGCCTTCAGGACTTGTTATGGACATTATGAGTTTGTTGTTATGTCTTTTGGACTAACTAATGCTCCTGCAGCTTTTATGGATTGATGAACCGTGTGTTCAAGCAGTATCTGGATTTTTTTGTGATTATGTTCATTGATGATATCCTCATTTATTCACGGAGTGAGGAGGAGCATGCGGGACACTTGAGGGTTGTATTGCAGACTCTCAAGGATGGTCAGTTATTTGTTAAGTTTAGCAAGTGTGAGTTCTGGATGCAGTATGTGGCTTTTCTGGGTCACATTGTGACAGGTGATGGTATTCGTGTAGATTCTCAAAAGATCGAGGCAGTGAAGAACTGGCCTAGACCTACTTCCCCTTCAGACCTTCAGAGTTTCTTGGGTTTGGCTGGTTATTACAGGAGATTTGTAGAGGGATTCTCTTCCATTGCTTCGCCTTTGACTCGATTGACTCAGAAAAAGGTTAAATTTCAGTGGTCTGATTCGTGTGAAAAGAGTTTTCAGGAGTTGAAGACTAGATTGACCACCGCTCCAGTGTTGACCCTACCCGAGGGTTTAGATGACCTTGTGGTTTATTGTGATGCTTACAGAGTTGGGTTGGGTTGTGTGTTAATGCAGCGAGGTAAGGTGATTGCTTATGCTTCTAGACAACTTAAGACTCAAGAGAAGAACAACCCTACTCATGATCTTGAGTTGGCAGCCGTGGTCTTTGCTTTGAAGATTTGGAGACATTACTTGTATGGCATTCATGTGGATGTGTTCACTGATCACAAGAGTCTCCAATATGTGTTTACTCAGAAGGAGTTGAATTTGCGACAAAGGAGATGGCTTGAGCTCCTTAAGGATTATGATATGAGTGTGCTTTACCACCCAGGTAAAGCTAATGTTGTGGTGGATGCCTTGAGTAGATTGTCCATGGGTAGTGTAGCTTTGATTGAAGATGGGAAGAAAGAATTAGTGAAAGATGTTCATCGACTTGCCCAATTGGGAGTTTGACTTATGGACTCTACCGAGGGCGGTGTTATTGTTCAGAATGGTTCTGAGTCTTCCTTGGCAGCTGAAGTGAAGGAAAAACAAGATAGTGATCCAATTCTGCTTTAGCTTAAGGGTGTAGTTCATCAGCAGCGGGTTGAGGTCTTCTCCTAAGGGGGAGATGGAGTGCTTCGTTATCAGGGTCGTCTATGTGTGCCAGATATGGATGATTTGAGACATCAAATTTTGAACGAGGCTCACAGTTCTATATATTCCATTCATCCGGGTGCCACCAAGATGTACCGTGATCTACGGTAAGTCTATTGGTGGAACGGTATGAAGAAGGACATAGCCGGGTTTGTAGCTAAGTGTCCCAACTGTCAGCAGGTGAAGGTAGAGCACCAGCAACCGGGTGGCATAATTCAGGACATTGATCTTCCTACTTGGAAGTGGGAGGCGATCAATATGGACTTTATTACAGGTTTGCCTCGTACTCGAAGGCAACATGATTCGATTTGGGTGATTGTTGACTGGATGACTAAGTCATCCCATTTCTTGGCTGTTAAGACTACGGATTCAGAGGATGACCATGCCAGACTCTACATCCGGGAGATAGTTCGATTGCATGGTGTCCCATTGTCCATCATTTCAGACAGAGGTCCTCAGTTTACTTCTCAGTTTTGGAGATTGTTTCAGAGAGGTCTTAGCACTCAGGTGAAGCTTAGCACAACTTTTCACCCTCAGAAAGATGGTCAGACAGAGCGTACCATTCAGACCTTGGAGGATATGTTGAGAGCGTGTGTTATTGATTTCAAAGGTAATTGGGATGATCACTTGCCTCTTATCGAGTTTGCCTACAACAATAACTTTCACTCTAGTATTCAGATGGCTCCTTATGAGGCCTTTTATGGTCGGAGATGTAGATCTCCCATTGGTTGGTTCGAGGTTGGTGAGGTAGCCTTGATTGGCCCAGATTCGGTTTATGAGACTATGGAGAAGGTTCAACTTATTCGGGAAAGGTTGAAAACCGCTCAGAGTCGACATAAGTCCTATGCTGATGTGAGGAGGAGAGAGTTAGAGTTCGAGGTGGATGATTGGGAGTTTCTGAAGGTGTCACCCATGAAGGGTGTGATGAGATTTGATAAGAAAGGGAAGCTTAGTCCCCGATTTGTAGGTCCTTATCAGATTCTGAGGAGAGTTGGGGAAGTTGCTTATGAGTTGGATTTACCATCGGAGTTAGAAGCGGTTCATCCGATTTTCCATGTTTCCTTGTTGAAGAAGTGTGTGGGTGATCCGATTTTGATTGTTCCCTTGAAGGATATAGGTGTGAGGGATAGCCTCACCTACGAGGAGGTTCCTGTAGAGATCCTTGATCGCCAGATTCGGAAGTTGAGAAACAAAAATGTCGCTCGGTGAAAGTCCTTTGGAGGAATCAACTTGTAGAGGGTGCTACCTGGGAAGCGGAAGAGGCCATGAAGGCCAAATATCCTCATCTCTTCCATTCTGATTCTGCTCCAACTTGAGGTAACCGTTTCCTCCTTAGTATGTTCCTCCGATTCTATTCCATCATATTCCCTCATGATCCGAGCATGTATGCATGTTTTACGAAGTTAGTTTATCATGTTTTCAAGGTTTAAAAGTTCAGTTTTCATGTTTCTCCTTGATTTTCATGTTTTGATGTTTGGTTGGGCTGTTTTCTTTCAATTTTTCTTACTTAGCCTTCATTGGAGAATGAATGATCCTAAGGGGGGGATATTGTAACACCCCAGAAAGGTATCCAGCTATCTAAGTTAAGAACCTCAGAAAATTTCATGTTCCAAGGATTACGGGTCCAAACCACGGACCGTGGTTTGAACCACGGGTCATGGAATGGATCCGTGGAATGCCTTCTGTTGAATTGCTCTCAGGTCTGAGAACCACGGGTGGTTTACACAAACCGTAGTTTGTTCTACGGGTCGTGATTCCACTCATGGAATCAAAACTTGTAGGCTGACAGGTTTTCCCAGGGATCACGGGTTAAACGACGACCCATCATTTGAACAACGGATCCGTCTTGTTGACTCGTGGAATTAGTTCAGAGGATTGACATTTTTCCAAGTCCCCCAGGGACCACGAGTCAAGTTTACGACTTGTCGTTCGAATGATGGATCGTAGTCTTGAGTCGTGGTTTGACCATGAGTCAACTGAACCCCCCAGAACTACGAATCCAAATAACGATCCGTCGTCTGTTGTACGGGTCCGTCCTATTTACCTGTAGGAATGTTTCTGCAGACCAACTTTTCCATCAAGAACCACGGGTCTTGATTCCAATGACGACCTGTGGATTGGACCCGTGGTCACAGAAATCGATCGGGTTTCCAAATTTTACCCAATTAAATCCCAGAGGCATTTTAGTCTTTTCCAACCCTTTTAACTCCTAAGTGATGTCGTTTTGACTATTTCAAGTGGGGTTTACACCCTCATTAGCCTCAGTTCCTCGTAAATTGTTCATTCACCTCCCAAAAGGGAAAAGGTTCCTCTCAAGCTTCAAGTTCAAAACCTTCAAGTTCAAGCCTCCTAAGTCTTCTCCATTGAAGTGGGTTATCTTCTTCTAAGGTATGTGGGTTTCCAACAATGGGTTCCTTTCACCCTTGTGCCCAAAATCCCCAATTCTTATGTTAAATTATGAACTTATGAAATTAGAGTTTTGATCTAAACTTGGAGAAAATTTATGAAATTAGTTTCTATGTTTAAATTCATGGTTTCTTATTAGTTATTCATGATTTGATTATGATTCCTTTATTGGTTTTGGAAGCCCAAGTATAAAAGTTGATTTCTAGCATAAACCTATGAAATTGCATGTTTTCAAGAGAAAGTTGGCATGATTAGATATCATGGCCTTTATGTATTTATGAAATTGCATGCCTAATTCTTCAAGTATGATTTTAGAAAGAAAAACATGTTTCGAATTATGGCTATGCTAAGCTTTTGAACTATGATATGAAAGTTGCATGATGCCCGATGTGTTTTCATGCATTATGAATAAGATTTGGCATGAGAGTATGCCCTTATGAGATTATGAGCTATATGTGCATGTTTTGGGAGTAGTACTTAGCACCGAGTGGACGGGGTGAGAGTACCCTTAGTCCCAGAAACAACGTTGCCAGCGTAGGTTATGATATGATATGATATGTACCTTAAAGGCTTATGAGAGTGGATCCACGTCTTTATGTATGGTGTCCTTGCCTTAGCAAGGCATTGGACAGCTTTGCCAACTAGGGTTATATAGTTGGGTATGGTGACTTGTTATTTGGCAAGGTTCAAAGTCAGTTTTGCTAACTAGGGTCATATAGTTAGATTCCATGTAGCTCACATGGTCTCATGTCGGTTATAAGAAACTCCCGTATGTATGTTTTTCATATTTTCTAAGCTTTATGAACTACTATTTTGAAGTTGGCCTTGGCCTCATGATTTAGATTTTCATTACGATATCTTCTCTTGATACCTATTATGTATGGATTATGTTTAAGCACGTTTTAAGGCATGTTTTATCATACTTATGCATTGATCACATACTTAGTACATTCCATAGTACTAACGCATATTGCGTTGTATCCTTGACAATGCAGATTCAGGTACTCCTTCACAGATACGTGGCTAGAGTTCCCGGCCACTCTCAGTTATCTTGGGTGAGTCCTCATAGTTCGAGGGCTAGACTTTACTCTAGTCTATGTTTCTTTCCTTTCAGATTGTCGAGTTAGTTGGGGTATTGTCCCATCAACTCTTTATGCTAGTCCTAGAGGCTTTTCAGACATAGATGTTGTTGGATGATCTTTGAGTTGTATTTCCTTCTATTGACTATCTATCTATGATTACGTTCCTATTTGAACTTCCTTATGATGCTTCCGCTATGTTTTCCTTATGTATGCTTGGGAATGCTATGACCAAGGGTTAACTTGGGATCCTTGTGGTTCCGAGTCCCATGTTACGTCTAGAGGGTAACCTCGGGGCGTGACATGATGGGTCAGGTGGAGCTGATCCATTATTTTGGTGGGCCAGAAATCTAGCCCACTACTACGTGGGCTTCGAACCGTTCTGGGCCAACCTATTTAAATAAAATAAAATACACTAGTTTGATGCTTAATTACTGTCTAAATCACTAGTTTTAAATATTATATTTTTTATCACTACTTTCAATAGAAACGCATGTATCTGGTGTTTCAAAACTTGTATCTTAGATATACATTTAACTAATGGAGGCGCTTTAAAAGGAACATAACAGATTTACTATTAATTATGAGTAAATCACTCGTCAATCTATTTCAAACAGATATGGAGTATCCTTGTGATCCAAAAATAACCCCAAAATTCAAATTTCAAAATTGATAATCATTGTGAATTCAATTTTATATGGTATATTCAAATACATGTATCTGATATTAAAGATATATGTATCTGATATCAAATTAATACATGTATATACATCTATCAAATTTTAGTGTATTCGTTTATATGTATCTAGTATCAATTTCATGTATCTGTTTATATGTATCTAGTATCAGTTTCATTTATCTATTTTTATGTATCTAGTATAAATTTTATGTATCTGTTTATATGTACCAGTATTAATTTAACGTATTGAGTATCAATGTATTCAGTAGGTAATTTCATGTATTTATTTATATGTATCCAGTATTAATTTGATGTATCCAGTATCAATTTCATACATTATATTCAAAATATCTATATCTAGTAGTAAAGATGCCCTGCTAGAACTTTTGATACATTTATTTATGTATAGATACGTACTTAGAAAGAAACACAGTATCCAATATCAATTTCATCTAATGTATCTAGTATTAGTTTGATGTATTCAGTATAAATTTCATACAATGTATCCAAAATACATGTATCCAGTATAAAGGTTGCCCCGTCAAAACTTTTGATACATGTATATGTGCATAAATACATACTTAGAATAATAATAAGAAGAAGAAACACAGATACATCTTCATCAAAGTAACAACCCAAAATTCCTATGTCAAACATCACCGAATCTAGTATACATGTATATCTTCATCGATGTATCTAGTATTAACTTCACACAGTATATTTAGATACATATCTACGGTATAAAAGATGCATATATCTGATGTCAAATGTACACTGATACATTCATCAAATAATATGATACACTAAATACATCAAAGAAATCAGTATCTCGTGTATGTGTGCATAGATACATAGTTAGAAGAAGAAGAAAGACAAGAAAAAACTCCGGTGAATCACCACCACAAAAATTGTCCCATCTCTCCATTATCTCCACAGCTCCGGCAAGGAGCTTCAAGCTCCAATGAATCGGAGCAATCAACCACAATTCCGGCCATGACTCAGATCTGACAAAAAATGGCCATTAACAGCTCCTCCGATGAATCATCCCCTTTCCCCTTTACAATTTTGATGCTATTCTGATGAAGATGGGAGATAATCCGTCACAAACCTCAATTTTGAATTATGTAATGGTTGAAGAAGATAAAAGAATGTGGGAGAGAGAAAGAGGCATGTGATCTGAACCAAGAGAAATTGAAGATTGTGGAGATGATGATGGAAGATTGTGGGAGAGAGAAATTGAGGTAGAATCTATGAAGATTTTGATTAGTGAGAGAGATTTGGGAAAGAAGTTGAAGTGATTTAGAGAACATGCGAGATTATAGGTGAGAATCTCTCCTACTGTGTTGAACCATGTATCTCGAATGGTTCTGATATATTAAGTAATTACTTTAGAATTTTACGTAATAATTTTAAAGTAGTGATATTATATATAGATATAGTAAGGAACTATGATTACTTTTTTTTTTACATAAATATATTTTTTATAATTTTTTAATTTAAATTCTAATTTAAAAATCTTAACATAAATATGGACAAGATAATATTACAAGGTGTTACTATTTCTTAACTAAGTCTCAAATCCATAAACAAAATAAATCTAATAAGGCTTCAAGTAAATCTTTGATCGTATGGCTTCAATCTAAAATCATTGTCATTCTATGCAAATATTTTTGGACTTTGTAATGGTTTATGATCTTTTCCAAAGTTTGTTAAAAAAGCAGCAATTACTCCTTGAATGTACACTTTGCCGCGAAATCTAGCTTGATCTCATGAACATAGCCGTTAATTCCTACTGTTCGAATCTAACACAAAACTTCAAACAATTTTCAAGACATTGTTCTATGTTTTCTCAGTTACAATCGTGCAAGAAAATCTCTGACATCACTCAATTTCATGCCTTAATTGTCAAAACTGGTCAAGACCAAATTCCTTTCACACTAAGCAAACTCCTTGCATGTTCAATCCAATATACAGAATATACATCTTCAATTTTCAAATACATACAAAACCCAAATCTTTATATGTACAATACCATGCTTCGTAGCTACTCAATCAGTGATTACCCACAAAAGGGTTTTGTGTTTTTCAACTACATGAGAGCCCAAAGTGTAATTCTTGATCAGTTTGCTTTCATTTCTGTGCTTAGATCTTGTATACGTTTATTGGATAAATGGACTGGTCAAGCTGTTCATTCAGCTGTTTTGAGATCTGGGTTTGATTTGTTTCTTGATTTGAAGAATACCCTTTTGAATTTTTATTGTGTTTGTGGGGGAATCCGTTGTGCCCGCCAACTGTTCGATGAATTTCCAAGGAGGGACTTGGTTTCTTGGAACACCTTGATGGGAGGTTATCTTTGTGTACATAATTATTCTGCTGTTTTGGATATGTTTGTAGAATTGCATAGGGATGGTATTTCTGCTAGTGTCACGACGATGTTGTGTATTTTGTCTGCAATTGGTCAGTTAAAGATTGCTTTGGTAGGGGAATCCCTGCATGGTTATTGCATAAAGATTGGATTCTGCTATAGTTTGAAGGTGCTAACTGCCTTGATATCAATGTATGGGAAGATTGGTTGCATTAGTTCAGGACGTAGTCTATTTGATGAAGCTTATCAGAAAGATGTTGTCTTGTGGAACTGTTTGATAGATGGATATGCTAAAAATGGATTGCTAGAAGATGCATCGTCTCTATTGAGGCAAATGAAGATCCAAAGATTGAAGCCGAATTCATCAACCTTGGCAGGTTTGCTTTCTTCTTGTGCTTCCTCCGGAGCTCTAAATATGGGTGAATATATTCAGGAATTTGTAGAAGACCAGCAATTAGCTTTGGATACAGTTCATGGGACAGCATTGATCGATATGTATGCTAAGTGTGGGTTGCTTGTGAAGGCAGTTAATGTTTTTGACAATATGGAGACTAAAGATGTGAAGTGTTGGACAGCAATGATAATGGGTTACGGGGTACACGGGGAGGCAAAGGATGCTATTGCACTCTTCCACAGAATGGAGGAGGAAGGTTTTAGGCCTAATGAAGTCACGTTCTTGGCAGTATTTAGTGCTTGTAGCCATGGAGGACTGGTGGCAGAGGGCATCAGCTGTTTTAGAAAAATGATCCTGAAATATGACTTGACTCCTAAAATTGAGCATTATGGATGTTTGATTGATATCTTAGGCCGTTCTGGATTGCTTGAAACAGCACGAGAACTAATAATAGGTTTGCCCATTGAGGGGGATGCTACTGCATGGCGTGCGTTACTAGCAGCATGCAGAGTTCATGGTAGTTTTGAGTTGGGAGAACAAGTGAAGAAAGAACTAGAACAGAGATTTGGCGAACACCCTGCTGATTCACTACTTTTGAATGGTACTTATGCCATCGCTGGGATATTGCCCGAGGAGAGAGACATGATAGAGGTGAAGGAAGGTAAATTCAAAAAAGAGGTGGGATATTCTCTCAGTGGGAAGAAGGAAGCTGGATGCAGTTCAATTGAATTATGTGATAATGGCCGGGTTTTTCTTAGCCAAGGTGAAGTACCTAGTTCCTAGAGGACACTGCCTTCAGCTGCCACAACAAAATTTTGGTCTTCAGTACGAGAATTGTTTCTCTTTCTTTCAGACAAAGAATGTGCACTGGCAAGCAGACTATCCATTATTCTTTGTACTCTTTTTCATTCATTCATTCAACATAAAAGATATAAGATCAATCAATCTCCAAAAGTATCACGCATAACACCAAAATACATCTTCTTTTTTCTGATTAAGACGATTTTATGCGGATCAACTTACATATTCTTCAACTAATCCACCATGTAGTCTGCTACTTCCTACAAACACAACTGCAGGGTAATAACAGGAAGAGAGCTCACATACAACACTCAAATCGTTGTCATCAATTGCAATATGCCATAGTGGCTATTCACCTGGGGAGGTAAAATGCTAAATAGCTGTACTACCGGTCAGCCTTCCTTAACGCCTTCAGTATCAAAAAATGTTTTGTGTATTCATGAAGTGAGAGTACACTGCTCTAGGTTGACTGGAATGACACAAGTGAGGAAACCATGTGGCATGCCGAATCCAAGTCTCCTGAATGCCGGTTTTCTTAATCACTGTACTACCAGTCAGCGTTCCTTAACGCCTTCAGTATAACTAACAGCGTGACTGCCACAGATTACATATAGACTCCATTGTTATGCTTTTAATTTATCTTGTCAATTTCCAGTCCACCACTGCCCTGCTTGTTCCCCTGTGAAATATTTCCATCTGCACAAAGTCAATAAAGATTTGACCAAACATATATGGTACAATAACTCAAGTTCAAGAAACAGCACATCACTATACAGCTTTATGCAACATGACACATTGTGTTTCAAATATGTCTCTGTTTTCTATGTTCTTCTTGTTATGCTATGGAATGCTGTTTTGTCATAAACATAATTTCACAGTAGCAGAGAAAAAGACTATGGGTCCAAACATGCATCACTACTAATGGAAGGACTGATGGTAAATTCAGGATATCAGGTTATAGGGTTGAACATTATTGGACAAAGCAGAGCATCTTTTGGGAATTACCCTATTGGAAGCATAATTTGTTTTGACATAATCTGGATGTCATGCATGTAGAGAAGATTTTTTGACAACTTGTTCAACACCGTGATGAATGTGAAGAATAAAACTAAGGAAAACTTGAAGGCAAAGGTAGATTTACAATAATACTGTGGGCAACAGAAGCTACACTTTATGGATCTACCAAACAACAAGGTCTCCAAACTCAAGGTATGTTACACATTCACCTTGGAAGAGAAGTGTCAGACTTGTGAGTGGATTAAAATTTTGAGAATGCTTGATGGATATGCATGATATGAGCCCGAGTAGCATGGAGCACATTGCAGATGATCTCAAAATGTCCAGTTGACTGTTGATTCGTTCCAAGTCAAGAGCGTCCAAGGATTGCACATTAAAGAGCTACATGATCTTTAAGAAATGATTAGAAGGTGCTTGGAGAGCCATTTTGATAATTCAAGCAAAGAATACCACGTTTGGAGGCTTGGAAATTGAGACAAATAAGTTGAGGGGAACCTTGATGATGGATACGAGTCAGCGCGCCACAATGGATACTCAGATCAATCCACATGTTCTTATTAAAGTCATTGACCTAAGAGTGACAGAGAAAAGACTCTAGATCATTAATCTGGTTCCAAGTCATTGACCTGGGAGTACAGACGAAAGGTTGTCTAGTGGAGCATCCAGATCATCGATCCGGATCCATGTCAATGAGCTGAGCCCTGGCGAGTGATGGAGAAATTTAGGGACAATTTTGTCTCTCTATTTAAATTTTCCCACAAAGTATTAGTAGAGTTAGGGCTCATTTTATGGTTAGTTTTTGCATATTGAGATATTGAAAAATTCTTTTGAGAGAGAATTGGACCTCTTGCTTCGCATTCCATTTTGGATTACCTGTTTTCGAGAATTGTGATTCTTGAAGGTATTCTTCTCCTCGTTTCCTTATATCTTGGGTTCTATTTTGTCGTTATTTGGAGGCAATCGAATTCATAAGTCGATTGTTGCCTGAGGCGTTCATCTAGGTTCTAGATTCGTCTGGTTAAACTGTTGGAGACTATGTTCGGTTACCTTTATTCGAAATTTATCTATAATTTGCTTTCTATTTTTTGTTATTTTGATATTTGCTTGACATATGTATCTCAGATCGTATCACTGCATCTAACTTATTATGATGTGTTGACATTAGAGAAGGTAAGTTGGTTGGTATGAAAAATAATGATTGTCATATTATCACTGCATCTAACTTATTATGATGTGTTGACATTATTAGAGAAAGTAAGTTGGTTGGTATGAAAAGTCATGATTGTCATATTTTCATCCTGTCTTTAGTTCCTATTACGTTTGAATGCCTTGCTAGAAAGAATATGAAAACTCAACACCAAAATTAGCCAGTTTCCTCAAGGACTTGTGCTCAAACACACTAAGGAAAGAAGACTTAGCTAGGATGGAACAAAACATTCCTATAATCCCAATGGAACATCTTGCCGTTCATCTTGTTCAAGAGGCATGACTTGGAGGGCCAGTCCAATATAGATGGATGTAGTCCTGTGAAAGGTAATCATTTATTTCACTTGATATAAGTTATTATTAATTTTTCCACTTTTTAATCAATGAAACGTTCTACGCTATGCAGGAACATTGACAAATATAAAAGGTTCATAAAGCAAAAGGCTAAAATTGAGGAGTCTTCATGTAAGTCATATTTAGCTAAGGAGACTTCTTAATTATTTTTGTTCATATTACTTTGAGCATCATGTACCATCTTTGAGGAAGCGGCTAAATCAGCATATGATGAGGGAGAAACAACTGATTCAGCTATTTTTTTTAATTTTTCTTTTTTACTTCTCCGTAGGAGCTTTCACATTTTTGCTCCATTGGTAACTCAAACTCACAATCTTAAAGTTGGAGATAGAGGGTGCTTACCACCTGAATAACTTCCTCTCTTTTTATTCAACTATTGCTCCGCCTCTGTCATTATTCAACCAACTATGTTGAGGTTAGGAGAAGGTTACGACTCAGTATTTGACTGATATAGAGATGAAGTTAGCCACAATACATGTATTCCTAATTTTACCAGAAGTTTAGTCATCCACAACTAGAGTAAATAAGTATGGACTCAATGTTGATACCTGGTCTAAACTCATGGTTATCAGATACTTTTATCTCCTAGTATTGTTTTTATACTAGTGACTGCTCCTTGATTGTTGTGGACACGTTTGTGGGCAAGGAATTAATTATAATTATTAGCTTTATTTATTATTCTAGAATATAATTTATATTAATTATGTTATTAGTCTAGAATAGGGTTTTATGTTCCCTAGTTTCATAAGGATTAGACTTCCTATTTGCTATAATAAAACTCCTATTTAAAGGGAGATTTGAGGAATAATAAGTACGCAGATTTCAGCAAAAGAAACAAGAGATCGGAGTTCTCTCTTCCATTGAACTCTTAAGGTTTCAGTTTCCCTTTAACGAGCTGAAGTTATATACAAAATAGGTCGATCTAGGAATTCGAACAAAGGCAAGGGAAAGTCAAAGTCAATTGATTTAGATTTTTCTGTTCATCGTCGTGTGACTCGATCCTTCTCTAAAGATCCTAACAATTTGGTACCAGAGCCTAACACAATGGGCGATGATATCAATTCCAGATTCGAGGAAGAACGTGCGATTATAGAAACAATAATGGACTCTAAAATTGCTGCGATGGAACAACGCCTCAGTGAAAGAATTGTTCAAGTCATCCAAGAACAATTTTCTAGCTTGGGAATTGGCTCCACCAAAACCAGAAACCCACGGAACTGAGTCGAGTAGCGCCCCGACGATTGGCAGATCAACCACTCCTGCTACTAAAGGCAATAAACTGCCTATTCCACTGGCCGATCAGAATCATCCAACAAGTGGTAATTCCCATTCGACAGTACCAAGGTATGCAAAGATGGATTTGATGGCACCAACGATCCCTTAATTTGGGCACATCGTTGTGAATAATTTTTTGAGAATCAACATACAACGGAAGCAGAAAAGGTTGGAGTGGCTGGGTTTCACATGTTGGGAGAAGCACAATTATGGTATTATTAGCTTAAACGAGCAAAAGGCCCAATGAGTTGGGAAGAATTTCAGAAACGTTGTTTTCAGCGATTTGGACCTCCTGAAAGTAGCAACCCGGTGGGCGAATTAGTCACTCTTCGGGAAACTGGTACAGTTAAAATTTATCAACATCAGTTTCAAGAAAAGTTGGCTAGGGTTGATGATCTTATTCCAGAACACTTGCACGTGGGAATATTTATGGCGAGGTTGGATGATTCAATCAGAATGGATGTGCAGTTGCTCAAACCACCTGACTTATCGGTGGCCATGGGTGTATCCAGGGCTTTAGAACAAAAACAAAAACTGCAAAAAGTAAGTAATATTTGCGAGGGGGCATGGCAGTAGTCTCAGACAAGTCTTGGAAGCACAACAAGCTCAACAAAATCAACTACTAGTTTAGTCGGCTCATTTACCTCGGCTAATACCCAATCCAGCAACCAAACCCCTTTTGTCAAGCGATTAACTCGTGCAAAAATGGCAGAGAGAAGAGCTAAGGGATTATGTGTCACGATCTAACTAATGGGTTGTGCGGGCACCTACTCTAAATCACCTAGATAGGAGTACCCTTACCACCTGATTAAAACAGGAAATGTGGAAGTAAATAGGAAACATGAAATGTCATCTTAATAAAATGAAAATCAATCTCAACCTTGATTACAAATGAAAGCTTTTCAATTGTACAACTGAACCCCTCCCTAGGAACTAGTCTAAACAGGTAAGAGCTACTAAGAGATGAAAAACCAAAATGAAGACACAACTCCCACCATGGGAAATGATAAGCGGAAGCTGCTGAAGATTACTATCCGCGTCACTGAGGAAACCTCAACTGATCCTGCAACCAGACTATACCCAAAAAGGCATAGCAAGAGAAGTATCAGTACAAAGAACACGTATTGGTAGGCATCATCGATCGACCCGAATCCACCGTATAATATCATGCAAATATTTAGAAGAAAACATACAACTTGAAAGACATACAATCCAGGTCTTTTACCAACAACCCTTACTACCCAGGAAATTATTCGTGGACCTTATACATCCTTCCCCAAGCCTCTCTACCTCATTCCGCTGCCAACTCCACCATTAGAGGGCGGTCCACACTTTTGTCCCGGTCATAACCTGACCCATAATACACTAAGACTCTCCAAGCCTACCCGTCGTACCAAATACTAGAAATACCTTACCAGTCTCAGTCCTGACATCAAAATGCTAGCTACCTTATTAGCAGGTCCGTCTCTCTCACTTAAGATCCTAAGTCACAACCTTGACTCCCAACCCTTAGCCAATTTAATGGGCCAACCTATATAAGACTCAACACACTTTTCAAGTAACCCGGACCACCCCAGGATCCCTAGGACATAGTCTATGGAGTTTAACATGCAATCCCGGTCTACCCAAGAACCATATCAGACTTTAAACACACCAACCTGGCCACTCATGGACCAACATATAATAAATACATCACAAAAAATAAGCCTGGTTCACTTGTGAAACCCACACACAGCAGAACAACTAAACATGTACCAGGCGTGGTACTCGAGCCAACCATAATAGAACCTGTACCAAGCATGGTACCCGAGCCAACCGATAAATATCCCATACCAGGCGTGGTACCCGAGCCAATCGAAGAATCACAGATATCACAACAATCACAAACACAATGAATACAACCCACACTTGTAAAGCCAACAAACATTTAAGACAAGTTCATTGCATGAGATTGACAACCAGATTTCATTTAACATTCATTCCCTTATTCCCTAAACACGTATTGTACAAGCAATACTAATGAAACAGTTAACATGCACACATAATGTAATTTGGGTCATAGTTAACCATCACCTACTCAAAACTATGGTCCATCACCCTAGATTAGATGGCCCTTCCCAGACAGATTTCCGGCTCATTCAATTAGAACATAATACATAAATCTCAATACTGGACTTATTTAGGAGTACATATTCGTCCCCAGGAAATCCCTTCCCTAATACCATGAACTCAGTACCTTCCCTATTCATCCCTTTTCCCTCATTCTTACAAGCCCGGGGATCCTCTATGACTTAGCAATCCCTTTACACTTAATCATTACCGGTGCCATGAACCCACCCTGAAATCCAATTACCTTGGGGTTAAGAATCATAACATTAAATCAAACACTCAAATACATGGTCACATCACTCATACAGTAGATTTCCAGACCAATCCGGCAGCTCAAATATGTTAGTCTATCCCGACTCCGTGCCCGAAGGCCTAAGCATGAAATCTTCCGTCTATCTACAATATATTATGCATTTGAAACAGGTCTAAACTACTCAGTTAACCTAACCTATCTAGACGCCAAGCAACTGCTTTAGAAGTTTAAATACGAACTTTTGGTTCCGTAGAGGCGAGTCCTGATGGAAAATTGGCATGGAATCCATGGGTTTTACTCCATTATAGTCGAAATCCCTCATCTCCGGTGCTTCCAAGCTATAGGGTAGCCTAGGAGGGCTTTTGGAGCAACCCTCGTCTTTTGCAACTGAAGAGGAGAGATCAGAAATATAAAACCCGCATTCTGGGTTATTGGTTTTGTCAGCCCGCTATAGCGGCCAACTGGTCGCGACAACAATGGTGCTATAGCGGGAAAATTCCCTCTATAGTGGGATGACGTCAGCCCGACCAAAATTTCAAATTCCGAATTTTTTCGTCGTGTCACCCCAAATTAAATCAAAATTGTATTTCCATAGTTCCCGTAACCCGCAATGAGGTGCCTTTTAATAATTACTGAACAGGTCGTTACAACAGATACCAATTTACCCATCGTTCGTCCTCGAACGATTTTCTAACTGGAAGGCAGGAACGAGCCAGCTTTGAACCTTGATATCCTATCATGACAACATAATTACAGCCTTACGCGAATCACCGAACTTCATTCCATTCGGTGTGCCCAACTCAATCGACAATTAATTCGACCCCACTCTATCAAAGAATCCTTTCTTTCGAGTGCTCAAGAGATCTAGGGCCTTGCTAATATACTGGGTCGGGGAGATTAAACAACGGAATACCAAAATTTTCCCCACTTAATGGTCTGGATCCCGCTATAGCGAGAATTATTCTGCTATAGCGGCACCGCTATAGCGGCCAACCTCCCGCTATAGCGGGTGATAACAGTTTATAGGGGTGAGAAATGGGTTTCTTGCCCATTCTCCCCTTTATTCACCCGAAAACACAACTCCCTCCCCGATCACTTTGCTCCCGATGTCGAAAAATAAGGTAACAATCGTAAAACTTTACTTTCCCTACTTCATTGCACGAATGTTGCTTGTTCTAGGCTCGAGTTTGATGAATAGAGTGAGTTGGTTTTTTGAATTTTGAATTTTTGGTTTTGATTTGATCAAATCCTCGAAGCATGGATGCTTTCCTCACGTTCACAAAGCTCCCATAGTATTCTGGGCGTAAGAATTACGGGGTTCATGGCCAAAAATGGGTTCAAAATGGTAGAGAATGCGAAGGGTTATTCTTGTTTAAAAATGTCGATTTGGGCAATTTTTTAAAAGTTATAGTGCCTAAATTTTTGCATGAAATAGTAGTAGAGTACTCTGGGAACACTGATCTGAACTTAGATTGTTAAAAACGGAAGTTTGGATCAAGAGACGCAATTGTTGCACCTCTTGAAATTCTGGAACGATGAAGGCCGCTATAGCGGCCTTGCTTCGCTATAGCGACGCTGCTATAGCGGATAAATTCTCGCTATAGCACCATTGACGTAGCGGGAGATTCTCCGCTATAGCAGGAGGCTGCCAGTCAGGCCAAGAATTTGACGTTTCTCCGAAAATTATTCCCTTACCACTATACAAGTTCTAACTCAACCCCCTTTTGTTAACTTGCAGATTTCACAACCCAGTGTCTGCCAACCAAGAGCGCATTCTGGCTTACGAGAGGTTTCCCGATGATGCTAGTCGGGAGAGATTCCTGGACTACTAGAGGACATGTCTTGCTATGAAGGGCCTTCAACATGAATAGGGTGGAAAAGAAAGCAAGGGATTTCTACAATCGATTTCGGGAGTTCAGTTGGGGTCCATTGGTGGAGGCTCCCCCTTTCGGGCGCTCGAGCTGGGTTCTATGCCATACTCCCTACCGTGCGTTGGGATGACCCCAACCCCACCATCTGCATCCGAGGAGTGGATGTCTTTGTGGATACCCGGACCATCAATGAGGTATTAGAAGTGCCTCATGTTTCGAATGTTGTGTACGAGACCAAGCTTCGTGAGTGGGATATAAAATGGCTGCGGGACACTCTGGTAGAGGAGGAGTTCAGGGACTAGGTCTACTGGCCCACCGCTGAGGGCATCACGAGTACGTACTTCTCAGTCGACGCTAGGAGGTGGCTGAACTTGGTGTCCTAGAGGATCCATTCGTTGGGCAACCTTATCAACGTGACTTATCCTCGGGCCTTGGTGGTGGTCTGTGCCATGCAAGGAATTTCAACTGAATGTGGGGGCGCAGATTGTGTCCGAGTGAAGGAACTTCTACCGGGGCACCAAGAAGGGCCCCTTCCTTCTCGGTCTGGTGTCTGCACGGTGCAGGCGAGTTCGAGTGCCCTAGGATGATACCGACAGGGAGGTGGAGATGGACGCGCCCTTCCACCCTCTCCGGGTGAAGGTGGTTGCCTCCAAGGGGAAGAAGAAGAGGAAGGTGGGGGAAGCAGAGAGCAACCAGGCTGCCGAGGGCACTGATGATGATGACCATCCTGCCCCTCTCTCTTAGTCCCAGCCCCCAATCACTAGCAGCCGCCTGGAGGCGGACTTGGCCGCGGTTAGGAGATTCATGGAGAATGCCCCTGCCGGAGCCGCAGCCCCACCTCCCCCTGGCCAGGACTATGCAGCGTTCCACAGAGAGCTTGATGAGGAGAAGAGGAAGAGGCGCTCCCGGGATCGTATGCTTGTACGACTGTGGAAGACCGTGAAGGTCATGTTCAGCTGCACCGTCCTTGACAGAGAGCTCCCCCAGCTAGAGCCAGAGGATATGCGGGAGTTCCCCTTCCTGAGCGACACATAGGCGGAGGACCCCGCCCCCGCAACCCTTGATGGTGATGAGGCATCCGACTAGGACCTCCCCCCCCTTACTCATATATGCTATTATTGTTTTTGGGTTTGCCCCCGTTTGGGGCATGTACTAGACATTATTCTCCCCTTCCTTTTCCCTTTTATTATCGCACATGGATGCTAGTTTCAACACTATTAAATTTATATGCATGCTAAATTAGTTCTATATGCGATATCCCCACTTTACGTAGTAGCTTACAGCTTAACTGTCGATTTGAAATATTCCGGGAATGAGAAGCAAAACAGGGGAAACATAGGGCAGGGATTCTATCTCGTCAATCCCGCTATAGCGTCTTGCACGCTGCTACCACGATGCCGCTATAGCAGAAAAATTCCTGCTATAGCGGGATCGTCGTAGCAGATCAGTCCCACTACGGCGGCTCCAACGACAGCAGCCCATAAATTGCTAATTTCTGCAAAGTTCCTTCATCTCCCATTTCCTGTTATCAATGTTAACCTTTGAAATCGCATTATGGTCTTAAATATAACCTCAAGACCTACCCCAACAAATGCATAAATAAGAACTTAGCACCACATTATCATAAAACTAGTTACGAATCACACCAGAAAACTATTCATAACATCACATTCCCGCTATCATACAAAAGTAGCCCTTTTTCCCATGGTTCCCAACCAATCCCGACTGTCCTGAAACCAGAGTCACAAATGATTATGTCTCCTTACCATTGTTATCAACGGTAAGTCCATGCCCAAAATTCAATACAAAATTTTAAGTTAAACCACATAGCAATTAATCACTAAACCCATCACACATTATCCAAGTTATGACCTTCCCCTGACCACAAATTTCACAATAATTCAAGCAATTACACACCACACATTTGCAGTCATTCAACCAACGCAATGCACCTAATCACGATTCTTGAGTTTCACCACTAATAAGTCCTTTTTCATTAACCTTTATTCGCCTCCTGGATGACCGTTAGTCAATTATCCATGCATTCACACAGCCTCTAAGGTCAGATACCAATTGGAACCTTTCCGGTTTCAACTTCCTTGCTTGTGTCATTTTAGCCGGAGACAACGACATTCAATTTACCTTGTCGAGATACCAATTGGAATTAAGAGATACCAATTGGACTCAACCCGTACAAGCAAGCAACAGACCGCAAGAAAGGAATGAAAGAAGTGGAACAATTTTCTAAAATGCTTCATAGCTTCCCGAAGATTAGATGTGGACGTCAACACACCCATCGGCAGGACTCTATTCAATATTTGCTCTTGTACTGGGAGATCGGTAACCTAGGCTCTGATATCAATTTGTCACGACCCAACTGTCGGTCCGTGCGGGCACCTACTCTAAATCACCTAGATAGGAGAACCCTTACCACCCGATTAAAATAGGAAATGCGGAAATAGATAGGAAACATGAAATGTCATCTTAATAAAATAAAAATCAATCTCAACCTTGATTACAAATGAAAGCTTTTTAATTGTACAACAGAACCCCTCCCTATGAACTAGTCTAAACAGGTACAAGAGCTACTAAGAGAAGAAAAACCAAAATGAAGACACAGCTTCCACCATGGGAAATGATAAGCAAAAGCTGCTGGAGATTACTATTCGCGTCACTGAGGAAACCTCACCTGATCCTGCAACCAGACTATACCCAAAAAAAGCATAGCAAGAGTAGTATCAGTACAAAAAATACGTACTGGTAGGCATCATCGATCCACCTGAATCCACCGCATAATATAATGTAAATATTCACAAAAAAATATACAACTTGAAAGCCATACAGTCCAGGTCCTTTATCACAACAACCCTTACTACCCAAGGAATTATCCGTGGACCTTATACATCCTTCCCCAAGCTTCTCTACCTCACTCTGCTGCCAACTCTACTATTAGAGGGCGGTCCATCCTTTTGTCTCGGTCATAACCTGACCCATAATACACTAAGACTATCCAAGCGTACCCGTCTTGCCAAACACTAGAAATACCTTACCAGTCTCAGTCCTGACATCAAAATGCTAGCTACCTTATTAGCAGGTCCGTCTCTTTCACTTAAGATCCTAAGTCACAACCTTGACTCCTAACCCTTAGCCAATTTAATAGGTCAACCTGTAAAACACTCAGTTACCATCCTGACTCAACCACCACACAAGACATGTCCCAAAACCACGATGAAAACCTATATAAGACTCAACAAACCTTTCAAGTAACCCGGACCACCCAAGGATCCCTAGGACATAGTCTACGGAGTTTAATATACAATCTCGATCTACTCAAGAACCATCCCAGCCTTTAAATACACCAATTCGACCACTCATGGACTAACATATAATAAATACATCACAATAAATAATCCTAGTTCACTCATGAAATCCACACACAGCAGAACAACCAAACATGTATCAGGTGTAGTACTCGATCCAATCACAATAGAACCTGTAGCAGGCGTGGTACCCGAGCCAACTGATAGATATCCCGTACCAGACGTGGTACCCGAGCCAACTAATAAACTGTACCAAGCGTGGTATCCGAGCCAATCAAAGAATCACAGATATCATAATAATCACAAACACAATGAATACAACCCACACTTGTAAAGCCAACAAGCATTTAAGACAAGTTCATTGAATGAGATTGACAATCAGATATCATTTAACATTCATTTCCTTATTCCCTAAACATGTATTGTACAAGCAATACTAATGAAACAGTTAACATGCACACATAACGTTATTTGGGTCACAAGTTAACCATCACCTACTCAAAACTTTGGTCCACCAACCTAGCTTAGATGGCCCTTCCCAGATAGATTTCCGGCTCATTCAATTAGCCCATAATACATAAATCTCAATACTGGACTTATTTAGGAGTACACATTCATCCCCAGGAAATTCCTTCCCTAATACTACGAACTCAGTACCTTTCATGTTCATCCCTTTTTCCTCATTCTTACAAGTCCGAGGATTCGCTATGACCTAGCAATCCTTTCACTTAATCATTACTGATGTCATGAACCTACCCCGAAATCCGATTACGCTGGGGTTAAGAATCATAAAATTAAATCAAACACTCAAATACACGGTCACATCACTCATACAGTAGATTTCCACCCCAATCTGTCAGCTCAAATATGTTAGTCAATTCAGACTCCGTGCCCGAAGGCCTAAGCATGAAATCTCCCGTCAATTTATAACATATTATGCATTCGAAACAGGTCTAAACTACTCAATTAACCTAGCCTACCTGGACGCCAAACAACTGCTTCAGAAGTCTAAACATGATTTTTTGACTTCATGGAGGCGAGTCCTGACGAAAAGTTGGCGTGAAATCCATGGGTTTTACCCCATTATAGTCGAAATCCCTCCTCTCCAGTGCTTCCATGCTATATGACAGCCTAGGAGGATTTTTGGAGCAATCCTCGTCTTTTTCAACTGAAGAGGAGAGATCAGAAATATTAAACCCGCATTTCGGGTTACTGGTTCCGTCAGCCCGCTATAGCAGCCAGCCAGCCGCGACAACGACGACACTATAGTGGGAAAATTTCCTCTATAGCGGGATGACGTCAGCCGGAGCAAAATTTTAAATTCTGAAATTTCTCGTCGTGTCACCCCAAATTAAATCGAGAGCTTTTTTCACAGTTTTCGTTATCCGCAATGAGGTGCCTTTTATTAACGACTGAACAGGTCGTTACATTATGATATAATTTTGACGAACATTATTCAGCCACTCACCAGTGCAAATGAATTTTTTGGCTAGAATTGGATGATTCAGTTGACAATATTCCAGAAATTCTGGATGACTCCCCTGAGATTCGAGCTTGAGGATAAGCTCTTTCAACGTGAGGAGGGTAATGTTGCGGACACGTTTGTGGGCAAGGAATTAATTATATTATTATTAGCTTTATTTATTATTCTAGAATAGAATTTGTTAGTTATGTTATTAGTCTAGAGTAGGATTTTATGTTTCCTAGTTTCACAAGGATTAAACTTCCTATTTGCTGTAATAAGACTCCTATTTAAAGGGAGATTTGAGGAATAATACGTACGCAAATTTCAGCAAAAGAAACAAGAGATCGGAGTTCTCTCTTCCATTGAACTCTAAGGTTTTAGCCTCCCTTTAACGAGCTGAAGTTATATACAAAATAGGTCGATCTAGGAATTCGAACAAAGGCAAGGGAAAGTCGAAGTCAATTGATTTAGATTTTCTTGTTTATCGTCCTGTGACTTGATCCTTCTCTAAAGATCCTCACGTTGATACATATGTATTATGCAATTTATATATTCAGAATGAATTTCTTTCTTTCTTTTTTGACACATGGATGACATTTCTTGGTACTACATTATGCTTTCTCTAGGTCAATGATCATCATGTGTAAACCTTTCATTATCTCACGATAATATTTTTATGATCAAATTTGATCACGGTTAATTTTCTTCAATATTCTAAACAAGAATATAAACTCCTACCAAACATAAATCCAAATTGGTTCACTATTACTCTCGTGGTATCCCTAAATATATGTACTGTCTATTTCCCGAAGTTCCACCATATGGCTCATAATTTTAATGCCATGCTAAAACACACATAAATTTATGTCTCGTTTTGTTCTAATTTCTACTATTTAATAAGTGAAAGCCTTTGGTACGACCAAGGGCATTTCAGTAAATGTAAATATGTGTATGAGTTTCTCTTTACTTTTATTCATATGAAGACGCATGTACCTATGCATGTTTTCAGGTTACAAAGCACCCATCATTTTCTGTTTTCCTCCATCTCTTCCACTCCTCTGTCTTGTTTCCTTCCAGCTTCCTGGTGAGTTTTTGCTCCCCTCCTCTTTCTTTCTTTGTTGCTCAGTTTTTGGTTTGTTCATGTGATGTATTTTTATTTTGTTATTTTGCCTTTTGAATTTCTTTGTAATTGTTGCTCATGTGTTTTTCTTTGTTTCCTTTTGTCTGGTGATTTTTTGTGTGTTCTTCCTCTTCTTTCTTTGAGTCTTAAATTTAATTTGCTCAGTTTTTGATTTTGGTTATGTCATTTCATAACATTCTTTTCTTTGACTGTTCAGTACTTTATTTATGTATTTATGTGGTGAACATGTAAGCAAATATGTTTGGAACTATAGTTCGAAGAATGGACAACAGAAGCATCTCTTATTTGGTGATAACTGAAGTAAGTTTTGTTTCGTTGTTTTCAGCTAATTGTGATTTCACCGCTCATATTTGGTTTGAGGTATTAACTAATCCCAAAATAAATTTTATGCTAAAATGATGAGATTAGTTATCCCATATATGGATATCCCACCTCCACCATTGTACCAAATGACCTTGTAACACTTCATACTCTCCAAAGGTTTAAAGAGCCTCAGCAACATGCAGTAACCTAACCAAAATATGCATTATGATTACCCGAAACAAATTTTGCAAATAACAGCAACCCAATTAGCATAAACCATCTTGGATTGTTGTATAAGTTATTTTTGGCAAAGTGCTACTACAATTACCCATTGTGCTACTTTTGATTCAAAATTCTGGATTTTCCAGCCCATTAGCTTCTGCCATGTTATATGGCTTTGTATATATGAAGTTAACGGAAGGTTACTTTACATTACTCTTAAATTCTCTTTTTACTTTCTAAAGGCAGTCTATGCTTTTTCGTGTTCAGTTGTTGCTTTCCATTTTGTTTGATATACACGAAAATTGGTACTGTTCTTTTAAGAATTTATGAATTGGATTTTGAATTATTATTTAGTTTTGAAGAGTTAACTTATCTGCTATACTACTTGATAAGAAATAGTACTTTATGTATACTTTGAATTCTATTTATGAAAGGTACACTAGATAACAATTCGTAATGATTTTGGAGGAAATACAGTGTTTAGTAATTGTAGTATTGAGATTCTCAATGTTGGTTGCGTGAAACAGGTATCACCCCAATATTGGTTTGAGTTTAGAAAAATTTACATCTTAGGAGATAACTTTAAGTTTTATGAGAACTATATCTTGAGCCTCTCAGATTGCAAGGTCAAGTGTGGGAATTGCTCGTATGTTGTCTATAGTGTCAAAGGACTTGGCTGTCAATTTTGAGTGTGTTGTGCTATATTGTGTTGACAGTAATATTTACGTTGCAACTGTTATCTAACTTTGCATATTTGATCTTTTTTCTAGGAAATACCTGGTGAAACACATGCTTCCAACTATAGCTGTTACAATATGGATTTTACTCGTCAAATCAAATTTTGTATTAGTTGGACCGCTAACATGACCACAACTTTGTCTTTGTACCAAGCTCAACAATGTAGGAGCATAACTGTGTCCTACAAATAAATATACATACTATATGAAGCATATTATGTTAATATTAGCTGATGGTACCACTTACTTTTTTTTATAGTCCTAATCAAGTAAAACAAATAGGAAATTATCTTGTTGAAAGTCTGATCTCTTTTGCACAACAATATTGCAAAAATGAGCACGGGCATGGGACATCTGGTATATTAGAATCAAGATACTCTTTCTTTACTCATTGGTCATCCTTCCCCTTCTTAATGTAGCATAAAATAGTTTGGTATGCATACTATAAGTCTCTACAACAACACCTTCGAGACACTTCCAAACCTCTATGAGAATACTATGTGAATCAGACGTTTTTCTAATCCATATTTATAATCACATCCTTTACTTCAATCAACCTAATATACAAGTGTAGCTAAGATCTATAAAGTTATCCTCGTAATTTGCGTTGAACACTTGATCATAATAGCATCTCCATTAATCTCTGATTTCATATCAATTTTAATAAACTTCACTTGAATTAAGGCTTTATAATTCCTCCTCTCCCAAAATATGCTAGTTTGTACATTTCTTTCTCCTCTTTTCATGGCCCTAGCTTATGGTATACACCATAATGATAGATTTACTCCCTCTGTCCATACAGCATTCTCTCTTTTTTACTCTGTTCTTAAAAAAATGTACATTTTCTATATCTAAAAGCCTATTTAATTTTAAACTTTTCATTTTATTCTTAATGTAATGATTTTATAGACACAATGTCACCAATTATTCAGGATCACAAGCATTCAAAAGTCTTTCTTTTATAAAATACATGCACAATCAAACAAGTTAACTTAAAATGTTGATTTCAAAATCCTAGTTTTTAGTTGATCCATAGTTTAAAATATCGTTACTACTTATTACCACTTTATCCAGGATGAAATGTTACTCAACAGTCTTAGAAATGTAGAGATGTTGATCAACATTCTACTTAATAGCTTCAAGCCTTTGTAGTGGAGTATAAACTTAACTCTTTTAACTTAACCTAGGAAAGAAAAGAGATTGCAGTATATTTATACACAAAATCCAGAACAAAAGTTGAAAAGTAGAAATGCTGCACCAAACCACTTTCTACATCCCTCAGTCCACTAAAACATGAATCATCTAAGCAACTAATCGAATACGAAAAAAACATAAACTAATCAGGCTCTTTGAAAATGGACAAATAATCAACCAAGGGATTGCCAGATTTGTGCAACTGCAACTCAAACAGCAGCAGAGCCAAAGAGACTCCAGTTGTGCACTTTGAAACTAGAGACTGCAAGTTTAAAAACTTCAGCCATTGGCATAACTCCAGACTGTGCAGCAGGTACGGCCATGCCTGCCCCAACAGCAGTAGCACTCTCACTCAAGGGGCTGCCAATCACAAAGGTAAACAAAGAAAATGTTAAATTTGACTTTATGGCTTTAGAAACAGCAACAGTAAATCGAGTTATCGTCCAAACTTACTTAATTACTAGAGGCTCATATGCAGTTATCAGAACATCCGTCTCAACTTCCTTAAGGCGAATGTTTGCCAGGTACACCTAAATGGGACACGATCAGATCTCATCTTGCAGTTGCATGAGGGGGTAGGGGGTGGAAAGGGAATTTACAAACTTACCTTAACCAAGTTCTGTGCTTCCCTCCCTTGTTTTCCTTTAGAAACTGCCTATGAATTGAATAAGGTCGATCAGGATTAGCTTGACAACATGAAATGATAAATTTTACCAACTAATAAAAGAAATTTATGAAATTTTACAATTAGCTGTCTAGCATGTCGATGACTCTCATCCTAGTTGAAAGTTTGTTTGTTGGGAGATCTAACAATCTTCACATCTACTTTCGTTTTTCCAGAAAATAATGTAAATGAAGAAGATACTTTTGCTTTACCAAAATCCTCTTCTGGCAACGTGCATTTCAGAACATTGTCACATAACATGATAGAGGAGCACCATTACTAAGTTCCTTATCCAACAAAAAATTTCATGTGCATCTTGCCAGGTCACTTAATGAATGTATTACATGTAAAAAAATAAAGAGAAGATCGCCAAAATGTGGAGTTGATAAAGGGACCAAGTTCATCTATCAGTTATATTCAAAGCAAATTCAAGTCATCAAGGCCATGAGTCATAATTTTCAGAAAATTACACGATGGAATCTACCAACTTTGCAAAGAAAAGTATAAATTCTAAAACTCGTATCATACAGTAGCACAAACGGCGAATTTACTGTAAAGAGAATGGAGGTTCCTTTTTTTTTTTTTTAAACCATGGTGAAAGGGAATGGAGGTTCTTAGGATAGAGATGCTAACTAGTCATTAAGCAAAAATGATGCTTCTGTGGTTCTGCCTAACGGTATATGACCTTCATGGTAACTACCCAATTCCGATGACAGATTAAAAGAGCTTTTGTTCCCATCAAAACCATGTCATACACATGAAGATCCATAGAAATAAGATACCATTTCAAGTTAAGATCATACATAAATGCCGAGCACTTCTAAAATAACACATACCATTTTAAAAATTTAAAAAAACAGTAACATACCATTTGACCAACAGCGGTGGTGATGACAGCAGGCATGTTTCTATAGGACAATCCAGGGGCCTCAAACACGGCTGACTGCTCAGTGATCTGTAGATATAAACCGAAAAAATCAATAAGATAATCTCTGAGATGCTATGTAACCGAATAACTTATAACGATTTGGGCTTAACCAACGATTGAACTGCAAGCTTCAGAGTAATGAACAAGTTCAATATCTCACATATCATGTAAAAAAATTCCCGTTTATATGATTGTAAATACAAGAAAAATTATTTTGCAATGTAATAATACTGGACCTTGAAGAAAAACTCCTCGGAGAATTATTGGAGAACTGAATTACGTTAAACAGATCAAAGAGATAATATGGAATAATGACATTAAACAAGTTAAAATCATAAGATTCTTTTGAAAAAATTGGAAATGCAAATAGAGGATTAAACAGTAATAAATGGAGGAAATCCACTGATTTAGTGCCAGCACTACAAAGCTGACTAGCAGCATTGGATAGATGATTCAGTTTGATCAATAATTAGCTTAAGCTCTGGGAAAGATGCATTATTCGCTTGGGATGTATGAAAATGAGAAATATGATGTTGGAGATCAACAGACCAGCGAACCACATAGAACACTTTAGGAGGAAGCAATCCCCAACAAAAAGCCAAATGTTGATCCTTCAACCATTATGTTATGTTGCAATTCATTCTTTCTTTCCCAAGTAAGCAATGGCCTTTTTCTTAAGTAGCTTTCGTCCTGGTTTTGCTAGGATCAGTTAATGGGGAAAACGAAGATAAATTCTATTTTACTCTGCCCTGCTTACCATTTCAAAAAAAAAATCACTCTGCCTTCTGGGGATCAGTGTTTAAACGGATTACCAAAATGCCTGAGTAGTGCATGAGAATTCACACCTAAAACTCGAGAAACACAGAGTAGCAGGATTTTGAAACAGGAACAAGAGTCACAATAGTTTTTAATACCAGACAACTCATACAAATTATGTTCAACCTAGTTCGTTCAGTTTGCAGTGCCTCCTTGTTCCATTTAAAACTACTTTTTGGGGGGATAAAATCCTTGGAAAACTATTTGTTCAGTCAGTCAGTCAGTCAATCAACTGTGCCTCAGTCCAAAATTAATTGGGTTGGATGTATAAATTCTTTGTACCTGTTTTGCTCAATTTTAAATTTTTTGAGAAAACCAAAAAAGAATTGAGGAAAAAGGTAACAACAATAACAACAATCCATATGAACCGATCAAAGAATGATAGGTGTTGGCATGTGGTCATGTCCCTACAATTAGTTCATATAAGCATATATATTCACTACCTTGAAAAGCATATAAAATTTTAATCAAACAGAAACGAAGAGAACAAAAATTAAGTTATCCCAAAACAATTGATCTTCTCTAAAGAAAGAAGAAGAGCTTACTGTAGTTCCCTCAGCATCTTGCTCATTGGCAAGGTCTTGAAGAAACCAGGTGGCACTTCCACTGTCTGCTACATCCATCTTCAGATCCAGAAGCTCAATTATCAAACTCTCATCGCGCGCAGGGTCCACAAAAACCTCCTGCAATCAAACAATCAAATTCAAACAGAAGATTAGAAAGAAAAAAAAAGAGTGAGGCACTATCCAAAATAATAATAAAAAATCCAGTATAACTATGCAAGTGTGTGCCTTTCTTAATTTAATCAAAAGTAAACAAGAACAAAGGCAATAGACCTCGTATAATTTAAACAAACAAAGCAAAACAAATCTGAACAAAACATCTAGAAGAACAAAGGATGAAACACAATCAACAACAATATACTACATACCCAGTGTAGTCTCACAAAGTGGGGTTATTGGGAGGATAGAGTGTACAGAGACCTTACCAGAGGTATTTTCGATAGACCCTCGAGGCTCAAGGAAAAACAGTCCAAAGCAGTTCAGTAACGGAAGAACAAAAAACAACATATAATAACAAAAAAGGAACTACAAAAAAAAAACGTAATCAAGGTACAAGGAAACAACAGAGAGTAACAGAAATCGAAGAACAAGAAATACTATCACTATACTAAACACAATAAAAAATAAAATAATCCCAGAAATTTCATCCAAGGTTGAACTTTCACAATGGGAATTGCAAAGGGGTTGTCTCTAAATTCAACCAAAAGTATAAAAATATTAAATTAAAAAAAGAAGAAGCAAGAAACCTGATGATCAGGAACTTGACGCACATTACTGACATCCTGCAAAATGAATGAAATCAAAGTACACCCTTAATATTTTCACTTCATGGGAAATTGCAAAATCATATAAATTATCAAGAAATAAATAAATAAATAAAATTGGAAAAGAAGTAAAAAAAAAAAAACCTGGAAACGGAGAGGGAAAGTAGTGGAAATAGAGCCACCGAAGAGAGGACGGTCAGCAATAGAATCTCCAGCCATATTGAATATTCTAATTCTTTAGAGAAGAAAAACTATGTATATTTATGTATGTTAGTAGAAAGAAGTAGAGAAATCCAGAAAAAAAAAAAAAAATATATATATATATATATATACTACTATGAATTCAACAACAGTGCTTGCTTACAACGCCAACTTCAACATTTCCTTTCAAAGTTTTTTCTTTTTTTAAAAAAAAATAAATCTTCAACGAGAGTGCTTAATGCTTGTTTTGAACGCTAAGTACAAATTTTCCGTTAAAAGTTTAATTTTAAAAAAAAGTGTTAATTTTTTTTTAAAAAAAAGTACGAAATTATAGTTTTAAAAAAAGCATATCAGAGCCAGGTTTCTTTAGAGAAGAAAAACTATGTATATTTATGTATGTTAGTAGAAAGAAGTAGAGAAATCCAGAAAAAAAAAAAAAAATATATATATATATATATATACTACTATGAATTCAACAACAGTGCTTGCTTACAACGCCAACTTCAACATTTCCTTTCAAAGTTTTTTCTTTTTTTAAAAAAAAATAAATCTTCAACGAGAGTGCTTAATGCTTGTTTTGAACGCTAAGTACAAATTTTCCGTTAAAAGTTTAATTTTAAAAAAAAGTGTTAATTTTTTTTTAAAAAAAAGTACGAAATTATAGTTTTAAAAAAAGCATATCAGAGCCAGGTTTCGATCCTGGGACCTGTGGGTTATGGGCCCACCACGCTTCCGCTGCGCCACTCTGATGGTATTGATTAAGAGTGTTCACGGTTTGAATAAAAATCGAACCAAATTGATTAAATAAACTGTTTTTTAATTGGTTTGATTTGATTTTATTTTACTTTCTTAAAAATCAATAATATATGGTTTGGTTTCTGATTTTGTTCAAAAAAATCGTATAAATAACCAAATCAAATCGATAAATTATACTCCCTCCGTTTTAATTTGTTTGGCCTGCTTTTCTTTTTAGTCCGTTTCAAAAAGAATGTCTCTTTCCTTTTTTAGAAACTCTTTAATTCCAACTTTCCACGTGTTATATTCAAGACTATAAAAAATATTTTAATACATTTAACATATTTTTAATTTAAGACCACAAGTTTCAAAAGTCTTCTTTACTTTCTTAAACTCCGTGCAAAGTCAAAATAGGCCAAACAAATTGAAATGGAGAGAGTATACCTATTTTTTTTATAATTATATATACATAATATATTATTTTTTATGAATAATTTTAAATATCTTATATATGTTTCCATCAAAATTTATTTATATTTTAAATATCTTGTATTAGACGTACGACGTGTTATGTTTTATGTGGTAATCTCATGATTTTTTTTTTCTGTTTAAATGAATTGTTGTCTTTTTTTTTTTCCTTTTGAATATATCATTTTTTAATTTTCGTGTATGATTATAAACGAATAACCGAACCAAAATCGATAATAACCAACCGAGAAATGTATATTATATTTGATTTAGTTTGGTTTGATTTTAATAATTTAAAAATTAATTATATTGTTTTAGTTTTGGTTTTGATCAATACCCGACTCAAATCGGCCCGTGAAACACCCCCAGTTTAGAATTATTCATCTTGATAACTATTTGAGAAAATCAAATTGATGAAATGTGAGTTTAGAGTTATAAATTACTTAAATTAAGATAAATCGCTTTCGAAAGATTTATATTTAAAAAGAGTTGAGAATCGTTAAGTTCACTTGATATGATATTTTAGATATAATTCTGTTTTCATTTGCAAAAGAGAAAAATTTACAAAAAAATAGAATCATATTTTACATATAATTCTGTTTTCATCGGCAAAAGAGAAAAAAATTATAAAAAATATATTTTCTATTAATTAAGATTATAATAAATAAGCTATTGACTTTAGTACTTTTCTCTTAATTATTTCTTATTTATTCGTTGATAAAAGAGCTCAGTCTTGTATAATACTGATGTGGTACACTAACAAGATACCATAAAAGGCTAATTTATGGTTGTGATCATATTAATGTCATGTGCCAAAAAAAAAGGTATGGATAGACCTATAATTACTTTGGATCAAAAGGGTACTTGCGAAATTAGTTAATGAGTGAATAAATCAAAATAATTAATTTGCTTATTAGGACAATTTGTATACTTTTTTCTTAAATTTAGAATAGGATCTCATAATCTTTCTTCCAGAACTCTCAAGGGACATGTACGCATTACATTACAACATGAAAATAATGCAACAAATTAATTACTTAAAAATAGAGGTAATTTTTAAAATAAATTTCTAAAAGATTTGTAATTTAAAAACATTTTATTAGTGATAATTAAAAATAAAAAATAATATACACGATAAAGAATAAGAGACAAAGTGGAACGTGTATATATATACTCCCTCCATCTCATTTTATGTGACACATTTTCCTTTTTAGTTCGTCCCAAAAAGAATGTCATCTTTCTATAATTAGAAAAAATTTAATTTTGAAATTTCTCTTTTACTCTTAATGAAATAATTTACAATCACACAAATAAGGATTATTTTGGGTCACAAGTTTCAAAAGTCTTCATTTTTTTCTTAAATATCGTGTCAAATCAAAGGGTGCCACATAAAATAAAACGGAGGAAGTAATATATATATATATATATAATTCAACTAGAATATGTACATAATATTAAACGAACAATCATAATATATTCTCTATATATACAAGAGGCTTGGCCAAGCACCTCTTGGTTGTCTTGCCAGCTTACTGTCAAGGGGCAATTTTGGTATTTGATAATATTTTGGTTTGAAGGTTATTGTACTTCATAGTATTTATTGTGTACCTTTTGCTAATTAGACAAAAATATTCACATACTTTTATATATTTTCTCCGTGTAGTTGGTTAAAGTGTGGGGCCATATTTTACTTTTCATTCCACGTGGTACAGATAATACATGGTACTGCTAATTTTAGCACTCATCTCTGCATGGCTTCACTGCTCGAAAAATTTTATGGTGGGAGAGGCATACATGTCATAGTTATGTGAGGGTATTTTTAATTAATAAAATATATTATGAATTTCATTTCATTACAACTTCTTTTTTCTTTTCACCCTTTCACCTCTACCTTCTTCCATTCACCCCTCTAGCTAATATATAGTACTACTTTTTATTTTTTTATTTTATTCATGTTATTTCATTGCACAAATTAAACAACACAATAACAAGGTCGAAGCATAGTGAAAGTAGTAGTAGATATTTTGTTCATGAAAAAAAGATATTTTATTTAAAAAATTTAAAATTAGAGTTTGAAGTTGTGTTGATCATATTTTTATAATAAATATTTAAAATTAAAATTTTCAGATAAATTTTATCACGGATTATACAACTTTAAATTTTATACAATTTTTTTATTTTCTTATTATATAAAAGTTAATTATCTTTAAAGTTTATCACACAATAATATTTTTTATCACATAAAAGTCATCCATTTTAAAATTTATCACATAATTTTATTTTTTTTAAAAAGAGGTGTTTATGTATTTTACCGGGGCGAATTCATAGGTGCGTGAGTGGGGGTTGAGTGGGGTTCTCAGGAACCTAGTAACTTTTATACAAATACTGTAATTGAATTGAGAAATTTAATAAATATAAAAAAATTATGAGTTAAAAATTTATAAATAAAGTGTGTTGATTTAGTGCCAGAAAAAGAACTTGTTAATCTTTATGACCTCTTGATTGATAGTTTAATCTCTTTGGTCATCACATAGGTTTAATTTTATCTTTTTAAATTTTTTAATTTTAGATACATAAAAATTCACACAAATTTCAAATTCTGAGTATGTTTCTGTATTTTACTATACAAATGGGTATATTAAAAAAAGTAAAATAATTAAATCATATTTTTAATATTAATGTTAATGAGTAAAAATTATAATACAAAAATTAAAATAAGGAAAGAAAATATAAATTGTATCTCACAACGAGTTTAGAATTATGAAGTGAAATGTTAAGAGATTTCTAAAATTATCTCAAATGTAATTAACTTATTTTGAAGTGCCATATAATTGTTTTATACAAAATACGATAATTTAGATAAAATTTACTTTAATTAATTTAGCTAAAGCTAAATGGCTTTTATGTGACAAAAAAATTGAAGAAAATAAATTTTTATATTATAAACTTTAAAGTTGAAGACTTTTGATTTATGAAAATATCAAGATAAAGAATTTTTTTTTGTTTGAGTAAATAAATCAAACATCTATTTAAATCAAAAAATAAATAAATTTAAAAGCAATTAGACCTAAAAAAAAAATATGAGAAAGGAAAGAACTAGAGGGAGAGAGAAATAGTAGAAACTTTGACCCACTTTTATGATAGTGGGATTTCATCTTCTTTAGTTATATGCATTCGTCTCAATAAGCTGTAAAATCTCAGTCATTTTTCACTTGAAGTTGATGCGTGTAATTAAAAAAAATAGACATATTATATGTTGTTAACTTAACTATCTAATAAACAAATAAAATATATTTAAATTTTTTTCAAAATTTGAATTGAAAGTGTCTAATAATTAAAATACCTTATTAAAAATATTTAATTAAAATATGACTTAATTCAAGCATATAAATGAAATATTTTGTCAAATTTAAGGTGTAAACTATATTAAGCCTAAATACTTTGAGAAGATTTCCATGGTACATGGACCACAATTCTATGAATTGCATGACAAAAAGGATAACGCAATCGTAACCACAAAATTTGTTTCGTATACGCACAAAACTCAAACAAGATATTTAAACTAAGTAAGCGTTTGGCCATAAAAAATAAAAATATATTTATTTTATTAAAATTTTTAAAATTAAAATTGGAATTGTGTTTGCCCATAGTATTTGAAGTTAATATTTAAAATTCAAAAGTATTTTTTAATTTATTTTTTTGAATATACAATATAATTTAAATGAGGTTATTTTATGAAAATAACAAATTTAGATTTTTTCTAAAAAAATAATTAAAAAGTGAAATCAAATAAAGTCAAAACACCTCAAACTCTAATACACACAATTCATAAATCCATTTTCATATTGGTGTTTTTATGGCCAAACAAGAATTTCGAAATAAAGTGAATAAATATTCTGGAATAAAGTGAATAAATATTCTGAAATAAAGTGAATAATATTCATAGTCAAACGGGTTTTACGTTTTTCTTACACTTTGTTTAGATGATTATTACTCATGGTTTCATGATGTATGATATTGTACTCTATTGTAAATATAAGAGAAAAAACATCAAAAACACCTCTAAACTTATCCGATAAACTTACTTTAAACCTTTAACTCCACATATATTTATTTACTTCCCTTAACAACTTTAAGGGGTCGTTTGGTTTGAAGACAAGTTATGCTGGGATTAGTTATGCTGGGATTAGTTATGCTGGGATAAGTTATGCTGGGATTAGTTATGATGGGATTATTTCTTATTGAGTGTTTGGTTTGTTGTATTCAACATAATATACATTGCATAATTTTTAAGAATAAGTTGTTTGTTTACAAAAATACCCTCCACCTTATTTAATTTTATTTTTTTATATTTTCTTGCCAGCTTTAGTTATTCATTTAAAAAAAATTAAACTTCCATCTTATTTAACTTAAATATTTTGTGTGTGCATTCCCATGATTGTTCCGTGTGTATTTAAAAATAAAACTTCCATCTTATTTAGTTTAAAAATAAAACTTCCATCTTATTTAGTTTAAAAATAAAACTTTCATCTTGAGATTGTTAAAGTAAAAGAAGATTTATTGTTTATGTCTCTTCATTTAAGCACATATCACTCCTATATTGTAAGCTTTAAGGTTATCTTCATTTTAATTGATATATAAAATACAAACTTTCAAGTGATTAAAAGAATATTTAATTAAAAATATGTAATTCAGCGTTAGAGAAATCAAAATATGAATAAACATAAAAATTAGTCAAATAAATTCAATATGTAATTCGGCGTTAGAGAAATTAAAATATGAATAAACATAAAAATTAGTCAAATAAATTCAACGTATAATACATTCATAAATAAAAATTATATTTATATAGTGTAATTTTTTAATGAAAAAATATGAAGAATTATCATAAAATATCAAGTAATGAAGGTTGTAAATGTTATTATACATGTTATTAAAAATGATGTAAATATACATGGATATAAAAGTGAGGTATAAAAAGAGTTTAAGAGGATAACTTTGTCTTTTTACCTATTTTATCCCGGGATAAGTTATCCCGGTATTACTATTCCACCCAAAGGTAGGAATAACTTATCCCAACACTAACTATTAATCCCGGGATAAGTTATCCCATGCTTTGTAACCAAACATGGAATTAAGTGGTACTAAAAATTTATCCCGGGATTAACTTCTCTTATCCATCACACCAAACGACTCCTAAGTGAATTAAATGTCACCCCTAATGTTGATGTGACATAAAAAGAAAAGGAAAAAAAAGCGAATTTTTTTAACAAAAATAAGCTGGTCCCACTATTATTATATTATATATAATAAAAAAAATTAAAAAGTAAAGAAAATACCCCCACCCCTACCCCTTTCTTCTTCACCCCCCTCTCCCCCTCTCCCTTTCCCTGTTTCAAACTTTCTTAAGCTGATTCATGATGCAAATACACACAATTTTAATTTTATTTTATTAATCAACAATATGAAAAATTGGGTAAGCCACACACAGTACATTTCTTACTGAACCAAAATCAAACTCTAATACACTAATTAATTAACTTCTTAATTAAAATTATTGATTAAAATTAAACATCACAATCAAATTATTGATACACGCCGCTCTTAGGCACCGGAAAATTATCCATCGGACTAGAAAATTCATCGTGCAAAGCAAAATTTTTGTCGGAGAACAACGAAAGTTAGAGATTTTCATGGAGGAATCCTAAGCCAGGAAGAGTCAAATTTCTTGTGTAGTGTGTAAAATTAGTTGGAGAAGAGTCCATAATAGCAATGAAACTTGGAGCTGATTGCAGTGCATGCAAGGTGTTCGACAAAATGTCAAAGACAAAAGTTGGATCAAAATTAGTAGCAGTTATGGAGAAACAGGACATTTGCTCCTTCTTGAAGTTGTGATCTCAATCACCGATGAGTGGTGGTATTGTATCAAAAGTAATAGTAGTTGTGGCAGTGGTGTTGTATGAGAAGGAGTCAAGGAGCGACGGGAGATGACTGAAAATAAGAACAAAATATGGTGTGTGTGGGAGGGGGTTGGGTGGGAGTGGGGTGGGGGGGCAGAGAAAATTAATAAAAATTAAATTTGTTAGTGAGGTGGGTTTTTAAAAAAAATATTTTTATTATATAATATATATATATATATATATTAGTGGGGTTATTTTTTTTTTAAAAATAATTTTTGACATGGCTTTGATGTGACAATGACGTGACGATGACAGGCGATGATGTGGCGTGTGTGCATTACACCTTCCATTGTGAGACTAATATTATAGTAGTAGGGTGATATTTAATTCACTTTAAAGTTGTTAAGGGGATAAATAAATGAGCGTGAAGTTAAAGGTCTAAAGTAAGTTTATCGGACAAGTTTAAAGGTGTTTTGATGTCTTTTCTCTAAATATAATGTTTGGATAAACTGTAACGTTTGCTGCTATTTAATATTATTTTTATTATTTGGTTGATTGTATTGTACAGTATCGCAACTGATAATTTTACTAAAATGTCCTAAATTATTATAAATGTTAAATTTATCAGTAATTGCTAATAAAATAATTAAGATAATTTTCTTTATGCTAATTTGTCACAAATTATGCCTTGTAAATATATTAAGTTATTAAATTCATATTAATACTAACAAAATTAATTTTTAAAAAATAGGTTAAAACAAATATACTTGGATTCATTTTTTTTTATAGCAATAAATTTTATTAGAAGAAGAGCAAAAACATGCTCGCATATAAGAAGTATACCAAAAAGTAAAAAAATTACAAAACAATATGATTTTCTAATAGGGTAGGATATTTGGGTGAAGCTAAATAATATAGGGTAAAGGATAAAATAGAATTATGTAATATTAAGTAAGGGCATAATTGAAAAATAAATTAGATAATCATGGAATCCCACCAAATAGGTGGTTATATAAAATAGATTTTTTAATGATTACCTAACTATGGAATCAAATCATACCAGACCATATATTTTAAGTAACAATCAACACAAATATAATACTGTTAATAACGATACCATGGGTAACAATCATCCAAACAAAGGGTTAAGGTTAGTACATAAGAGATATTTGTCCAAATATTCTCTATTTCTACTCGATGCTTCTTAATTTCTACAACAAAAGATGGAGTATTTTCTTCTTGTTCCTCTGCTTGTCTTCATTTTCTTTCTTCATCAATGGTTTTTTAGCCCTTCAAAGAGGTTATTACCACCATCTCCAAGAAAACTTCCAATCATAGGCAATCTCCATCAACTTGGATCTCTTCCTCACCGTTCTCTCCATAAACTATCTCAAAAATATGGTCCAGTCATGTTACTTCACTTGGGCAGTAAGCCAGTGCTTGTTGCTTCCTCTGTCGATGCTGCTCGTGATATCATGAAAACTCACGATCTCGTGTGGTCAAACAGACCTAAATCTATCATGGCTGATGGACTCTTTTATGGCTCTAAAGACGTAGCCTTTAGTCCCTATGGTGAATACTGGAGACAAATTAGAAGTGTTACCGTGCTTCACCTTCTCAGCAACAAAAGAGTCCAATCTTATCGTCGTGTGAGAGAAGAAGAAACATCTAACATGATTGAAAAAATTAGGAAAGAGTGTGATTCTTCGAATTCAGTGATAGATTTGAGAGATGTTTTATGCTGTATGACTAATAACATAATCAGCAGAGTGGCCATATGGAGGACATATAATGAAGGGGAAAGTGGAATAGCTGTTAAGGCTCTCCTGGAAGAACTTCTTCAACTTGTAGGTACTTTTAACATTGGAGATTATATTCCATGGCTTAAATGGGTCAATAAAATCAATGGCCTGGACACCAGAGTGAAGAAAGTAGCTAAGGATTTGGATGCATTTCTAGAGAGCTTGATTGAAGAACGAGGTGGGAATTGAACCACTTAAGCTACTAAGATTTTCAATGTCCTGTACATCTCTTTTATGTTCTTGTATGCAAAATTTCTTATTTTAACATGTTCCATTGATAATATTAATCATATCTATATTTATATCTATCTATCTATATCTTTATCTATATCTATATCTATACTATATTAAAAGTGTGAACGACATTATAATGTGATTTAAACTTTTTGCCATTTATTAAAAGACTTCGCAATAGATAAAATTGTCTTTTTACTTATTTTCTCTAATTATTATTTAATTAAACCATTTGATTAAATATATAGAGAATATGGTTAGCATCTCTAAATATGAAGAAAATGAAAAAAAAGAACGTACTATTTTCATTTTTGAAAAAATAAAAAAATTACCATAATTATATTTTCTTTTATTGAATACAACTTTACTTATTTAAGTCCGGATTCCGTTTCGATCCTTTTATACCATTAATATAGCTTATGTTGTGTCTTAAACTCCTATTCCGAATCATATGCAGTGATATATATATATAAATTCTACTTGAGTTGAAAAAGAACACATCTATATGAAATATAAGGTAATTGAACTTTTGTGTCGGCACATTTACACCAAATTCTCAGTTGTCTTATGTTAGGATATTATTTTGGTATTTCTTGCGGTAAGATGTTTTTATTTGTTCTGTGTTCCTTTTATATTTAATTGGTAAAAAAAAATTATCAATTGAAATTTTGATAATGTCTACAATTGAAGAGATAAGTTTGTTTGTGATATGAAGTAAGTTTTTTAAACTTTTATTATGTTCTTGAAATTTTTTATTTAAACTTTTGTCCTTCATTAAAATACTCTGTTTTAGATTAAATCGTCTTTTTACTATTTTCTTTCAAATATTATGTAATTGTCTATATAATATTTTAAATTAAAAAGTCCTAAAATATAAGAAATCCTAAAATATATGATAATAGCAAAATATATGGTAAAAATTATTAAAAAAACTATAATTAAGAGTCCCAAAATATATGATAAAAAAAGAAAAAAATATAATTAATACAGATGACAAAAAATTGAAAAAGAAGAAAACCTTAATAACCTTAGTTATCCTCTGAGGTACATTCGTGTGCCTAAGATGATATTTGATGGAGAATGAAAAAAGAAACTAATTTTCTACTAAAGAAAAACCACGTGAAATAATAAGAAATTTAATTCTTATAAGTCTAGAATTAATTTTTCTTTCTTCATTCGGATTGTAAATTTCTCTCTGTTTTTCTATGGTTGAAATCTTATGGGTTTCTATTTTTGTGTCGACTAAATCTAATTGATTTTTTTTTTGTTTTGTTGCATCTGACTATCTCAGACAAGTATGATTTTGCGCTTAATTTTTGTTAGATTATTTTTTGATTTGATTTTTATTATTAGTTCTTGAGTCGAGGATTTATCGCAAACAATCTCTCATTCCATAAAAGTAGTAATAGTAGGGTAGGGGTAAGTTCTGCGTGCACGTATGTTATTGTTGTTGTTGCAGATATTAGATGTGCTTGTAGGCTGCTATAATGGCTAGAATTTTGCTTGGACGTCTACTTGCACATTCACCAACATTGAAAAGGTAGGCATTTCATGCTATTCTTTGTTGTATTTTATATAATTCTGAAGACATGTACTTTATTTTAACAAAAAATAAATGTATTGTTTTGTCACGATTCAGACCACCGTGAGTGGCACCTACCCAATCCCCCGGACGAGCGAACCATCAACGACTCAGAATCTAATCATTCTAGCAGCTTAAAATCAGTATGCAAGAAAGTAAACTAGCAATTCAATAGCAATCTCAACTATAATGAATAACTTGCGGAAAATCCCCTAGAACCTAAAAGTCATCGTACCAAAACACTACCAAATGTCTAGAGTACAGGGATACAACCCCAAAATAAAAAAAAATCTAAGACTGAAACAAGTGGGTTATAACTAAAATGAAAGAGACCAAGGAAGTTCGATCGAAGCAACTCACCCTTGATGTCTTGAAACGCTGGGTCTACAAGTGAGGTCGCATGTCAGCCGCTGAAAGATTTCCTGTACACACAAAAAGAAGGCAAGTGCAGAATCAGTACACAACCCCCGTGTACTGATAAGATCATCAGCCAGTTCCAAATAAGCAATATATGAACAGTACAATAGCCAATTAAAAGGACCAAAAACATGTAAACAAGCCAACAAGTATCCCTAGACTACAAGTCTCCTCCTAGTTTATCTCCACATGTAACCCACCTTCATACCCATGATCAACAACCAACAATAACCATTAAATATGTTGTTTTACATAGCCCGGACCCACTCTGGGACCCCCCTTAAACAACACCTAAGTGTTAAACATGCAACCCGGTCTACACCAAGATCAAATCACAAATCAATACAACAACAACTCGGCCTCTCAAGGACCATATGCAATATCACAAATCATAAACACAACCCGGTCCACTCAGGGAACCATTACTAAAATGCAACAATACAATAAAGTAAATCCGTACCAGGCGTGGTACCCGAGCCAACCAGTTAGTATTCCGTACCAGGCGTGGTACCCGAGCCAACCGTTAGTATCCCCGTACCAAGCGTGAAACCCGAGCCAACCGAATGTCATGCAAAATCCACAGTCACAAACAATGAATAATCAACACTTGTAAATCAACAAGCAATAATACTTAGTTCATTTCACAAGACTGATAATAGGACCCTTAGACATTCCTAATCATTCCCTAAGCATGCAACTCATACAATACTTAGATGACAATACACAAACATACAATGCATACAGGAATCAATAACCATCACCTAGCTCGAATTATATCCAAGCTCTATTGAACCGGAGCTTTCCTCCTTTCAGGATCCCTTGCTTGTTCTTGGTCTAGAAACAAATATACACTAACCAAAATCAATCATTATGGCCTACAATTTACACGAATTATGCAAAACCCCCAAACTCCAGGCCAACCATGATCATTCCACCCATTCCTGGGCTTTCCCATAATTAATTCACCTAAATTCATCATTTTTACGGATACTTTTAAGAAATTATAGCTAAGTGATCACCACCCCTCATCGATAATCAAGACCCAAGAACTCTAGCACCCTAGAATCCCCCTTTTCCCTGGATTTTACCATCCTAGGTCATTCCAAACCTTTCTCCAAGTCCACCCCTAGCAATTCTATAGCGTAGGAAAGATAGTACGGAGAATCCCCCTTTTCCCTTTTTCCAAACCTTTCTCTAAGTCCACCCCTAGAATCTCCCTTTTTCCTGGATTCTACCATCCTTTTTCTTCACAAACAATACTGGAGCACCCCAAGGCGAAGCACTGGATGGATAAATCCCTTATGTAGGAGTTTCTGAAGCTGAGTCTTAAATTCTCTTAACTCTGCCGGAGCCATACGATACGGAGGAATAGAAATTGGGCGAGTGCCCGGCTTCAAGTCAATACAGAAGTCGATATCCCTGTCCGAAGGCATACCAGGCAAATTCACCGGGAAATACCTCCTGAAACTCTGAAATAATTGAAACTGACTCAATAGATGGGGACTCCACACTATCATCCCGGAGATGGGAAAAAAAGGCTAAACACCCATTCCCCACTAGCTTCCTAGCCCGAACAAAAGATACAATCTTAACCGGGCCTGTACACACCTTTCCACTCTAGCCTATCCTTACCCGGAATCTCTAGAGCCACAGTCTTGGTATTACAATTCAACACAACATGATAAGGGGATAACCAGGTCATGACCCAGAATAACATCGAAGTCTATCATATCCAGAATTACCAAGTCTACCCAAGTATGCAACCCCACAGATACAACAGAACAATCACTATAAACATGAGTCACAATCACGGACTCTCCGATCGGGGTGGAAACATGGATATGGGAATCAAGAATATCACAAATCAAATCCTGACCCAAAGCAAAATTCACAGACACATATGAATATGTAGAACCTGGGTCAAAAATACCGAAGCCATCCTATCACAGACAAGAATTGTACCTGTGATCACTATGTCTGATGCCTCTGCCTCAGACTTCCCTAGAAAAGCATAACAGTGAGCCCAGTCATCAATCCAGGCAACTTCCTTGGCCGGCTGCGTCGCACCCTTGATCGTGCCACCGTTTCCTCTGTCTCCTCGACCTCCCTGAAAGTTACCTCACCCACCCTGTGGACGACCTCTAGCATGACCGCCTCTACCTGCCGGGACCACAGCCTTAGACTGATGCTGAGCCTGATTACCGGTCTGCCTGTAAGGTCACTCCCTCTTAAATTATCCCAGATCATCACAATGGAAACAACCACGATCAAGTATAGGCCTGCTGGCAGATGTGTAGGAAGCTCTCTGGCCTCTAGGAGCTGAAAACTGCTGATTAGCTCCCGGACAACCACCTGTAGTAGCTGGCAAAGCTGACTGAATAGGACGGGTAGAATACACCTGCTGATTGTGGCCCCTGGAGTGTGATCCACTGAAGTTTCCATCATTTTGGGGCCTCTTGGCAACACTTTAGCCTGCACCACCTGCTTGACCCCTTCTAGTTTCTTGACATAATCTGCTACCTCGTTGAAGCCCTTCCATGCTGAAGTCATGTGCAAAAATAACACATGTAAATCCATATTCAAACCCTTCACAAATAACCAAATCCGCTCCTCTTCAGAATAAAACAACTGTGTAGCAAAACAGGACAATGCATGAAACTTAGCCTCATAAGCAGAGACCGACATGTTACCCTGTTCCAGAGCCTGGAACTCATCCTTTTTGCGATCTCTCAAAGTACGAGGCACGTACTTCTCCAAGAAGAGAGCGTGAAATTGCTCCCAAGTCAGTGGGGGAAAATAGATGACCGACATTACACATGAGACCTCCACCACTGCTTAGCATCACCCTGCAGCTGAAAAGTGATAAACTCAACACCATGTTGTTGCACAATGCCCAGCTTGTGCAGCCTCTCATAACAATCCAATATGAATTCATAAGCATCTTCCTTCTCAGTACCCTAATAAGAAGGAGGTTTTAGCTTCAGAAATTTAGTCAACATTTCATGCTCATTCCCTGTCATAACTGAACCCAACATTGGTCGGAAGAAGTCATATGTGCCCGACGCTGCATCCATTCTAGGAGCTGTAGTAACTGCTGGCTGAGTACCCAAAACTTGATCTACAATACCCGTGGGGGTGACTCCAGCACCAACCAAACCACTCAAAAAGGACCACACCTGCTGAAAGGCTTCGGGTGTGATAGGGGGAAGGCCTGCACCTCCAACCGGGGCTACCTCCGCCTTCTCTACACCAATAGGGGGAAGGCCTGCACCTCCAACCGGGGCTGCCTCCGCCTTCTCTACACCCTCCTCAACCGCAACCTCAACTTTTTTGACAACCTGTTACTGAGGTGGGGGAGGGGTTGCTTCTCGCTCTCCTTCCACCGCTTGAGCCCCACCCCCAGCGGGTGTGGCTCTGCCTTGACCTCTACCCCTACCCCTACCCCTACCCCTGCCTCTACCTCTGACCGTCAGGCCCACGGACGGGACCACTGGTCTTTCTCCATTGTTCCTTGTGTTAACCATCTGTGAACAGAAGAGTGAAAGAGTCATATACCAATTTGTATCACCAGATACCAATTGGAATCAAGTTATAGCATTAAGGAAGAAAGAAGAGATAGTTTTCCTTAAGTCCTATAGCCTCTCAAAGAAAAGTACGGACGTCTCCGCACCGTTCCGCAAGACTCTACTAGACCTATTTTGGTACGACGAGATCAAAAAACATAGGACCCTGATATCATCTTTGTCACGACTCAGATCGCCGTGAGTGGCACCCACCCAATCCCCCGGGCGAGCGAACCATCAATGACCCAAAACCTAATCATTCTAGTAGTTTTAAACCAGTAAGCAAGAAAGTAAACTAGCAATTCAATAACAATCTCAACTATAATAAATAACCTACGGAAAATCCCCTAGAACCGAAAAGTCATCGTACCAAAACATTACCAAATGTCTAGAGTACGGGGATGCAACCCCAAAATAAAACAAAGTCTAAGCCCGAAACAAGTGGATTATAACTAAAATGAAAGAGACCAAGGAAGCTCGATCGAAGCAGCTCACCCTTGATGTCTTGAAATGCTGGGTCTACAAGTGAGGTCACGTGTCAGCCTCTGGAAAATTTCATGTACTCACAAAAAGAACGCAAGTGCAGAATCAGTACACAACCCCCGTATACTGGTAGGATCATCAGCCAGTTCCAAATAAGAAATATATGAACAGTACAATAGCCAAGTAAAAGTACAGGAAACATGTAAACAAGCCAACATGTATCCTTAGACTACAAGTCTCCTCCTAGATTATCCTCACATGTAACCCACCTTCATACCCATGATCAACAACCAACAATAACCATTAAATATGCCATTTTACATAGCCCAGACCCACCCTGGGATCCCCCTTAAACAACACCTAAGTGTTAAACATGAAACCCGGTCTACACCAAGACCAAACTCACAAATCAATATAAAACAACCCGGCCTCTCAAGGACCATATGCAATATCACAAATCATAAACACAACCCGGTCCACTCAGGGAACCATTACTAAAATGCAATAATATAATAAAGTAAACCCGTACCAGGCATGGTACCCGAGCCAACCAGTTAATATCCTGTACTAGACATGGTACCTGAGCCAACCGTAAGTATTTCCGTACCAAGCATGGTACCCGAGCCAATCAAATGTCATGCAAAACCCACAGTCACAAATAATGAACAATCAACACTTGTAAACCAACAAGCAATAACACCTAGTTTATTTCACAAGACTGATAATAGGACCCTTAGACATTCCTAATCATTCCCTAAGCATGCAACTCATACAATACTTAGACGATAGTACACAAACATACAATGCATACAGGAATCAATAACCATCACCTACCTCGAATTATATCCAAGCTCTATTGAATCGGAGCTTTCCCCCTTTTAGGATCTCTTGCTTGTTTTTGATCTAGAAACAAATATACAATAACCAAAATCAATCATTATGGCCTATAATTTACCTGGATTATGCAAAATCCCCAAACTCCAGGCCAACCATGATCATTCCACCCATTCTCGGGCTTTCCCTCTATTAATTCACCTAAATTCATCATTTTTTGCGGATACTTTAAGGGAATTATGGCTAAGTGATCACCACCCCTCATCAATAATAAAGACCCAAGAACTCTAGCACCCTAGAATCCCCTTTTTTCCTGGATTCTACCATCCTAGGTCATTCCAAACCTTTCTCCAAGTCCACCCCTAGCAATTCTACAGCGTAGTAAAGATAGTACTGAGTTTGGAGAGTAGAATCCTTACCTTTAGGATGAAAAATGATGTAAAACTGATAGAAATTGCCCAAAATTGCCCTCTTATTCTTCAAAAAGTCTTTGTTGAAAATCGACTATTTTGGAGAAGTTTCTACATTAAATTCCATCACACTCTGCTATAGCAGTACCGCCGTAGAAGAGTCGTCTGCTATGGAGGAGGGTGATCGACATTGAATTCCGCTGTAGCGGTATTTTCTCCGCTATGGCAGAGGTCGCTAAAGTAGTAAAGTCTCTCAAATTTTCCCATTTTACAACACACTTGATTTCCCAACGTTCCGGAACAACCCTTTCATGTCAGCTCGATACCGGGAGTTTTACTTACCTGAATTCGATTCTGAAAAGTCCCCCAGACTCCTTTATGCGTTAGCTACAAGGAAAACTAGCTCAAAACTATATACATTACCCAATCCTTACCTGAATTTCCCTAGACTATACCTCACTTCAAAACTGACCGAGACTAGCCTAGTCCAGAATTTTCAACTTCCAAACCCGAAAGTTTTTTGACTCGAAACTTGGCATGAAAAGTTTACCCGTAACAATGAACCCGGTCGTTACATGTTTGTCTATCCTTTTTTATTTTCATATAATTCCAGGACATGTACTTTCTTTTAACAAAAATATATGTGTTGTTTTGGTCGAGTCTTCTACTAACAACTCTGACTCTGCCTATCTTCCATTAAGAATCCTAAAAATTGACTAACCTCATCCCATATTTATGAAAAAATTACAATTACAGTTAAATATTTTATTTATATTATATTAAAAATGTGAAGGACTTTGATGTGAGTAAAATAGCATATTGGCAAAAGAAATAACTAAGAAATTGATTAATAATTTGACTTTCTTTCATCACATAAATTGTCTATTGATTTGTAAAGAGATACAAAATTAAATTTCCCAAAAAAGTACTCAAAATTTGATAAAAGGTACTTAAAATAATATATATATTGTGATGACCCTTCTGGTCATCTTCGCGTTTACGCATTCATTGTACTGTTAGAGCTTTTCTATAGTGGCCCCAAGTCAGTTATGGCTTGCTGGAACTGGTAGTTCAGTGTCCTGATCGTTCATTTGGTTGTTTTGCTCTTTTTCCTATTTTAGAGCTATAACTTAGAATATCATTGACTTTAGTCAACATTCTTAGCTAACGTGCTCGAAATTGAATTCTAATAGTTCCGTTAGCTCTGGAACATTGAGTTTGGTCTAGTTGGACCTCTAGTTGAGGCCTGAGAACTTCCGGTGTGGGTTTTGTGTAATTTTCTCTGTTTTCAGGCCATTTGGAGTTGAAAGTGTAACTTTGGGTGGCTTTCGATGATCGGAGTGTCGAATTCAAAATTTGACGATTCCATCAGCTCCGGAATGATGAGTTTGGGTTAGAAAGGTAGTTGGTTCAGGTTTCGGGTGATCCGGACTTATTTTGAGCCTTTGGGTTCCTTTTCGTTAGTGTTGACTTGGGTCAACATTTCTCCGAAATGACCTCATACGGAAGTTTTGTCAATTTTGGTGAGTCCAGAATGTCGTTTCCACTCTATTAGCATTATTGGTTTTTAAATATCGATTTCTGATTGTGCCTGGAATGCCCCGTGGTGTTTTCAAAGAGTTGCAGAAAATTGTTGCTGGCCAGCGCGATAACGCTGCCTGGGCGCCGTTGGCGCTAGCCAGTTCCCTACAACTATATATTTATGTCATTTCAGTTTTTCAGCATTTTCTCTCAAATTTTCTCACTCTAAAACACTTATATTCTCTACCAAATTGCTCCATTTCAGTCTTGGCCTTGGGGAAATTAATTGTTCATCGATTATTCGTGATTCTTCGATTTTTTGGTAAGCTTTCTTACCCAACTTGCTTCCTTTTTGTTTTCTTGAAAATCCACCATTGTTGCTCATACCCAAGCTTATAATTTGTGGTAGATTCTGCCTCGTAGCTCTTGCATGTTCGTGGGCTTAAAGAGTTATCCGTCTTGGCTTAAAATTCCATCATTTTGGTAAGTAATCCTTGCCTAAATTTCGGTTTTTATTCTTAAAATTCTATCCTTAAACCTCAACTTGAGCGGGCTGTTTTGGCGCCCTTCTCTTGGCCAATTGTGCTCAATTTTGGAGCATGCCTTCTTGGCATCGTTGTGGTCATCGTGTTTTTTTTTGTTTTTGGTTTTGGGTTGTGGGACCCGTGGGCTCGCTTTTGACCCGAATTTCAACCCGACTACAATTGTAGCGATATGGGTATCGTTAGACTTATTTTTAACATATTATTTATATTTTTGATAGTTTGACCATCGTTCGGGATCCCTCGGAGTGATTCAGGCTTGGACGTGTTATTCGGGTAGCTTGTCATCGGACGACAGGTAGGTTATGATCTAAACTTCCTAGACTTAGCATATATTGGATAAAATTGTACTAGCTGGCATCCTTGGGTTGGGTTATTAGGTTGGTACCACAGGCCCTGACCGCTTTTCCGTGATTTGCCTCATTTCTTCTCTCTGTTGTGTGTAGTATTCTTAGTAGTTGATGTTATCACCCTTATGGCCCTGTGCGGCCTTGTTTTGACTCTGGAACATAGACGGTGGGTTATTTGGGGGTTCTCGTGAGTCTCGGGCATTGTTATCATGATATTATGCTGGCTATCTGTGTTGTAGAGCAATTGGAGCCTGTGCAGGACCTATAGGTTGATTGTGAGCTACTGAGCGGCTATTTGTGATATCATTCATTTCCATGCGTATAAAGAGGGTTTATCCATGTTTTAATATGGTTTTTGGCTTCATGCCTACTGGGATTATTTTCTAAACTTTGCATGGCCCTCGGGGGCCATTTTTGATGGAAATGTTGGATATGGTTTGATTCAACTTGTGAATCTTCTTGGGGTAAAACAGGTCAAATTATGATTTCTATCACCAGTTTTACTATTAACGCTAGACTCGGCAAGGTTGGGGTGCTAGTTGAGTTTTTTATTGAATTGGGATGGTTTTAGCCTCGGTCGGATCAAGCATCTGGGAAGACTTTCTACTATTTAGACCCGGTTACGCCCGGGCACCCTTGGAGGGGTTTTTGAGATATTTTCCCACTATTTTAGTCCTGGACAGGGTCTGGGAATGCATATTCGAGACTGGGTCTCTATCTTAAACCCCGACTTTCTTCCGGATGGCATGTTTTGGTACTGAGTTTTAGTATGGGGTATGGGACCTCTATGGACCTTGCTGTCGGGGTCTGGGGTTGTGGGCTGCGTGTGCCAGAGGGAGGGTATATGGCAAAGTAGAGGTATACGGGTAGTGTCCTTCCATGAGACCTACCTGCTGGGCCCGATCGGCACTGGAGGAGGTACATACAGAGTTTCTATCCCACCCTGAGGTTAGCATGCATCATATCATTCATTGTTTGAGTCTCCACCCTTGTTTGCTGTTTGTTGAGTGTACGCTCTGGTTGTATGGGCGGCCGGAGGGTTTTGTTTTCACTTTTTTGCATTCCTCGGTTGTATGGGCGGTGGGGGGACTGTAGGTAGTCTATTGTTACTTTATCGCGGTGTTATCCCCCTGTTATGGTTATGCTTATAAGATTATATACGACTGAGTTGTTACTTGTTGGATTTGAGATTGGTATGACTAGTTGTGTTATTGATTCCTGTTTTCGAGCATGCCTATCTTTAATCCCCTTCTCCCTTCCTTGTACTTGAGGTTATCAGTATACCGTCCATTTCTTAAACTTATTATATATATACTGTTATAGCAAGGATTCCAGGTGCGTTATTTCTTTCTTACACATGTGTCTGTTGCGTATCTATATTCTAGTTGCTAGCCTTGTATGTTGTTCTGCTGACTTCCCTCTGGGCTAGTTCGTGTGTACTTTTCGTTGATTTCTATAACTACTTGCTTTTATTCTGTCTGTTACTACACTTTTATCTTATATGTGCCCAGTCAGCCTATGATACCTATTGGGTACCTTATGCTTCACATTTGGTGCTCATACTACACTCTGCATCTTCTGGTGTAGACCCTAGTGTGGGTTATCGCCGTTAGCTCATGGAGACTCGTGCGAGGTGCTATTTTGGTGATATTCTGGACTGAGGGTGAGCTCCTTGCAACCGGAGCCTAGCTTTTAGTTATCTTTTGATTATGTACTGTATTTCTACTTGGAGATAGCTTTATATATATTATTTTGGACCCTTGTACTCCTCATGTAGATTCGGCTCTTATACGCTATGATACCCGGTTTTGGGTTTGGTTTAGTTTCCGCATTGTATATATATATTACTCCTGTTATCTATTTTCTTCATCTTGTTCTCTTGCTTCAGCTTATTAAACTATTTTTCGCTTCATTCGCTAGATAATAGCCCATTACTGACCTTTCTGATCTACAAAGATTGGTTCGCCTACTGGGGGTTGTAGGTGCCATCTTAACCGAGAAATCAGGTCGTGACAGCTTGGTATCAGAGCTGTAGGTTCACCAGTGTCATTGATATAGGATCCAATGTCTAGTAGAGTCATGTGGATCGGGGCAGAGACGTCTGTACTCAATCTTTGGGAGGCTATAGTGACATCTTAGGAAAAATTTGACTTTTCTTATTTCTATCTCGTGCGTAGTATCCTTGAAAGTTTCTGGAAATCTCACTTACTTGGTTCACTCTTCCGCAGATGGTTTGTACGAGATCTTCAGCTTCTGGCAGAGGAGAGCCTTTTTCCCCTGCACCTCCGACTCCAGCTAGGGGTCGAGGTGGTCGCAAAGGTAGAGGTAGGGGTCGTGGATGCCCCAGAGTAGCGACATCAGCTAGGGCTGCTAGAGTTGAGGTAGAGCCTGAGTATGACTATGAGCCAGAGTTCGCTCCAGAGCAGCAGCTCCAGTACCCGAGGGCATCCCAGGTACCACCAGCTCCAGTACCAGTTCCAGCTGCAGTTTCTGTGCCAGCTTCAGCCCCAGCTCAGTCTTCGGATATTAGGGATTTACTTGTTCAGCTATTGGGTATGATTGGAGAGAGACCTTTGGAGGTAGCACAGACACCCGCTCAGGGGGCAGCCCTGGGTGTTCAGAGTTCAGGAGCGCAGCCTGCTACTGCGGCTCCCCGTGCTGAGGTTGTTCAGATTTCTTCAATTGCACAGCCTCTTACTCCTCGCCCAGCTATGACAGATGGAGAGCAGAAGGCTTTGGGTAGGTTCTTGCGATTGGCACCACTGAGATTTACTGGCATGTCGGGTCAGGACCCGCATGATTTTATTACTACATGTGAGGAGATATTGCACCATCTGGGTTTGTTGGAGACTCACGGAGTTGGTTATACCACCTATTAGTTGGAGGGTCCAGCGAAGCTATGATGGTGGGCACAGGTTGCTTGCAGATCTTCTACATCACCTTGTTTGACCTGGTCTGAGTTCTATGAGGTCTTTATCGCTAAGTTACTACCTCAGAGTGATCATGAGCGTCGTAGGGAGCAGTTTACTCGGCTTATGCAGGATTCTATGACTGTCTCAGAGTGTGAGACCCGTTTTCATCAGCTAGCACCATTTGGGGCTATGATCATTCCTACCAAGGCAGATAGGATTCACAGATTTTTATGGGGTTTGAGGCCAGAGATTAGGCAGCCAGCTGAGATATTGGTTACCGGTGGTCGGTCATTTCATGCTATCGTAGACTATGCCTGTATTGTAGAGGGCTTACAATGATATGATCAGTGGGCCAGAGATAAGACGCCTCGACATCAGGGTGGCTACAACAGTTCCAGGCATGGTGGTAGAGGTTCAGGCTAGTGGGTCTGGGGTTATTAGCTACAACAACACCAGGGTCAGTCCAGCCGATCGGTTCAGGCTTCACTTTAGACTTCTGGTAGTACCCAGTTCGAGCAGGGTTAGAGCAGTTATCAGGGCTATAACAGTCAGTCTCCGAGGGGTATAGCTTCTAGGGTATCAGGCCGTGGTGGCCATATGGGTTCTGTTGATTTATTCTGACAGAGTAGGTTGTCAGGGGCATGTTTTACTTGTGGTGTGATTGGTCATTTTGCTAGAGATTACCCCCAGCAGGGTAAAGGGCTGTCGGTCGATCCTTTACGAGCAGTCCAGCCTCCGTCTAGAGGGGGTGGTGGTCAGTCTAGTGGTGGTGCTCCGCTTGGCAGAGCAAGTGGTAGGGATGGCGGACGGGCAGGTGGAGGTCGTCATCAGTTCTATGCGGTCCCTAGGACACCAGAGGCAGAGGCCTCGGATGCTGTGATTACAAGTACAATTTTTGTATGCCGTCAGTCTACTATGGCTTTATTTGATTCTGGATCCACTTGTTCATATGTATCTGCCTACTTTCTGCCTTGTTTGGGGTTGGTTAGGGAGCCATTATCTGTTCCTATTTCTATTTCGACCCCAGTAGGAGATTCTTTAGTAGTGGATCGGATTGTGAGATCCTGTGTGATATCTGTTGGTGATTTGGAGACTTATGGAGATTTGATGATCCTTGATATGTTAGATTTTTATGTGATACTGGGCATGGACTGGTTATCCCCTTACTGTGCAGTTTTGGATTATTATGCCAAGACCATTACCATAGCAGTGCCTGATGTATCCCCAGTTGTGTGGCAGGGTTCTGTTAGCCATGCACCATCTTGGATCATCTCTTGTATTCAAGCTAGGAAATTTATTTCCCATGGGTGTTTAGCTTATCTATAATATATCCGAGATACTAGTGCTGACCTTTCATCTCCTGAATCTGTTCCTGTGGTTAGAGACTTCCTAGATGTATTTCCTACCGACCTGCCAGGCCTTTCACCTGAGAGAGATGTTGATTTTGCCATTGAGTTAGAGCTGGGCACCAGGCCCATTTCTATTCCTCCCTACCGTACGACTCTTGCTGAGTTGAGAGAGCTTAAGGAGCAGCTCCAGGATTTGTTAGCTAAGGGGTTAATTAGACTGAGTGTGTCCCCTTGGAGCGCTCTTGTTCTCTTTGTGAAGAAGAAGGATGGTTTGATGCGGATGTGTATTGACTATTGGCAGTTGAATAAGGTGACAGTGAAGAATAGGTACTTAATGCCGAGGATTGATGACTTGTTTGATCATCTCCAGGGTTCAGCCGTGTTTTCGAAGATTGATTTGAGGTCTGGATACCATCAGTTGAGGATTAGGGCAGAGTACATCCCTAGGACAGCATTCAGGACATGTTATGGCCACTATGAGTTCCTAGTGATGTTTTTTGGGTTGACTAATGCCCCCGCAGCCTTTATGGATTTGATGCATAGGGTGGTTAGCCCATACTTGGATATGTTTGTGAAAGTCTTCATTGATGACATTCTGATATACTCAAGGAGAAGGGATGAGCATGAGAAGCACCTGAGGACTGTGCTTCAGACTTTGAGATATCATCAGCTTTATGCCAAGTTCTCAAAGTGTGAGTTTTGGCTCGAGTCAATTGCATTCCTAGGTGTACGTGGTGTCTAAGGATGGGATTAGGGTTGATCCGGGTAAGATTTATGCGATTCGTGATTGGTCTAGACCTACTACTCCTACCAAGGTTCGCAACTTTGTTGGTTTAGTCGGGTACTATAGACGGTTCATTGAGGGATTTTCTTCCACAGCATCACCCTTGACTATGCTGACTAGGAAAGATGTTCCATTCTAGTGGTCGGATCAGTGCGAGGATAGCTTTTAGAGGCTTAAGGCCTTATTGACTTCAGCTCCAGTTCTGAATTTGCCGGTTGAGGGTTAGAGTTTCTCCATATATTGTTATACTTCAAGGGTCAGTCTTGGTTGTGTGTTGATGCAACAGGGTCTAGTGATAGCATATTCATCGAGACAACTGAAGGTTCACGAGCGCAACTACCCCACTCATGACTTGGAGTTGGCGGTGGTAGTTTTCCCTCTTAAGATCTGGAGGCACTACTTATATGGAGCTCACTGTGAGATATTCACTGATCACCATAGTCTTCAGTACATTACGAGTCAGCGGGATCTAAACTCGAGGAAGAGGAGATAGATTGAGCTACTGAAGGACTACAATTTCACTATTCTATATCATCCAGGCAAGGAAAATATGGTAGCGGATACCTTGAGTCGGAAGGCAGTGAGTATGGGCAGCATAGCTTCACTTGCAGTTTCTGAGCGACCGTTGGCCTTAGACATCCAGTCCTTGGCTAATCGATTGGTTAGGCTTGACTTGTCGGATCCTAGCAGAGTGCTTTCCAGTGTTGAGGTTCGTTTTACTCTAATTGATCAGATTCAGAGCTGACAGTTTGAGGATCAGAGTTTGTGCGACCTTCGTGATCAGGTAGTTCGGGGTGAGGCCAGCCAAGCTACTTTGGGTTCTGATGGTATTCTGAGGTTTGACATCCGACTTTGTGTTCCAAGGGTTGGTGATTTGATTCAGTTGATACTCCGTGAGGCACATTGTTCTATATACTCTCTTCATCCTGGCGCGACAAAGATGTATAGAGATTTGAGACAGCTTTACTGGTGGAGTGGTATGAAACAGGAAGTAGTAGAGTTTGTATCTCGGTGCTTGAACTGTCAGCAGGTGAAGTACGAGCACATGAGATCGGGTGGCTTGTTGCAGCGACTTCCCATTCCTGAGTGGAAATGGGAAGGTATTACTATGGATTTTATTGTTGGTTTGCCTCGTACTTCTAGGGGTTTTGATTCTATTTGGGTGATTGTGGATTGGCTGACGAAGTCAGCCCAATTCTTGTCGGTTCAGACTTTCTATGGTGCTGAGAGGTTAGCTCAGATTTACATTCGTGAGGTTGTTTGGTTTCATGGGGTCCAAGCTTCTATCATTTCAGACCGTGACACGCAGTTCATATCTCAGTTCTGGAGGGCTATACAGAGGGTTTTAGGTACGGAGGTTTAGCTTAGTATCGCTTTTCACCCTCAGACAGATGGCTAGTCCGAGAGGACCATTCAGGTCTTGGAGGACATGCTTAGGGCTTGTGTTCTTGACTTTTGAGGTTCATGGGATCAGTTTGTGCCTCTGGACGAGTTTGCTTATAATAATAGTTTCCATTCGAGCATTGGCATGGCACCTTTTGAGGCTTTGTATGGTAGGCGTTGCAACCAATTGGTTGGTTTGATGGGTTAAAGTCCAGACCGCAGAGTACAAATTTTCTTAGAGATTCCTTGGACTGAGTCCGTTTGATTCAGGACAGACTTAGAGTAGCCCAGAGTAGGCAGAAGAGCTATGCTGATCGTAGACTTTGCGCCTTGAAGTTCAGTGTTGGTGACTTGGTTTTCTTTCAAGTATCGACCGTGAAGGGCGTGATGAGATTTGGTCGGTGGGGCAAGCTTATCCCCAGGTTTATTGGGCCGTTTGAGATTCTACAGAGGGTTGGTACTATTGCCTACATGTTAGCTTTGCCTCTGATGTTTTCAGCTGTTCACCCAGTTTTTCATGTCTCGATGTTGCGCCGGTATGTGCCAAATGAGTCTCATGTATTGCATTGGGATTCAATTCAGTTAGACGAGAGTTTGTCATTTGTTGAGGAGCCGATAGCTATTCTGGCCAGAGATATCAAGAGGTTGAGATCTAGGGAGATTCCAGTTGTGAAGGTTCAGTGGAGGCATCATCCGATCAAGGAGGCTATTTGGGAGACTGAGAGTGAGTTGCGTGCTCAGTATCCGCAGTTGTTCGTGCCTTCAGGTACTCCCTTCTTCTTGACTTTCGAGGCCGAAAGTCTTTTTAGTAGTGGATTTTGAGATGACCCTTCCGGTCATCTTCGTGTTTACGCATTCATTGTACTGTTAGAGCTTTCCTATAGCGGCCCCAAGTCAGTTATGGCTTGTTGGGACTGATAGTTCGGTGCCCTGGTCGTTCATTTGGTTGTTTTACCCTTTTTTCCTTTTTTAGATCTTTAACTTAGAATATCATTGATTTTAGTCAACATTCTTAGCTAACATGCTTAGAATTGAATTCTGACAGTTCCGTTAGCTTCGGAATGTTGATTTTGATCTAGTTGGACCTCCAATTGAGGCCTTAGAACTTTCGGTGTGAGTTTTGTGTGGTTTTCTCTGTTTTCAGGCCATTTAGAGTTGGAAGTGTAACTTTGGGTGGCTTTCGATGATCAGAGTGTCGGATTTGAAATCCGACGATTCCATCAGCTCTGGAATGATGAGTTTGGGTTAGAAAAGTGGTTGGTTTGGGTTTCGGGTGAGCCGGACTCATTTCGAGCCTTTGTGTTCAGTTTTGTTAGTGTTGACTTGGGTCAACATTTCTCCGAAACGACCTCGTATGGAAGTTTCGTCGATTTCGTTGAGTCCGAAACATCGTTTCCACTCTATTAGCATTATTAATTTTTGAATATCGGTTTCCAATTGTTCCCGGAATGCCCCGTGGAGTTTTCAAAAAGTTGCAGAAAATTATTGCAGGCCAGGCCTTCTGCGCCATCGGCGCTGTCCCAGCACAGGAAATTACATGGAGTGTCGTCAAAAGTGAGTGGTCTTCAATTTATGCCCCTCATAAGAAAAGTCATTAAAAAATACCCTTCCTTCCTTTTTATGTATAGAACATATACATTTTTGCCCCTCTACACCATAACTCTCCATGTTCATTTGTCTCTCAACTTTTAATTTTCATTTTTCTTTTTTCTTTTATCTTTTTAATTTTTTTTCTTTTTTCTCAATTTTTTTTTAATTCTCGTTTTCTTTTTTCTCAACTTTTATTTTCTTTTTTTTTCTTAACTTTTTTTTGTTCTTTTTTTCCTCAACTTTTATTTTTTTTCGCTTTTTTTTTAATCTTTATTTTTTCTTTTTTCTTAACCTCTATTATTTTTTGCTAATGAACAAAAAAAGTTGGATAATCCGCAAAGAAGATCTTCTTTCTTTGAAATCGAAGTAAACTTAAGAGCGTGGTTTGTTGTTTGAAAGTCCTTTGGAACAAGTCTTGCCTCTAAGACAAATGTTATAGAACATCTCATAAATCAAGACACAATGAGGTAGTGTCAAGCCTTGCTCGTGGGGCATAACTTGTTGTTTGAAAAATTCTTGAGCTAAGTCTTATCTCTAAGGCAAGAGTTATAGAGCATCTCATAAATTAAGACACAATGAAGTAGTGTTAACTCTTGCCCATGGGGCATAACTTGTTTTTTGGGAGGCCCTTGGCTAAGTCTTGCTTCTAAGGCAAACGTTATAGAGCATCTCATGATCAAGACATAATGTGCTAGTGTCAACTCTTGCCAATGAGGCATAACTTGTTGTTTGAAAGTCTTTGAGCTAAGTTTTGCCTCTAAGGCAAGAATTATAGAGCATCGCATAAATCAAGACACAATGTGGTAGTGTCAACTCTTGCCCATGGGGAGTAATTTGTTATTTGGAAGTACTTGGGCTAAGTCTTGCCTCTTAGGCAAGCGTTAAAGAGCATCCATAAATCAAGCACAATATGATAGTGTCAACTCTTACCCATGGAGCGTAACTTGTTGTTTGAAAGTCCTTGGGCTAAGTCTTGTCTCTAAGCCAAGAGTTATAGAATGTCTCATAAATCAAGACACAATGAGGTAGTGTCAAATCTTGCTCGTGGGGCATAACTTGTTGTTTGAAAATCCTTGAGCTAAGTCTTGCCTCTAAGGCAAGAGTTATAGAGTATCTCATAAATTTAGACATAATGAAGTAGTGTGAACTCTTGCTCATGGAGCGTAACTTGTATTTTTTTAGAGGTCCTTGGGTTAAGTCTCGCCTCTGAGGCAAGTGTTATAAAACATCTCATAAATTAAGACACAATATACTAGTGTCAAGTCTTGCTCATGGGCGTAATTTATTGTTTGAAAGTCTTTGGACTAAGTCTTGCCTCTAAAGCAAGAGTTATAGAACATCTCATAAAAAAAATAAAGGTCGAAAAAATTGATTACAAAAAAAGAGAAAAGAAAACTTAAAAACCAAAGAAAAAATAAAAAAAATAGAAGTTGAGAGAAAAAATAAAAATTGAGAAAAAAAGAAAAAACGAAGAAAAAAAAAGACAACAAATAATAAAGGTTGAGAAAAATAAAAAATATAAAAGAAGAAAAAAATAGAATTGAGAGGAGAAAAGAAAAAGAAATAAAGATTGAGAAAAAAAAAACGTAAGAGAAGAAAGAATAAAACAAAAAATTAAAGAAAAATAAAGGTTGAGAAAAAAAGGAAAAAAAAGAAAAAAGAAAAAAATAGAAAAAAGAAAAAAAAGAAAAAAGAAAAAAATAGAAAAAAGAAAAAAGAAAAAATAGAAATAAAAAAAAAGAAAAAAGAGAAAAAGAAATATATATAAAAGTTGAGAGACAAATGAACATTGAGAGTTATTTAAAAATATTTGAGGTGTAGAGGGGCAAAAATGTAGTTGCTCTATATATAAAAACAAGGAAGGCTATTTTTGTAAGACCATTTTTATGGGGGGCAAAAATGCAAAGCCACTCCCTTTAAAGGGCATTTGTGTAGTTGTCCCGTCCCAGCATGACCGCGCTCAAGCCCATTTCGGCTGGCCAGCGCGATAGCGCTGCCTGAGCGCCGCTGGCGCTGGCCATTTCCCTGCAACTATATATTTCGGTTATTTCATTTTTCCAACATTTTCTCTCAAACTTTCTCACTCTAAAACACTTATACTCTCTACCAAATTGCTCCATTTCAGTCTTGGCCTTGGGGAGATCAATTGTTCATCTATTATTCGCGATTTTTCGGTAAGCTTTCTTTCCCAACTTTCTTCTTTTTTGTTTTCTTGAAAATCCACCATTGTTGCTCATACCCAAGCTTGGAATTTGTGACAGATTCAGCCTCGTAGCTCTTGCATGTTCGTGGTCTTGAAGAGTTATCCGTCTTGGCTTAAAATTCCATCATTTTTGTAAGTAATCCTTGCCTCATTCTAGTTTTTATTCTTAAAATTCTATCCTTAAACCTCAACTCGAGCGGGCTGTTTTGGCGCCCTTCTCTTGGCTAATTTTGCTCAATTTTGGAGCATGCCTTCTTGGCATCCTTGTGGTCATCGTGCTTCTTTTTATTTTTGGTTTTGGGTTGTAGCCCCGCAGATCCACTTTTGACCTAGATTTTGGCCCGGCTACAATTATAGCGATATGGGTATTGTTAGACTCGTTTTAACATATTATTTATATTTTTGATAGTTTAACTATCGTTCAGGATCCCTCGGAGTGATTCGGGCTTGGACGTGTTATTCAGGCAGCTTGTCATCGGATGACAGGTAGGTTACGGTCTAAACTCCCTAAATTGTACTAGCTGGCATCCTTGGTTTGGGTTATTAGGTTGGTACCACAGACCCTGACCGTTTTTCCGTGATTTTCTCGGTTTCTTCTCTCTGTTGTGTGTAGTATTCTTAGTAGTTGATGTTAACACCCTTATGGCCCTGTGTGTCCTTGTTTTGACTCTGGGATATAGACGGTGGGTTATTCGGGGGTTCCCGTGAGTCCCAGGCATCGTTATCGTGATATTATGCTGGCTATCTGTGTTGTAGAGCGATTGGAGCCTGTGCAGGGCCGATAGGTTGATTGTGAGCTATTGGGCGGCTATTTGTGTTGATCATTCATTTCCATGCATATAAGAGGGTTTATCCATGTTTTACTATGGTTTTTGGCTTCAGGCCTACTAGAATTGTTTTCTAAACTTTGCATGGCCCCGGGGGCCCATTTTTGATGGAAATATTGGATATGGTTTGATTCAACTTGTGAATCTTCTTGGGGTAAAAGTAGGTCAAATTATGATTTCTATCAGCAGTTTTACTATTAACGCTAGACTCGGTAGGACCGGGGTGCTAGTTGAGTTTCTTATTGAATTGAGATGGTTTTAGCCTCGGTCAGACCGAGCATCTGGGATAACTTTCTACTGTTTAGACCCGGTTACACCCGAGCACCCTTGGAGGGGTTTTTGAGATATTTTCCCACTATTTTAGTCCTGGACAGGGTCTGGACATGCATATTCAATACTGGATCTCTATCTTGAACCCGTACTTGCTTCCGAATGGCATGTTTTGGTACTGAGTTTTAGTAATGGGGTCCGGGATCTCCATGGACCTTGCCATCCGGGTCTGGGGCTTTGGGCTGCGTGTATCGGAGGAGGGTATATGGCAGAGTAGAGGTACGGGCAGTGTCCTTCCATGGAACCTACCTGCTGGGCCCGATCGATATCGGAGAAGGTACATACAGAGTTTTTATCCTACCCTGAGGTTATCATGCATCATATCATTCATTGTTTGAGGCTCCACCCTTGTTTGATGTTTGTTGAGTGTACGCTCCGGTTGTATGGGCGGCCGTAGAGTTTTGTTTTCACTTATTTACGTTCTTCAGTTGTATGGGCGGCTGGGGGATTGTAGGTAGTCTCTTGTTACTTTATTGTGGTGTTATCCCCCCTGTTACGTTATGCTTATAAGATTATATACGACTGAGTTTTTACTTGTTGGATTTGAGATTGGTATGACTAGTTGGGTTATTGATTCCTGTTTTTGAGCATGCCTATCTTTACTCTCCTTCTCCCTTTCTTGTACTTGAGGTTACTGGTATACCGTCCATTTCTTAAACTTATTATGTATTTACTGTTATTACAAGGCTTCCAGGTGCATTATTTCTTGCTTACACCTGTGTCTATTGCGTATCTATATTCTATTTGCTAGCTTTGTATGTTGTTCTGCTGACTTCCCTCTGGGCTAGTTCCTGTGTACTTTTCATTGATTTATGTGAGTACTTGCTTTTATTCTGTTTGTTACTATGATTTTATCTTATATGTGCCCAGTCGGCCTATTATACCTACTGGGTACCTTATGCTTCGCATTTGGTGCTTATACTATACTCTGCATCTTATGGTGCAGATCCTAGTGTAGGCCATCGCCGTTAGCTCATGGAGACTCGTGTGAGGTGCTGTTTTGGTGATATTCTGGATTGAGGGTGAGCTCTTGGTGACCGGAGCTTAGCTTTTAGTTATCTTTTGATTATGTACTCTATTTCTGCTCGGAGACAGCTTTGTGTATATTGTTTTGGACCTTTGTACTCATCATGTAGATCCGGCTCTTATATGCTATGATACCAGGTTTTGGATTTGGTTTAGCTTCCACATTGTATATATATTACTCCTGTTATCTATTTTCTTCATCTTGTTCCCTTGCTTCCGCTTATTAAACTATTTTCTGCTTCGTTCGCTAGACAGTAGCCCATTACTGACCATTCTGGGTTACGGGAATTGGTTCACCTACTGGGAGGTTGTAGGTGCCATCATGACCGAGAAATCGAGTCGTGACATATATATATATATATATATATATATATATATATATAATATTAATTAAGGTGATACACACGTGCAAAGTACGTATACTTAACTAATTATGTTAAAAGTGTGAAGGACCTTATAATGTGATTTGAACTTTTTGCCCTTCATTAAATGACTTTGTTTTTTAGATAAAATCATCTTTTTACTATTTTCCTTCAATTATTATTTAATTATTTTCATAATATTTTAAATTAAAGAGTCCAAAAATATATGTTAAGTTTTATAAATTAAGGACTCCTAAAATATGGTAATAACAAAATATATGATAAGAATTAATAACTAAGAGTTCCAAAATTATCGTAAAAAAGATAAAATCTGAGAGAAAACAAGTATGTTTATAGAATGAGAAAAAAATGATTTGATGATTCACATATTATATAAGATCTTTCTTTGCTTTTATTTTATCCTTGTAATAATTCCTTAAAATATGAACCAAGGTGGTGTTAAAAGCATTTACAACATGTGTATGTCATATTCTCCTTTTTTTCAATAGTCTAATCATATTGTTCTAATATTTCAATTATACAAGTGGTAGATGAATGTTCAATCGGGCTTTGAGGAATTTTTGTGTAAGGGTTAAGTTTAATCGTATTGTTGTGATTTCTCTATTATCGTATTGTTTTATGTAATTTTTGTTCTGTGCTATCTGCTATTTTTCTGGTTAATACAGATGGTAGATGAATGTTTAGTCGGGCTTTAAGGAATTTTGATATACAGGTTAGGTTTAATCATATTAGTCTGATATCTCGATTATCATATTATTTTATTGTAGTTTTTGTTTTGTTGCTATCTCCTATTTTTTCTACTTAATACATGTGGTACATGAATGTTCGATCGTACTTTAAGAATTTTTTGTGTTAATGTTAAGTTTATTATTGTTGTTATGATATTTTAATTATTGTTTTATTTCATTGTAATTTTTATTCTATTACTATATGCTATTTTTAATTTTATATTGATTAATGACTTGACACGATGTACACGTGTAACACACGTATACTAAATTAGTGTAATTAAAAGTAGAAAGCTCCAAAGTACAACCATTTTATCCCTACACTAAATTAAATATTTAATTAATCAAATAATAAATTTAAATCACTAGGCCATTGTAACGACCGGGTCTGTCATTATGGGTAGACCAATTGTGCCACGTTTTAGAGTTAGAAAACTTTGAGTTTGGGAGTTTGAAATTCTGGGCTAGGCTAGCCTCGACCGATGTTGGAGCGAGGTAGAGTCTAGGGAAATCTGGGTAAAAATGGATTTAGGCGTCTTGGAGTGAGCTAGTTTTCCACGTAGCCAAGACATAAAGGAGTCCGAGAGACTTTTCAGAATCACATTTGGGTAAGCAGAACTCCCAAAATCGCATTTGATGTGAAGAGGTTATTTCAAAACGTCGGGGGGAACAAGTGTGTTGTGAAATGGCCAAAACTGGCAGAGTTCCGGACTTTCTATCCATGACGAGCGCTGTCACGCGCAATAGCGGCCACCGCTATAGCGGTAGAAATTACCGCTATAGCGGCAATCAAGGGGCGGTCAACCTACTTAAGACTGCTATAGCGGCAGCCTACTGCTATAGCAGGACCGCTATAGCGGAGCGGGGACCGCTATAGCGGGCCGATGGGTTTTTAATGCAGAAATAGCTCCCAAAACATTCTTTTTTCACAAGTTTGTTTTGGAGAAGGGCTAGGCGATTTCCAGGCGATTTTCTTCATTCTCCCGTCAAAATTCTTCCCTAAGGTAAGGCTTTCGTTCCCCGAACTTGGTAATACTTTTTTTATGCAGTAGAATTGATAGGAGGGAAAATGGGGAAAAGTTAGAATAACCTAGGGATGGTAGAATTCGGGGAAGGAAGGGGATTCCAAGCATGTGTGTTCTTGGGCATTGATAAAAGTACATTAAAATGAGCATAGTTTGTTTAATTCCCTGTTTTTATCCGTAAAAATGATAGAACTAGGAGAATTAACGGTGGAAAAGCCCGAGAAAAGGGTGGGATGATCATGGATGGCCTGGGGTTTGGGGATTTGGTATAGTCCGGGTAATGTGCAGGCCTTGTGTGTTAATTGTATGAATTATGTGTTGTTTTTAGACCAAGAACGAGAGAGGAATCCGGAATACGGAAAAGCTCGGGTCAAATAGAGCTTGGAACATTTCGAGGTAGGTGATGGCTTATGATTTTCTGTGAATGAGTATATTGATGTACTCATGTCTAAGTGATTGTATGCATTACATAGCTTAGGAAAATTGTGTGGAATGTCTAGGTTCCTGTTTAAACTCTGTGGAGCAAGGCTAGCGGTCCCAACAACGGGCTCGGTAGTTCACGATAGAGGTAGGGGAAGGGGCAGGGGACGAGCTGGAGCCACACCCGCCAGGGGTGGGGCTCGAGCAACTGCTGCTGCACGTGAGGTGACCCCTCCCCCACCTCAGGATCATGTGGCTGAGGATATAGAAGAAGTGGTTGTAGAGGATGGAGGAGCTCAGGAGGAAGCGACACCGGTTTGGGGTGCAAGCCTTTCTACTATGACACTGGAAGCTTTCAGGCAGGCGTGGGATATTCTGAGTGGGTTGGTTGGTGCTGGAGCCATACCCGCAGCTTATGCAAATCAGGCCTTGGATGCTCAGCCAACGGTTACTACTACACCAAGGATGGATGCAACCTCGGGCACAAATGATCTCCTCAGGCCAATGCTAGGCCCAGTGATGACAGGTAATGAGCATGAGATGCTGACTAAGTTCCTTAAGATAAAACCTCCGTTGTTTCAGGGTACAGACAAGAAGGATGCCTATGAGTTCATCCTGGATTTCCATGAGAGGTTGCACAAGTTAGGTATTGTACGTCAGCATGGGGTGGAGGTTGTCACTTTTTAGCTGCAGGGTGATGCCAAGCAGTGGTGGAGGTCTCATGTTGAGTGTCGGTCTTCTATCCTACCTCCACTGACTTGGGAGCAGTTTCATGCATTGTTTATCGAGAAGTACGTTCCCTGTACTTTGAGGGACCGAAAGAAGGATGAGTTTCTGAACTTGGAGCAGGGTAGCATGTCGATCTCAGCTTATGAGGCTAAGTTCCATGCATTGTCTCATTTTGCTACACATATGTTGGGTTCCAAGGAGGAACGAGTCTGATTGTCTGTTAAGGGTCTGAATAGTGAAGTGCAGGTATTATCGGTGCATATGACTTCTTTGGGAAAGGGTTTAAATGATGTAGTGGATTATGTGAAGAAGATTGAGGGAGTTAGGCAAGCGGGGCAGGCTAAGGCTTCAGCCAAGAAGCCTCGGAATAAGGGAAATTATGGTGGTTCATACTCTAGGGGCCAACATCAGCAGGCTTATCAAGCTCGTCCTATTCAGTCGGCTCTGCCAGCTACTACAGGTGGTCGTCAGGGAGCTCAGTCTTCAGCTACTAGAGGCCATGGAGCATCCTATACATCAACTAGCATACCTACTCTTGACCATGGTTGCTTCCATTGTGGTGAGTTGGGACACTTTAAGAGGGAGTGTTCACATAGGCAGGCAGTTAATCAGGGTCAGCAGCAGACTAGAGTAGTGGTTTCGGTAGGCAGATGCGGTAATGCTAGGGGTTGTCCACAGGGTGGGCGAGGTAATTTTCAGGGAGGCCGGGGAGACCGAGGGAACGGCGGCGTAGGCAGGGGTGCTGTGCAGCCGGCCTGGGAAGTTGCCCAGTGATAACGCTCAAACTACACCTCAATTTAAGAAGCATACGCGATCGTTGTCAAATATATAACCCAACAAGGTTGGGGTCGAATCCCACAGAGAATATGGTGATGATTAAGACTTTAGTGAATTAGTTGACTATTCGTCAATCGTTTCCAGTAAATAAAAGGGGGGTTTGTGTAACAAATCGTAAACAAAATAAACAATTAACTTATGGAAAAATCAGTAGGAGAGAATGAACTAGGGGTGTGTTCACCATGGCGTTGTAACAATGTCGATTTTAGGCTTAATTTGGGTTCTTTCTATATGCTTGTCACGATGTGATTGCGTCAATTGTATCGTCTAAACGTCTCTCGACCAAATAAACAAATTTCCTTTTCTATTCTTTCGACCTCGAAAAGATGTGCTTTTTAGCTTAGCAATCCTAACATCAAGTAGAGTAATCCAGTTACGGCATTATTCTTTAAGACGAGAGTTTGTAGTCTCGAATCCTTGTTGTTAATCAAGTTTTCCCGGTTTAAATCTCTTTACTCAAGCAAACTAAACCTAGGCATGTTCTAATGTTTGCAACCACTAGAAAACGTGACATAAAGTATGATTAACAACGTGACAATACATATATCGAACCCAACGCTACCCGGAATCTATATTGCTACGTTTGCCGCCATGGCTCCCACAACCCTAGTTGCGGGAGTTTTAGTTACTCATGCTATAAAGAAAAGAGAAGAGAATTGAATTCATAATAAGGAGAAGAAGTTCTTACAATATAATGAAAACCACTCTTCAATCTCCCAGAACAAGAGAAACCAAGAACTCAAGAACGAATCAAGAACACAATTGTTAATTCAAGAAACGTGTTCTTGCTCTCGAAAACTAACTAAAAACGTGTTTGAAATAATGGGAGAGTAATATTAACATAAACCTAACATAGGGTATTTATAGGAGTAGTAGAAACCAAATCCAAAACGGGCTAGGAATCCCCAAAACGCGGGTTGCCGCCTGAGGCTACTGCCTTAACTTGACGGCCAGGCTGACGGACCGTCAAGGCAGTGACGGACCGTCGCCTGGACCGTCACCTTAAGGCAGTGGTACTGTTTCCTTTGCTGCCTTGGTGCGACGGTGGGGGTGACGGACCGTCACACCCTTGACGGGCCGTCACCTTGGTCGTCATCCTTAGGCAGTACGTTGCTTCCACTTGACGGTCCATGTGACGGACCGTCACATGTGTGACGGGCCGTCACTCAGGCCGTCACTCTTAGGCAGAACGTCGTTTTTCTCGTATTTTCTTCCGTTTCCGTGTTTGTTCCCATTTCCTACAAATACAACATAAAAACATCAAAAACAACAATGGTTGCTTGAAAACGTACGATTGTTCTTAGTAAAAAGGAGTCGAAAGTGACGTAATTTGGCGTCACATCACCCAGATTGATGATCGGGCACATTGCTATGCTTTTCCAGGAAGGACTGAGGTGAAAGCCTCAGATGCGGTGATCACATGTACTATTCTTGTATGTGATAAAATGGCTTCAGTATTATTTTACCCAGGTTCTACATATTCTTATGTGTCGGTGAGTTTTGCTTTGGGGCTGGGTTTGACTTGTGATATACTTGATTCCCCTATCTATGTTTCTACCCCAATTGGAGAGTCTGTGGTTGTGACTCATGTATGTCGTGACTGATCTGTTATTTTTGTGAGGTTACATACTTGGGTAGACTTGGTAATCCTGGATATAGCTGATTTTGATATTATCTTGGGTATGACCTGGCTATATCCTTATCATGTTGTGTTGAACTGTAACACCAAGACTGTAGCTCTAGAGATTCCGGGTAAGGATAGACTAGAGTGGAAAGGTGTGTACAGGCCTAAGCCAGTTAAGATAATATCGTTTGTCCAGGATAGGAAGCTAGTGGGGAGGGGGTGTCTAGCCTTCTTGGCTCATCTCCGGGATGATAGTGTGGAGTCTCCTCCTTGTGAGTCAGTACCAGTGGTTTTTGAATTCTTAGATGTGTTTCCAACGGACTTGCCTGGTATGCCTCCGGACAAAGACAGATTTTTGTATTGATTTGGAGCCAGACACTCGTCCCATTTCCATTCCTCTGTATAGAATGACTCCGACAGAGTTAAGGGAACTTAAGACTTAGCTGCAGGAACTCCTAGATAAATGATTTATACATCCCAGTGCTTCACCTTGGGGTGCTCCGATCTTGTTTGTAAAGAAGAATGATGGTAGTATGCGGATGTGCATAGATTATAGGAAGTTGAATAAGGTGACCTTCCAGAATAAGTACCCTCTACCCCGTATAGATGATTTGTTTGACCAGCTTCAGAGTGCATCAGTGTTCTCAAAAATTGACTTGAGGTCGGGGTACCATCAGCTAAAGATTAGACCTGAGGACATTCTGTAAACTGCTTTTTGGACTCGGTATGGACATTACGAGTTTCTAATAATGTTATTTGGTTTGACCAATGTGTCGGCAGCATTCATGAGTTTGATGAATGGGGTTTTTAAGTACTACTTGGATTCTTTCATTATTGTGTTCATCGATGATATATTGATCTACTCTAAGAGTAGGGAGGAGCATGCTAATCATCTTCATATTGTGTTGGATATTTTGAGACATCAAAAGCTTTATGCAAAGTTCACTAAGTGCGAGTTTTGGTTGACTTCTGTGGCATTCTTGGGGCATGTAGTGTCAGAAAAAGGGGTGGTGGTGGATCCCTAGAAAATTAAGGCAGTCAAGAGTTGGGTTCGGCCTAGCTCTGTGACTGAGGTGAGGAGTTTTGTTGGGCTCGCAGGGTACTATCGGAGGTTTGTTAAAAAATTTGCTTCTATTTCTACTCACCTGACCAGGTTGACACAGAAGGAGGTACCATTTGTGTGGTCCAACAAGTGCGAGTAGAGCTTCCAAAAGAACACAAACTCGTGTCTATAGCAACTCATGGTCATTCAAACTTATTCAATTCAATCAAGCTCCCTCGTAGCACACGAATGTATGAAACACTAACTTGCAAGGATCCAAACATGTCATTCCGTTATGATAGAACATTATGTATACACACGCGCAGCTATCCTAACAATCAATAGACAATACAGACATCTTGGTGCTCTCACCACAAAGAAATCCCACACACAAGATTTGGGACTAGGTAAGCGCTCACACTCACAAATGATTTCAAACAATGCACATGCGATACCATAGGCTTGCCCTTACTATTCTATTTCGGTTCTTCAGAAAGCTACTCAGGATCACTATAGGACTTGTTTAGGCTTGTAATGAGGCTTCGGGTGCAGGTAGGATACATTTAGGGGTTAGTGACTAAGCCCTCCTTGGAACCGGTTACATCTTATCACCACATAACTTCACTTTATCCATCCTTATTCACCTTTTTATTTCCTTGATTCTAGCTACAGGTGCGGCCTCTTTATTGACAACTCATTTTGTTTTCTTTTTCAATCTTTTTCATCTTTTCTTTTCTTAGGCGCACACCCGGATTTTCATTCTATTCAACAACAATCATCTCCATCCTCTTTTTCTTCTCCTTTACCACTGTAGTAGCCACCCTCAACTTAGGCGGATTGCCTACGTCAAGGTGCACAATGTCCATTGGTAGGACCAGGGCCAAAACAGGGTTTACCTCTATAGTAGCCACCCTCAACTTAGGTTGTTTTGCCTACGTTGAGGTGCACGATGTCCAAGGAAGGACCAGGGCCAAGATAGGGATTTAAAGTTCAACAGGAATGGTGACAGGTTATTGAAAGAATAAGGTCAATTACGGCTCAAACAGGGATCAAAAGGGATTATTTGTATTTGGACGGTCTTATAGGTTAAGTGGTCTGCACACAAAAAGGGCCTGTGATCCTTTCCTAAGCAACCGAACTTCAAACTTAACAAAATAGACCGGGCAAGTTCTAGATGCATGCACAGAGTAAGAATTTATAACAATTAATCTCACACACTCTTAGCACCAAGAAACTATATCGCTACCAACTATCAAACAACCGCTCGGCTTAAGCATACTCATTCAAATCATATTCACACAATGACATTCAAGGATCCAGACAATCAATCGTTTCAACATAAGCTCAAAACCATAAATTTTTTAAAGGGGCCTCGTTTGCTAAGAAATCGCATGCTTTGCTATAGACACTAAAAAAAAATTTAAAACAAACAACCTAAACATGCCGGTTCTACTAGATAGCACACCGGAGGGAAAAGAAACACGGCAACAAAAACCCTCGGTGGTGATTCACAGGTTTCCCCACGAATTAATTAGACTATAATACAACAACAATTTATGGGTTGCCTCCCATACAACGCCTGATTTAACGTCGCGGCACGACGCGGGTATCTTGATTACTCAGACTTCATCAAGATACCCCAGACTTAATAAACAACCTTATGCACAACTATGTACCCTATAATAAACAAAAACAACAAATAAAAAAATAAACGCAGGAAAGTATGACTAAGAGTCAAATAAACACACCAGACTTAATCAAAAACTATATTCCCCGGCAACGGCGCCATTTTTGATAACGCTCAAACTACACCTCAATTTAAGAAGCATACGCGATCGTTGTCAAATATATAACCCAACAAGGTTGGGGTCGAATCCCACAGAGAATATGGTGATGATTAAGACTTTAGTGAATTAGTTGACTATTCGTCAATCGTTTCCAGTAAATAAAAGGGGGGGTTTGTGTAACAAATCGTAAACAAAATAAACAATTAACTTATGGAAAAATCAGTAGGAGAGAATGAACTAGGGGTGTGTTCACCATGGCGTTGTAACAATGTCGATGTTAGGCTTAATTGGGTTCTTTCTATATGCTTGTCACGATGTGATTGCGTCAATTGTATCGTCTAAACGTCTCTCGACCAAATAAACAAATTTCCTTTTCTATTCTTTCGACCTCGAAAAGATGTGCTTTTTAGCTTAGCAATCCTAACATCAAGTAGAGTAATCCAGTTACGGCATTATTCTTTAAGACGAGAGTTTGTAGTCTCGAATCCTTGTTGTTAATCAAGTTTTCCCGGTTTAAATCTCTTTACTCAAGCAAACTAAACCTAGGCATGTTCTAATGTTTGCAACCACTAGAAAACGTGACATAAAGTATGATTAACAACGTGACAATACATATATCGAACCCAACGCTACCCGGAATCTATATTGCTACGTTTGCCGCCATGGCTCCCACAACCCTAGTTGCGGGAGTTTTAGTTACTCATGCTATAAAGAAAAGAGAAGAGAATTGAATTCATAATAAGGAGAAGAAGTTCTTACAATATAATGAAAACCACTCTTCAATCTCCCAGAACAAGAGAAACCAAGAACTCAAGAACGAATCAAGAACACAATTGTTAATTCAAGAAACGTGTTCTTGCTCTCGAAAACTAACTAAAAACGTGTTTGAAATAATGGGAGAGTAATCATTAACATAAACCTAACATAGGGTATTTATAGGAGTAGTAGAAACCAAATCCAAAACGGGCTAGGAATCCCCAAAACGCGGGTTGCCGCCTGAGGCTACTGCCTTAACTTGACGGCCAGGCTGACGGACCGTCAAGGCAGTGACGGACCGTCGCCTGGACCGTCACCTTAAGGCAGTGGTACTGTTTCCTTTGCTGCCTTGGTGCGACGGTGGGGGTGACGGACCGTCACACCCTTGACGGGCCGTCACCTTGGTCGTCATCCTTAGGCAGTACGTTGCTTCCACTTGACGGTCCATGTGACGGACCGTCACATGTGTGACGGGCCGTCACTCAGGCCGTCACTCTTAGGCAGAACGTCGTTTTTCTCGTATTTTCTTCCGTTTCCGTGTTTGTTCCCATTTCCTACAAATACAACATAAAAACATCAAAAACAACAATGGTTGCTTGAAAACGTACGATTGTTCTTAGTAAAAAGGAGTCGAAAGTGACGTAATTTGGCGTCACATCACCCAGATTGATGATCGGGCACATTGCTATGCTTTTCCAGGAAGGACTGAGGTGAAAGCCTCAGATGCGGTGATCACATGTACTATTCTTGTATGTGATAAAATGGCTTCAGTATTATTTTACCCAGGTTCTACATATTCTTATGTGTCGGTGAGTTTTGCTTTGGGGCTGGGTTTGACTTGTGATATACTTGATTCCCCTATCTATGTTTCTACCCCAATTGGAGAGTCTGTGGTTGTGACTCATGTATGTCGTGACTGATCTGTTATTTTTGTGAGGTTACATACTTGGGTAGACTTGGTAATCCTGGATATAGCTGATTTTGATATTATCTTGGGTATGACCTGGCTATATCCTTATCATGTTGTGTTGAACTGTAACACCAAGACTGTAGCTCTAGAGATTCCGGGTAAGGATAGACTAGAGTGGAAAGGTGTGTACAGGCCTAAGCCAGTTAAGATAATATCGTTTGTCCAGGATAGGAAGCTAGTGGGGAGGGGGTGTCTAGCCTTCTTGGCTCATCTCCGGGATGATAGTGTGGAGTCTCCTCCTTGTGAGTCAGTACCAGTGGTTTTTGAATTCTTAGATGTGTTTCCAACGGACTTGCCTGGTATGCCTCCGGACAAAGACAGATTTTTGTATTGATTTGGAGCCAGACACTCGTCCCATTTCCATTCCTCTGTATAGAATGACTCCGACAGAGTTAAGGGAACTTAAGACTTAGCTGCAGGAACTCCTAGATAAATGATTTATACATCCCAGTGCTTCACCTTGGGGTGCTCCGATCTTGTTTGTAAAGAAGAATGATGGTAGTATGCGGATGTGCATAGATTATAGGAAGTTGAATAAGGTGACCTTCCAGAATAAGTACCCTCTACCCCGTATAGATGATTTGTTTGACCAGCTTCAGAGTGCATCAGTGTTCTCAAAAATTGACTTGAGGTCGGGGTACCATCAGCTAAAGATTAGACCTGAGGACATTCTGTAAACTGCTTTTTGGACTCGGTATGGACATTACGAGTTTCTAATAATGTTATTTGGTTTGACCAATGTGTCGGCAGCATTCATGAGTTTGATGAATGGGGTTTTTAAGTACTACTTGGATTCTTTCATTATTGTGTTCATCGATGATATATTGATCTACTCTAAGAGTAGGGAGGAGCATGCTAATCATCTTCATATTGTGTTGGATATTTTGAGACATCAAAAGCTTTATGCAAAGTTCACTAAGTGCGAGTTTTGGTTGACTTCTGTGGCATTCTTGGGGCATGTAGTGTCAGAAAAAGGGGTGGTGGTGGATCCCTAGAAAATTAAGGCAGTCAAGAGTTGGGTTCGGCCTAGCTCTGTGACTGAGGTGAGGAGTTTTGTTGGGCTCGCAGGGTACTATCGGAGGTTTGTTAAAAAATTTGCTTCTATTTCTACTCACCTGACCAGGTTGACACAGAAGGAGGTACCATTTGTGTGGTCCAACAAGTGCGAGTAGAGCTTCCAAAAGCTCAAGACACTTTTGACCACAACCCCTATTTTGTCCTTGCCGGTTGAAGGTAAAGACTTTGTTGTTTACTGTGATTCTTCACATTCTGGTTTGGGTGCTATGTTGATGCAGGATAGGAATATGATAGCCTATGCATCCAGGCAGTTAAAGGTGCATGAGAGGAATTACCTTACTCACGATTTAGAGTTGGCAGTGGTGGTTTTTGCTTTAAAAATCTGGAGACACTACCTTTATGGTGTCAAGTGTGAGGTATTCACAGATTATCGCAGTCTGCAGTACGTTTTCACTTAGAAGGATTTGAATCTGAGGCAGAGGAGGTAGATGGAGTTATTGAAGGATTATGATGTGACAATTCAGTACCATCCGAGTAAGGCTAATGTGGTGGCAGACGCATTGAGCCAGAAAACTGTTAGCATGGGTAGCTTGGCTTGTTTGGGGGCGTCCAAATGACCATTGACTAAGGAGATTCGGGCTTTGGAGGCCAAGTTCATGCACTTGGGTGTTTCATATCAAGGTGGGTTATTGGCCACCATTGAGGTCAAGGCCACCTTCATAGAGGAAATTAAGGCAAAACAGTTTTAGGATCCGAAACTGAGTAAGTTGTGAGGTAAGGTAATATTCGGGGAGTCCAAAGATGTTATGTTAGACTCTAGAGGAGTGTTGAATTTCAGGGAGAGGATTTGTGTTCCTCGGGTTGATGATATAATTCAAAAAATCTTGACAGAAGCTCATGATTCGCGGTATCAATTCATCCGGGTGTGACCAAAATGTACAGGAACTTGAGGCCTCGTTACTGGTGGCCCGGGATGAAAGGGGACACAGTTGATTTTGTGTCAAAGTGCCAGAATTACCAGAAGGTAAAATATGAACATCAGAGACCTGCAGGACTACTTCAGAGAATGCCAATTCCAGAGTGGAAGTGGGAAAGGATAACCATGGATTTCGTGGTGGGTCTTCCCAAGACATTGGGGAAGTATGACTCAATTTGGGTCATTATTGACAGGCTGACCAAGTCCGCTCATTTCATTCCGGTCAGGGTAGATTACAATTCGCAGCAGTTGGCCAAGATCTACGCGACGGAGATTGTAAGACTGCATGGGGTACCACTGTCCATCATTTCAGACAGGGGTACGCAGTTTACTTCTAAGTTCTGGGGAAAGTTACATGAAAAGGTGGGTACACAACTCACCTTTAGCACAGCCTTCCATCCTCATACTGATGGTCAATCGGAGAGGACGATTCAGGTATTGGAGAACAAGCTGAGAGCATGTGTAATGGACTTTGGTGGTCATTGGGACCAGTTTCTACCATTGTGCAAATTCTCGTACAACAATAACTACCACTCCAGTATCGATATGGCACCATTCGAGGCCCTGTATGGGAGAAACTGCAGATCACCAGTTGGGTGGTTTGAGAAAGGTGATGTGAAGCCTCTGGGCGTAGACTTAGTGAAGGAAGCGCAGGAAAAGGTAAGGGGCATACAGACAGAGTTGTTAGCTGCTCAAAGCAGGCAGAAGGAGTATGCAGATCGCAAGGTCCGGGACATGGACTTTCAGGTTGGTGAACAAGTATTGCTAAAAGTATCACTAATGAAAGGGGTTATGTGGTTTGGTAAGAAGGGCAAGCTTAGACCTCGGTTCATCGGTCCGTTTGAAGTGCTTAAAATTGTGGGGCTAGTGGCTTACAAGTTAGCACTGCCACCTAGTTTGTCGGGCGTCCATCTGGTATTCCATGTATCCATGCTCAAGCGATACCATGGGTATGAGGACTACATCTTCAAGTGGGATGAGGTACTTTTCGATAAGGATCTTCGTTATGAGGAGGAACCGGTTTTGATTCTTGATCGGGATGTCCGGAGGTTGAGGACAAAGGTGATTGACATGGTGAAGGTTCAGTGGAAGCATCGTCCAATTGAGGAAGCCACTTGGGAAACCGAGAAGGACATGCGGGATAAGTACCCTCAACTGTTTGAGGATTCAGGTACTACTCTTCCTTTCTTTTACTTCTGTAATTTTGGGTTTGATCATTAGGGTATAACGATAGGTAAATCGGTATTTGTTGTAACGACTGGGTCCATCGTTACAGGTAGACCAATCGTGCCAAGTTTTAGAGTTAGAAAACTCTGGGTTTGGGAGTTTGAAATTCTGGGCTAGGCTAGCCTCGGCTGGTTTTGGAGCGAGGTAGAGTCTAGGAAAATCTGGATAAAAATGGATTTAGGTGTCTTAGAGTGAGCTAGTTTTCCACGTATCCAAGACATAAAGGAGTCCGAAGGACTTTTCGGAATCACATATGGGTAAGTAGAACTCCCGGAATTGCGTTTGACGTGAAGGGGTTGTTTTGGGACGTTGGAGGAAATAAGTGTGTTGTGAAATGGCCAAAATTGGCAGATTTCCGGACTTTCTGTCTGTGATGAGCGCTGTCACGCGCGATAATGGACACTGCTATAGCGGTAGAAATTACCGCTATAGCAGTGGTCAAGGGGTGGTCAACCTACTTAAGACCGCTATAGTGGTAGCCTTTCGCTATAGCGGGACCACTATAGCAGAGCGGGGACCGCTATAGCAGGCCGATGAGTTTTTAATGTAGAAACAGCTCCCAAAACATTCTGTTTTCACAAGTTTTTTTTGGAGAAGGGCTGGGCAATTTCCAGGTGATTTTCTTCATTCTCCCATCAAAAATCTTCCCTAAGGTAAGGCTTTAATTTTCCAAACTTGATAATACATTTCTTATGCGGTAGAATTGCTAGGAGGAAAATTGGGGAATGGTTAAAATAACCTAGGGATGATGGAATTCAGAAAAGGAAGGGGATTCCAAGCATGTGTGTTCTTCGGTATTGATAAAAGTACATTAACATGATCATAGGTTGTTTAATTCCCTGTTTTTATCCGTAAAAATGATAGAACTAGGAGAATTAACGGTAGAAAATCCCGAGAAAAGGGTGGGATGATCATGGATGGCCTGGAGTTTAGGGATTTGGTATAATCTGGGTAATGTGCAGGCCTTGTGTGTTAATTGTATGTATTATGTGTTATTTTTAGACCAAGAATGAGAGAGGAATCTGGAACACGGAAAAAAGCTCGGGTCGAATAGAGCTTGAAATATTTTGAGGTAGGTGATGGCTTATGATTTTATGTGAATGTGTATATTAATGTACTCATGTCTAAGTGATTGTATGCATTACATAGATTAGGAAAATTTTGTGGAATGTCTAGGTTCATGTTTACAGTCTGTGATTGAATGGTTTACTTATTGGTTTTACAAGTTGTGTCTATTTATATATTGACTGTGGTTATTGACATTCGGTTGGCTCGGGTACCACGCCTGGTACGGGTATAATAAATTGTTGACACGGGTACCACGCCTGGTACGGGTATATCATTCAGTTGGCACGGGTACCAAGCCTGGTACGGGTTTACTTTATTGCATCTTGCATTGTTTCATTGACTATTGTATTGCATTGGTTGATATTGGTTCTGTGAGTGGACCGGGTTATTTTACTGAATGTGATACTTGATATTGGTTCCATGAGTGGACTACTGAATGTGATACTTGATATTGGTTCTGTGAGTGGACCGGGTTATTTTACTGAATGTGATACTTGATATTGGTTCCGTGAGTGGACTGGGTTGTCTAGTTAAAGGTGCTATTGTTGGTGGTCCTTGAGTGACCGGGAACTGTTGTATAACTGCTGTGTTGGTCTTGGTTTAGGCTGGGTTGATCAATTACCTTTGGTGTTGTCTAGAGGGGATTCCAGGGTGGGGCCGGGCTAGACGGAAAGGATAGTTATGGTTACATGTTGTGGATTAGAACTGTAAATATGGATTCATACAGTAACAAGCTAGGTAGAGACCTGTAGTCTAGATGTGCCTGTGATTATTGTTGCATGTTTGCCATACTCCTTACTTGATATTGTTGTACTAATTATATACTGTTTACTTGAAAACTGGTTGATGATCCTACCAGTACACAGTGGTGGTGTACTGATACTGCACTTGTCTTTCTTTTGGTGAGTACAGAAAATCTACCAGCGACTGAGACGCGACCTCGCATCTAGCACCGGCGATTTCTGACTTTCAAGGGTGAGCTGCTTGATTCGAGATACCTTGGGTTATCCTTAGAGTTTCAGTCCAATTATTTCGGACTTAAAACTATTTTAGTTTATCTTTTGGGGTTCTATCCTCGTATTCTAGATTTGGTATTGATGTTTGATACGATGACTTTCAGTTCCTAGGTGGAAATTTCCGCAGGATTATATTAATGATTAGTGTTGGTTACCCTGATTGCTAGTTTACATTTGTGCTTGCTTGTTTTAGGCTGTTAGTCTAGGCAAAAGAGTGGGACTCTATTGATTCGCTCATCCGAGGGTTGGGTCGGTCCCACTCACGACGGGTAGGGTCGTGACAACCATGTTTACCATTTCAAAATGTCCCCTTTAAATGTAAATAATACAATGTATTAAGTGTAGAAATTTAGCAATTACACAATTTGTCAATTAACGTTTTGTTCATACTTAGTGGGAAGCTTTAATTAAAATGTCATTGTAATGGTTGGTCAATATTAAATGTTGTTTCATTTATGGTAATTATTGGTTAATCAATGAAAGAATAATAAATTGAAAAACTTTTGATTTTGTTTGATTATCAAATTAATAAGATAATGAATTATCTTATTTAATTAATATCTTAATTTTTACTCACTAATCAGCTTATTATAAAATGGACTAATCAATCTATCGTATGTATAACCAATCCGATCTTTCCTACCTCTCCATTAGAAGAAATAATAGAGGCAAGTTGCGAATTTGTACAAAAGTATATTCATTTTATTTGGTTTTCTCTGTGAGTATTTATGAAAATATATATTCTTTTTTTGTGTATTTTTTAAGCATCACTCTGTAATGTTATTGTTCATCCAAAATATGGGCATTAAACTGACCACACTAGAGATTTTTTAATACTTATTAATACAATTAAATAGTTCAAATATTCAAATCAAAATAATTATAATACTAAATGTTGAAAGTAGTAGTATATCATGCCACTCTATCTAGATTACTTTATGTTTTAAAAAAAATTGACAGCAAGTATATATTTTTGTGAAATATGTACTGCAAGTACATCTCAAAATTGACCTGTGCAAATTTAGTTCTGCAAAAGAGTATTTTTTTTACAGTTCTTCTTTGTCGTTGTCAAATAATTATAATGGTTTAAGTTCTTTGATGAGGAATCTCAAAAATAATTTCCAAGAATCTCTGCTTTTATATAAACTTTGGAGGTTCCAGATGAATCTATATATGCTTACACCTAATAATATCAAAATGTAATTTATTCTACAATTTTAACTACCTAATTATTTTTTGTTGTTTGATTTTATAGGTTCAAAGAATATATAATCATATGTCACACAAAAAAGATGTCGTTCGAATAGTCTAATTATTCATGAATTTCAACTTGTATTTTTTACTTTAATTTTTTTGTAATTCATTTCTATCAATGTACTATTTGCTTAGGACGCACGTGCAAATCACGTGTCAGAGAACTAATATACAACATGTATATGTATGTATGAAAAATAGTAAAAATTACAAGTAACGTTTATGCATCCTCCGCTTCTCAACCACATAAGGCAGTAAACACAACAACACATATAGACATATTATATCTCCCAATTTGACATGAAACCAATGTCAAATAAAGTGATGTATAACCGCCATGACTCGTATTAGTTATTTACTTAATACAAACAAATGATGTTGGATTTAATATTTACTTATGCACATAATGATTCAAATATTTATTAAATCATTATGTGAATAGTATCACGTGTGCTAAGTGGAAGAATATAAGAATAGTCACGTGAGTATTGTTATTTTTATTTAATAAATAATTAAGTTAAATCCTATTAGATGTGAAGAAGTTTTAACCGATTATAAAATTTATCACTCCCTTTCAACTTCTACATGTTGATAGAACGTGTAGATAACCGCTTAAAAACTCTAATCTATAAGGGTCCTCTCTCTGCCAAACTTGAACGTATTCTCCATTAGAATTATTTTGTAAAGAAAGAAAAGAGAAAGAAATATTTTCTCAAGAATAGTAAACAAAGGAGAAATAATTCCGCACAAGAAATCAAGAAGGCTACCATGAATTCGGGTAATTTTCTTGTTTGAAATTGTTATTTATGTGAAAATCATTGAGTTTTACGATCTTGAAATCATGTAAATGCTTACATGTGGTATCAGAGCATAAATTTTTTAAACTAATGATTTTTCGTAAAAATTAACTATTGTCTTCTGATTTTGTAAACCCTAATTACGTAATTAATGATTTACAATTACGAATAACAGTTTTATATCTTTGTCAGATTTGTCAAATTAGTGACTAAGTATTTTAACAAGAGAATAAAAGAAAAAAAATAATTCTTGAATAATAATTCAAAAAAACCCGTGTACAGTATTTGTATTGCTGAAACTTATTTGCTTCGTTGTCTCTATTTTAAGGTTACCCTTATATAATTTATTATTATAATAATATAATAATCTCTCAATTAAAGTTATTGTAGAAGGGTATGTAATGTATTTCTGCTCCTATTTATTTAAGTTCATGTTTTGTCAGTTTGTGAAGAGATTTTAAAGTTAACGTAAATTGGTTTACTATTCTTGAATTATTATTTCATAAGTTCTCCGTTTTGACGTATTATCTGAAATAGAATTGTACGGTTTGCTTGTTTGTTTCATTCCAACAAATTTTATGAATTTTAATTATCAATGAATTCGTTAATAATTCGGAGCATGAAATCAAATTGTAATTCATAATGATTCAATTTATTTAAAATTATTGTCCATCATTCATTAATCACCAAACTGATCGAATCTTTATAAGATAATTAATTTCAAATAAAAATTAAACTTATTTTTAATTATCATTAATTTTGACCGATATAACACTTATGGGTAAATTGAAGTTTTAGTTGTAAGACATTTATGAATCACCCAAAGGTTGATTGCTTGTTTTTACAAGTATTGAATATTAAAGAGATAATTTAGATGTGTCGTTACTTTTATTTATTTATCCAAAGATAATAAATATTATTAATTGACGCATTAAAGATTATCGAATTACGTTAAAATTCACGTATAAGCATCATTATGTTTAAAAATTATATTTTGATATTTTCCCAAAAGAGGACATCAATATACATTTAAGTACATAAACCATATTTGAATCTGATAATATGTTTAAACTCATAACTCAAAGTATTAACAAATGAGCATGTTCTATTTGCAACATTTGCTCTTCATTCGCACTCTGCCTCTGTTACAACCTTTAACAGTCTTAACTTCTCAGATTGGTGCGAACAGATCAAATTTCATCTTAGAGTTTTAGATCTTGATATTGTACTTTACACTGAGAAACCAACTGCTATTACTGAAACTAGCAGTGTTGAAGAAAGGTTCTATTATAAGCACTGTGATCTGTCTAACAGATTAGGCCTAATATTTATGCGAATGAATATTGCGGGCAACATTAAGACTACTCTTCCCAAAACTGAAAATGCAAAAAAAAATTAAACTTGTGGAAGAATCCTCTCAAACTGCTGATAAGTCTCTTGTTGAGACACTAATGGGTACTTTGACCACCATAAAGTTTGATAGTTCACGTGCCATGCATGAGCATGTCATTGAAATGACAAACATAATAACAAGACTTAAGTCTTTGGGAGTGAAAGTGAAAGTAAATTTTCTTGTATAATTCATCATCAACTCATTACCGTCTGAGTATGGTCCTTTCCAAATGAACTACAATACCATGAAAAATAAATAAAACATGCATGAATTGCATGAATGCTAGTTCAGGAGAAAATAAGGCTGAAGAATCAAGAAAACCACTCCATTAACTTTGTAAGTCATCAAGGAGCTGGAAAGAAAGAAAAGAAGCATACTAAGGAAAAACAGGGGCACCATAATGTTAATGAGTCCTCCTCTCAAGTATGTAAGAAGGAACACAAGAATGATAAGTGTCATTTCTATGAAAAATCTGGACACTTTTAGAAAAATTGCTTGAAATTTAAGGCACGGCTCGAGAAGAAAGGTAAATCTAATGCTTTTACATATCTCGAATCAAATTTAACTGAAATTCTTTGTAATACTTGGTGGATTGACTTTGCTTATACTGTTTATGTTTCTAATACGATGTAGGGATTCCTTACAATACAAACCATAAAAAAGAATGAAAGATATGTGTAAATGAGAAATAGAGTGAAAGCTCCAGTTCAAGCTATCGGGACTTATTGTTTGATCCTTGATATTGGGCGTCACTTAGATTTACTTGAAACTTATTATGTACCTTCTCTGTCGAGAAATTTAATTTCTTTGTCTAAGTTGAATAAGACTGGATACTCTTTTAATTTTGATAATGGATGTTTTAATTTGTTTAAGCATAATTATCTTATTGGTATGGGTACTCTTTGTGATAATTTAAACAAATTGAATCTTGATAATTTGTTTGCCGAAATACTCTTAACTTTGTATCCTAATATTGAAATCAAACAAAATTTGATGCATGAACAATTTGCTTACTTGTGGCATAAATGTTTAGGTCACATATCCAAAGAATGATTGAAAAGATTAGTTAAGAATGAAGTTCTTCTAAATTTAAATTTTACGGACCTTAATATTTGTGTGAATTGTATTAAAGGAAAACAAATAAGACAATCAAAGAAAGGAGCCACAAGAAGCACATAACTTCTTGAAATTATACACATTGATATATGTGATCCTTTTTATATCGCATCTTTCAGTAAGGAAAAATATTTTATCATTTTTATAGATGATTTTTTACGTTATGAATGTATCTATTTGTTGCATGAAAAATCTCAAGCGGTAAATGCCTTAGAAGTATTTATTACTGAGATTGAAAGACAACTAGATAGAAAGGTGAAAATAATCAGGTCAGATAGAGGTGGTGAATATTATGGAAGATATGATAAAACTGGACAACACTCAAGTTCATTTGCTAAATTTCTTGAAAAGTATGGAATATGTGCTCAATACACAATGCGTGATATACCATAATATAATGGTGTAGCAGAAAGGCATAATCGTACATTAATAAATATGGTTAGGAGTATGTTAAGTAATTCATCTTTACCTCTTTCATCATGAATGTATTCTTTAAGGACTGCCATTTACTTGCTTAATAGATGTCACAACCTAGAACGCCGTGAGTGACACCCACCCAACCCCCGAATGAGCAAACCAATAGAGTCCAACTCTCGGCATAGCCTAACAGCCTAAAATCAGTGTGCAGAAATGTAAACTAGCAATCAACATAATCAAATCAACTCTATAAAAATATTGCCTGCGGAAAATCCCTCCATAGAATCTTAAAGTCATTGTACCAAAAACGTCTACCAAAGCTAGAGTACGGGAATGCAACCCCAAAAATAAAAATAGTCTAAGCCTAAAACAAATGGGCTACAACTTAATAGATGGAAATCAAGGTAGCTTGGTCGAACAGCTCACCCTTGATATCTCAAAGTGTCAGGCCTACAAGTGAAGTTGTGCGTCAACCACTGGAAGATTTCTTGTACTCATAAAAAGACAAACAAGTGCAGTATCAGTACATAACCATCGTGTACTGGTAAGATCATCAGCCAGTTCTAAATAAATAGTATATGAGTAGTACAACAATCAAGTAAGAGTACAGAAACACATAGGCAAGTCAACAGGTATTCCTAGACTACAGTTCTCTACCTAACTTGTTCCCACATGTAAATCACTTCACAGTTATGATCAATAATCCACAACAATAATAATTATACCTCGATACATACCCCAGACCCACCCTATATACCCTCTAGACAACACCTAAGTGTCAGACAAACAACCCGGTCTACACCAAGACCAAACTCATAAAGCAATGAAATAACCCGGCCTCTCAAGGACCAAAATACACAACCATAATTCATAAACACAATCCGATCTTCTCAGGAAATCATTAATAAAGATGCAATAATACAATAAAGTAAACCCGTACCAGGCATGGTACCCGAGCCAACCGTTAGTGTTATCATGTACCAGGCGTGGTACCCGAGCAACCTATTAGTATATCATGTGCCAGGAATAGTACCCGAGCCAACCGTTAGTATTATCCCATACCAGGCGTGGTACCCGAGCCAATCGTTAGTATATCTCGTACCAGGGGTGGTACCCAATTCAACCATTAGTATTTTCAATACCAGGCGTGGTACTCGAGCCAACCGAATGTCACTTAAATCCACAGTCACAAACAATGAACAATCAACACTTGTAAACCCACAAGCAATAACACTTAGTTCATTTCACAAGACTGAAAAACAGGACTTTTGGACATTCCTAAATCATTTCCTAATCAATGCAAATCTTACAAATATTTAGACATGAGTACACAAACATACAATACATACAGGAATTAATAACCACCACCTACCTCGAATAAGCAAGCTCTATAGTGCTGGAGCTTTCCCTTTTTCAGGATCCCTTGCTTGTTCTTGGTCTAGAAATAAATACACAGTAATAAAAAATTAATACTTATGGCCTACAAATTACCCGGATTATGAAAAATTCCAAATCCCAGGCCAATCATGATCATTCCAATGGGCTCTCCCACCATTAATTCATCTAAATTCATCATTTTTATGGATTCCCTTAGAGAATTATGGCTAAGTGATCATTACCCATTACCAAGAATCAAGACCCAAAAACTCTAGCACCCTAGAATCTCCTTTTTCCCCAGATTCTACCATTCCTAGGTCATTTCATTTTTTTTCCAAGTCCACCCCTAGCAATTCTATAGCATAGGAAAGATATCACAGAGTTTGGAGAGTAGAATCCTTACCTTTAGGACGAAAAATGATGGAAAATGGATGAAAACTGCCCAAAATCACCCCCTTCTTCTCCCAAAACATTTCAAGAAAAACTGAACTATTTTGGAGAAATTTTTGCACTAAATTCCATCACGCTCCACTATAGCGGTACCGCCATAGCGGAGTCATCCGCTATGACTCCGCTATGGCGGAGGTTGACCATCATTGACTTTCGCTGTAGTGATAATTTCTCCACTACAACGGAGGTAGCCATGGCAGAGTGTCAACCACCGTAGCGATTGACACGGGACAGAAAGTCATAAAATTTCCAAAACTAGTCCATTTTACTACACACTTATTTTTCTGACGTTCCAAAATAACTTCTTCACGTCAACCTCGATTTTGGGAGTTCTACTTACCCGAATTAAATTCTGAAAAGTCCCCCGGACTCCTTTATGTGTTAGCTACAAGAAAAACTAGCTCAAATCAAGACATCAAACCCAATTCTTACCTGAATTGCCATAGACTATACCTCGCTCCAAATCTGGGCGAGACTAGCCTAGCCCAAAATTTCAAACTCCCAAACTCGGAGTTTTCTAACTCTAAAAATTGACACGAATGATTTTTCCATAACGACGGACCCGGTCGTTACAATAGGGTTCCTAGTAAAGCAGTTTCAAAGACTCCTTTTGAACTGTGGACTAGTAGAAAACTTAGTTTAAGGCACCTGCATATTTGGGATTGCTCGACAGAAGTTAAAGTTTATAACCCACAAAAAAAGAAACTGAATTCAAGAACAATCAGTTATTTCTTCATTAGTTATTCAAAAAAATCAAAAGAGTATAGATTTTACTGTCCTAATCATAGTACGAGAATAGTTAAAACTAATCATAGTACGAGAATAGTTAAAATTGAAAATACTAGTTCATTGAGAATGGTAAAGTTAGTGGGAGTGAAGAACCACGTAACGTGGAAATTAAATAAGTTAGGGTGAGAATTTCTCTACCCTCTACTTCTTTTAAAGTGGTTGTTCCTGAAATTGTTGTACAACCTAACAATCAACAAGAACAACAAATCAATGCTCCTGTTAATCTCAATGAAGCGATAATTGATGAACCCGCAATAGATGTACCACAAGAAATAGCATTAAGAAAATTTCAAAGACAAAAGAGATCCGCTATTTCTGATGACTATTTGGTATATTTATACGAATCATAAATTGATTTAGAAATTAATAATGATCCAATTTTATTTTTACAAGCCATTAAAAGTAATAATTCTGATAAATGGATGAATGCTATGAAAGATGAGTTGAAATTTATGGAACAGAATAAAGTTTGAGACCTTGTTGGATTACCAGAAGGTTGAAAAGCGTTGGATGTAAATGAATCTTTAAGACCAAACATGACTCAACTGGCAACATCAAAGAGTATGGAGCCTAAAGGGAAATTTTGTTTTATCAAAAATATCAAAGGGGCAATAACAAATGAAAACAAACCAAAGGGGTAAAAGTGTGAATAACCTCATGCCTTATGAAGTGATTTAACGGAGCCGTCAGTTAGCATTGTAAAGCGTGAAAGGCTGCACGCTTTATAAGGTGTGTACAACCCCACACCTTCCTTCAATTGTTTGTTGTGAAGAACCAATATTCAAATCGTGGGGATGTCTACGCCTTATAAATAGATAAGGAATACATATATTGTTGGTTTCTGTTAGTTGTCTCTATTCTCCTTCATTACATATCACATAGAGAGGATAGAGAAAGAGAGACAAAAAAAAAGTGAATATTGTTGGATCAAGAAAGTGAAACAAAGTGATCTAATTTCTATCTCTGTACATATATTTTTTCTTTTTTACCATATCTAGTTTTAAGGGTGTTCACGGTTTGAGAAAAAATTAACCCAAATTGAATCAAATCGATCAAATAAATTGATTTTTATTTGGTTAAATTATATATTTTAAAAAATCAATAACATTTGGTTTAGTTTTGACTTTGTTCAAAAAACCAAAAAAATAATCGAATTGTACCAACAATATATATATATATATATATATATATATATATATATATATATATATATATATATATATAATATTCTTTTTATAAAAGATTTTAAATATCTTATATATGCTTTCATCAAAAATTATTTATAATTTAAATATTTTTTGTTAGAGGTACGTCATGTTACTGTTTTATGTGGTAATTTCAAGATTTATTTTTTATTTTTTGAACGAATTGTTATCTTTTTTTTTTTGAATGAATCACTTTTTTATTTTTGTGTATGGTTAATAACCGAACAATTGAACCCAAACTGATAACAACCAAATCAATAAATATATATTATATTTGATTTGATTTAATTTTTAATAATTTAAAAATCAATTATATTGATTTGATTTTAATTCCGACCAATAACCGATCCAAACCGATTAGTGAACACCCCTATGTAGTTTGATCCATAATTTTTCTACCCAAAAAAATAATCTTATTGTTTTTCCACATTTAAAAATTATTTTAATCAAATGATGAAATTCATGTTGAATCAAGATTCATCTTGATTTAAAAATAAACATTATATCACGAAGACATTGGAAGCAACTGTGAGAAAAATACAACTGGTAGCCAAAAAAAGAGCCTACACAATTTTTGGCAAAAAAAATTAAAGGAAGGCGTGGGGATGTACACGCCTTATAAAGCGTGCAACCTTTCACGCCTTACAATGCTAACTGACGGCTCTGTTAAGTCGCTTCATAAGGCGTGAGGTTGTCCACGCCTTTGTCCTTTTGGTTTATTTTCATTTACTATTTCCCCTTTGGTATTTTTGATAAAAGAAATTTGTCCTTTAGGCTTCGGACTCCAACATCAAACGTCACAAAGCCAAACTTGTTGTCAAAGGTTTCACTCAGAAAGATGACATCAGCTATAAAGAGACATTTTCACCCATCTCTAAAAAATATTCACTAAGAATTATAATGGCTTTAGTAGCTCATTATGACTTAGAGCTACATCAGATGGATGTGAAAATCGTCTTTCTGAATGAAAATTTAGAGGAGAAAGTTTATATGAATTAAGCTGAAGGGATTTATGTTAAAGGAAAGGAACACATGGTGTATAGACTTAAAAAGTTAACATACAGATTTAAACAAGCTTTTCGACAATGATATCTTAAATTTAACAAAACTATTTTCACTTCTGGGGTAAAGGTATGGTCTGCGTACATCTCACCCTCCCCAGACCCCACTTTGTGGGAATATACTGGGTATGTTGTTGTTGTTGTTGTATTTTCACTTTTGAATTTAAGAAAAATATCATTGATCGGTGTATATATCTGAAGGTCAGTGGGAATAAGTTTATTCTATTAGTCCTGTATTGATGATATTTTTCTTGATACTAATGATCTTGGTTTGTTGCATGATACCAAGAAATATCTCTCTAATAACTTTTAAATAAAATATATGGGAGAGGCATCCTATGTGATTGGGATAGAAATATTTCAAAATAGATCACAAGAATTATTGGAATTGTTTCAGAAAGCCTATATTAATAAAGTGTTAGAGAGATTTAAAATGAAAAAATGCTCATCAAGTCTCGTTAAATTCAGAAAGGACATAAATTTAGTCTCAATTAATGTCCAAAGAATGAATTAGAATGTAAGCAAATAAAAGATACGTGTTGCTCTCAAGCGCACACGCAAGTGTACGTAGTCGTGCAAGTAATAAAGTTGCTCTTGCGAGTAAAATATCGATTCCACAGGGACTTGATGTTTAGCAAACAATCCAACTTAATTACTACTATTCAAGTTAAACAAGTACGATTCATAACTAAGAGTTTGCGCTTTGTGTTTATAAACTAAATACTAGGAATAATAACGATATGAAATTCGGATTGTAGATAATATATGGAGAGGTCCAGGGTTGAGGCATTCACTACACATTCATGCATAACTATGGTTTATAGCTGGTGTTGGTGTTTATCATAATCGTTGATCTACGGGGTTGATATTATAACTCGGGAATGGTCATCCTCTAAGTCATCTACCCAAATTAATCTCACAACTACATCATTGAGCGGGAATGTGAGTCTTTAATTCGGATGCATTCAACTATCTTCCTGTTTTCTTAACCAAGTGAAGCGTTTAGATATATCGCTATCCTAACCGCAAATCATCTTATAGTTGTTAACTAATAATAAAAAATATGATCCACACTTCCTACGTTCTTCATTCCGTCCCTCAACTCCTATGGTCAATTTGTTTTGAGACTTGGATTTATCTTAAAGTTCATGACGCTTTAAAATAGTAAAACAAGAACATAAGAACAATCACATGACTTGATAAATAATTAAATCAACTATATAACCATAATCAAGCAATCATGTTGTAGCCTCAATCCTTGAAAGAGGGTGCTTAGCCACTCATAATCTAATTCGTAATTACAAAATTAATGTAGTTCATACAAAAATTAAGTAAAGAAAAAGTAGAGAATAAGAACCCTAAGACAGCATCCTCTCAAAAATATTTACAATTGAAGCTAAGTGTCCTATTTATAGTGTAGGATAAGTTTCACCGGACGGGATCAAGGTCCGTGGCACCTTGGCATCGCGGAGGCCAGCTCGTGCTGCCTACTTTTGTGACACGACCTAAACGCGGAAATCCACTGGATTTTTCCCATTTTGCTGGTGGTTTACCTCTGTGCCACGCCAATAAAATGGAGCTTAGCCTCCGTGGCACGGGGGTGTTTCTTGGCTTCCCATTTTTGCCTCCAACACAATCTTTTCACCTTATTTTGTATCCTAATGGTTTGTAGCTTGTTAGGAGGCTTCAATTAGCTTCCATAGCTCCTCCAAAGGTCTACTACAACATCTCATAGCACACATTATTCTATACAACACAATAGATCTCATCAAGCACACTAGAATCGGCATAGCTCAAGCTAGCAAAGCTAGTTTTCTCGTCTAAACTCTATTTGATCATTTTGACTCATTACTTGTTCCAAATGCAGCTTAAACACTATAAACATGTACATTAGCAATAAAGTACACACTTACACACTATATAACTCAATAGTACCTCAAGTAATCCTCGAAACTAAGCTAAACGTGCATATATAACGACACTTAGGTATATGAATACGCCTAAGATCACCACCCCACACTTAAAGCCTTGTTCGTCCTCGAACAACTGTTTAAATTAATCACCATAAAGGAAGACTCCAACATCCCTATTAAAACTAGGATACTCAAGCTAGAGCTACAACGACTACATGAATAGCAAGTTCTACATTCGGCATGCCATATTACAACTGGAATCACATGAATACTACTTTAAAACTTCCTAGCCTCAAGAATTGACTCTACAAAGTTAGCAAACTCATACAAATTACTCAACAAAGAGATCATATAAGTCACTTATCCATTATTAAACATGCGCCCTCACTACAAAAGATTCACCCATATTCACTCACACATATGCAAATTATCACAAGAATGGGTGTAAGAATCAAGTTTTGCTCACTCTCACAAAGAATTCACATGTTACATAAGATGAACCATAGGCTTGCCCTTATTGTAGCACTCCACTAACATCAGAATATCAAAGCTCAAAATCAAGTAGGACTTTAAGGGTTGTAATGTCGGCTAAGCGACGGGTAGGAACTATTCGGTCAAAAATAGTGACTATCTTCCCTAAGCGCTTTTAATACATCACACTTTTCATTAAACTCATCTCCAATAAACCTACTTTACACCATTATTATCTTCCCAACTCTCTTTTGTTTTGCCCAATATTTTTAAGCTAGCTTACACATCTTTAGTAGGGAGTATTTGCTATCAACACATGATTCACTTCTTTTGATCAATTTTTCTCTTCATTACATTACTCCCTACCAACAACACATAAACCTTTTCAATACACCGAAAGCTATTTCATTGGGGCTTCACTTCACTTTTCCCTTCTTCAATTTAACACTCTTTAACATCTTTATTTCTCAACTAAAGCGCTTAGGAGTTTTGGATTAAATTGCGGGTAATTGAAAGAAAAGGAATAAGCTATACATGAGGCTACCAAATAATAGGCTAAAGGCTCAACGGGGCTAGCTAAGGTTATGCTCAAAGGGTCGATGACGAGGGTATAAAACATGGCTATCAAAGAAATGCCTATATCATCTCCTAAATTCAATATTCTTTATTTCTCTTTGCAAACACACGAGGCAAGTTCTAGACACCAAAATGAGACATGGAATATAACAAAACCTCACTCACACTTGGCACATGTTCAAATCAAGATGGCTACCTATAGACTCTCAACCAAGCGATTGCATGAATTCAAATTTAAGCCAACAAGAGTCAGATAAAAGAGTCTAGGTGTCTCAGAGTAGTCATTTAATTTTTCAAATCATGCCATAGAATTAAACACCAACTTGCAACAAGTAATCATGTGTAGCACCTAGAAAGAGCACCTCTATTTATTCCTAATGACAAAAAATTTAAATTTACTCCTAAAAATAAAAGAGGATACTGGGTTCAAAGCGCTCCTCCTCGAAAAAGAACCGAAAAGAAAAATTGAGGGGTGGGTGAAGTGTGCTTATACCAAACAGACCAAACACAAAAACAAAAACAAACAAAGATAAAATCTTTTTGTAATTTTCAATTTAATCAAAATCTTGCAAATAAATAAAAATAGAAATCCTATAGCACACTTCACCCTAACCAAATCGGAAGAGTCCCACCCCACACTTAAAATGATACTTTGTCCCCAAAGTATAAATCAAAAGTAAAGATAGAAATACTCTCTGAGGCCTCTAGGCCTAGCTAGTAGCATTAAGTTCATTTAAGGGGTCCAGAGGATCCCACACTTAGTGTTTTCCATGCTCCTTAGCTGCGATCTGAAGTACTCAGACTTCCTTTCAACCTGTCAACACAAAACAAAAACAACACCAAGGGTGATACTAAAAAAACAAAAAGAATAAAAATACTACCTTAACTTGGGTTGCCTCCCAAGTAGCGCCTGATTTAATGTTGCGTCACGACTTATATCACAACTTTCATTCCCGTTCTCTCATCCTCTTCCTCCTACTCAAGGCTTATTTTCTCCTTCTTTTATGGCCTCTCGTATGCTCACACTCGAGGTCTGCAGCCTTCCTCACACCTACACTTTTCGTATTCCATTCGAGTTTCTCAGTTTCAGGCTTGTGTGTCAACTTGGGCAGCTCCATGAGAGAGTCTGAAGAGGTAATTAGAGGTTCTTTCTTCTCCACCTCACACTCATCCACTTTCATAGCTGTAATCATGCGTAGATATTTGTAGTGTGAGGGTGTGTTGAGTGCTTTGTACACTCTGAATACCACATCTTCATCATTCAGTCTCATCTTGAGTGTACCCTCTCTATCATCAATCACTACTCCACCAGTGTCACGCTCCGAGGCTACCCCCTAATGTAACACGGGACCCAGAACCACAAGTGGTTCCAAGTTAACCCTTAGTCATATTATAACTAGGCACAATAGATGGAAACATAGCAGAAGAAAAATCAATATAAGTAGGCAAACCAATACTATATAAGATTAAGGTCTAGGGGTATCAAATCCAAAACATGAAAACACGAATATCTAACTATGTCTTAAAAGTCTCTACATAAGAAATAATGAGCCACGGGAACAAGACCCTAGCTGACTCTAAGTACTCAAATAATATGAGCCTACTAACTAAGAATCATACTAGTCCTTGAATGAATAAGGAATCACCAATTCTAACTGGATACCGCGACCTCTAGCCATGAACCTGAGGGTGGGAACCTGTATCTGCATCTTCAAAGGATGCATCACAAAAATATGCGTCAGTACTATAGGATGTACCGAGTATGTGAGATATGCATAAATATGTAAAAACATCCTTAAAACTGAGTTCATGCATAATAAGAGAAATCATAGATAAATATTATAGTTTGAGCTTAATACATGGAATAGAATAGCATAAGACTTAAAAGATTGGAAACCTTCTTACGGGAGTTTCTTATAACCGACAATAGACTATGTGAGCTACATGGAATCCAATTATATAATCCTAGTTGGAAAATCTACCCCGAGCCTTGCCAAGGCACGAGGCACCATACATGTCATAGCATGGAACCACTTTCATAAGCCCATCCGGCTAGAGGAGACACTCTCTACTAACGAGGATCCTCTTCACCTATGCTGGCAACATAGTTTTGGACTTGAGTTGTCTAGAACCCTCATCGCTTGATGCTAAATACTACTCCCAAAATATACATATAGCTCATATAATACTGATGACATATCTAATGTCAAAACTGTTTGAAACACATAAGGACATATCTGATGTCATGCAAATTTCAATTCATAAGTCTTAAAGCTTAGAATAGCCATAATTCAAAAATATACTTTTCTTTTTAAATTCATAGCTTGAAGAATTAGGTATGCAATATCATGATACTAGAGGTCATGTTATCTAAATATGCCAATTTTACTTAAAAACATGCAATTTAGTGAAATCATGCTAGAATTTATTCTTAATGCATGGGCTTTTGAAAACACTCAAGGAATCTCAAATAAATCGTGGGTAAGAGATGAGAAACCATGGATTGATGCTTTAAAACTGATTACATAAGTTTTTTCCAATTCGAGTAAGAACCCTAATTTCATAAATTCATAAATCAAAGTAAAACTTGGGGTTGGGCATAAGGATGAAAGAAATCCCTTATTGAACACCCACATACCTGAATTGAAACTTTCTATATCAAGGATGAAGAGAAATGGAGACTTGGAACTTGGAGCTTGAAGCTTGAGAGACCCTTTCCACTTTTGGGAAGATGAATGAGAGTTTGGAGGGGACTTACGCTAATTAGGGGTGAAACCCTACTAAAAGAGTCCAAAAAGACCTCACTTAGGAGTTAAAAAGGTGGGTAATTACCAAAACAGCCCACGAATTTAATTTAGAAAAAACTAATTTTAAACTCGGCTTCAGGTTCCACGAGTGGAGTCTATGACCCGTAGACCCAACCACGACTCGTGGTTCCTTCTTGTGGTTTCTGAGTAAAAATTCAAGAGGTGGATAATTTTCTACGATTTAATAGTACGGCTCGTGAAACCATCCACGAGTCGTAGAAACCATTCATGGTTACTGAGGAACTGACTACCCTCAGTCTGATTTCTACGAGTTGGTTCCATAAACTGTGGAACCATCCATGAACCTTGAAACTCACTCATGGTTCTCATACCTGAGGATGGTTTGTAGGACTAGTTTCACAAGTACTTTCCATGACTCATGGTTCCTTCCACGGCTCGTGGACTTGACTCGTGATTCTTGGTAGTTTAGAATTTTGTAGAGTTTCTGAGTTTAAAAGCTGAATCGAATTCCGGGGTGTTACAATATCTCCCCCTTGGGATCATTTGTCCTCGAATGAAGACTAAGTAAGAAAAACTAGAGAGAAAATAGCCCAACCAACCAATAAAATATGAAAACTAAAGAACAAGCGTGAAAACTGACTTTTATCTTAAAATATGGTTGAACTAACTTCGGAAAACATGAATGCATGGTAGGATCATGAGAGAAGATGATGGATTAGGATCGGAAGGACATACTAAGGAGAAAACTATTACCTCAAGCTAAAACTGGATCGGAATGGAAGAGATGAGGGTATTTGGCTTTCATGGCTGCTTCTGCTTCCCAAGTAGCTCCCTCAACTAGTTGATTTCTCCAAAGAACCTTTACCGAAGTAACTTCCTTGTTTCTTAACCTTCGAACCTGATGATCAATAATCTCCATGAGAACTTACTCATAAGTGAGGCTATCCTTCACACTCACATCCTCTAAAGGAACAATCAAGGTCGGATCACCAACTCCCTTCTTCAACAAAAAAACATGGAAAACCGGATGAACCCCTAAATCTGGTGAAAACTCCAACTCATAAGTAACAATAACAACTCTCCTCAGAATCTTGTAGGGACCTACAAAGCGGGGACTAAGTTTCCCTTTCTTACCAAACCTCATCACACCCTTCATGGGTGACACCTTCAAAAAAAACCAATCATCAACCTCAAACTCCAACTCTCTCCTTCTCACATCCACATATGATTTTCGTCAACTTTGAGTGGTCTTCAACCTCTCCCTAATGATTTGAACTTTCTCCTTAGTCTCATGAACCAAATCTGGACCAATTGAAGCTTCCTCACCTACCTCAAACCAACCAATAGGATATCTACACCTTCGACCATAAAGTGCCTCATAGGGAGCCATCTGGATGCTAGAATGAAATTTGTTATTTTAGGCAAACTCTATAAGAGGTAAGTGATCATCTCAATTACCTTTGAAATCAATCACGCAGGCTCTAAACATATCCTTCAAAGTTTGAATAGTATGCTATACCTAGCCATCCGTGTGTGGGTGAAAAATGATGCTAAGCTTAACCTGAGTACCAAGACCTTTCTGAAACGATCTCCAACATTGGGATGTAAACTGAGTACCCCTATCTTAAATGATAAACAATGGAACCCCACGTAATCTGACTATCTCACGGATGTAGAGTCTGGCATAATCCTCTACTGAATCTATAGTCTTGATAGCCAAGAAGTGGGCTGACTTAGTCATCCTGTCGATAATCACCCAAATAGAATCATGCTGCCTATGAGTATGAGGCAAACCTGTAATAAAATCCATATTGATCGCTTCCCACTTCCAAGTAGGAAGATCAATATCCTGAGTCATACCACCCGGTCGCTGATGCTCTACCTTTACTTGTTGACAGTTGGTACACTTAGCCACAAAGTCTTCTATGTCCCTCTTTATGCCATTCCACCAATAGACTTCCCATAGGTCACGGTAAATCTTGGTGGCACCAGGGTTAATAGAGTATCTGCAGCTATGAGCCTCGATAAAAATTCGTTGTCTCAACCCATCTATGTTAGGAACACACAATCAGCCCTAATATCAAAGCACACTATCTCCCCCTTGGGAGAAAATCTCTACCCTCTGCTGATGGACTGCACCCTTCAACTGGTGCAAAATAGGATCATAGTCTAGTTTTTCTTTCACTCTATCTACCAAAGATGATTCAGACCCATTCTGGATAATTACACCACCCTCTGTCGAATCCAAAAGACGAACTCCTAATTGAGCAAGTCGATAAACATCCTTGGCCAATTTCTTCTTTTCGTCCTCCATCGAAGACAAACTACCCATAGACAACCTACTAAGTGAATCCACCACTACAATGGCCTTACCTGGATGGTAAAGCACACTCATATCATAATCCTTAAGAAGCTCAAGCCATCTCCTTTGACAAAGATTCAATTCCTTTTGAGTGAACACATACTGAAGACTCTTATGATCGGTAAATACATCCACATAGACACCATAGAAGTAGTATCTCCAAATCTTCAAAGCAAAAACCACGGCTGCTAACTCAAGATCATGAGTAGGGTAGTTTTTCTCATGAATCTTTAGTTGTCTAGAAGCATAAGTAATCACCTTACTGTGTTGCATCAAAACACAACCCAAACCAATTCTAGAAGCATCACAATACAAAACAAAGCCATCTAAGCCCTCGGGTAGAGCTAAAACCGTAGTTATGGTCAACCTAGTCTTCAATTCCTGAAAGTTCTTCTCACATAGTTCAGACCACTGAAATTTTACCTTCTTCTGAGTCAACCGGGTCAATGGGGCAGCTATGGAAGAAAACCCTTCAACAAATCTCCTGTAGTAACCAACCAAACCTAAAAAACTCCTAATATCTGACGAAAAAGTGGGTCTAGGCCAGTTCTTTACTGCCTCATTTTTTTGTGAATCAACTCGAATACCATCTCTAGTCACAGTATGACCCAGAAAAGCAACAGACTACATCCAAAACTCACTCTTGTTGAACTTAGCAAACAACTGTAAATCCTTGAGAGTTTGCAACACAACTTTCAGATGGCTCGCATGCTCCTCCTCACTCCGAGAATAGATAAGAATATCATTAACAAAAACAATCACAAACATATCCAAATACTGTTTGAACACAAAGTTCATCAAATCCATAAAAACTGCAGGAGCATTTGTTAGTCCAAAAGATATAACCATAAATTCATAATGACCATACCGAGTTCTGAAGGCTGTCTTTGGAATGTCACACTCTCAAACACGAGGCTGATGATAACCGTATCTAAGGTCGATCTTGGAGAAATAACTGGCACCCTGAAGCTGATCAAACAAGTCATCAATCCTAGGAATGGAATACTTATTCTTGATTGTGACCTTGTTCAATTGACGGTAGTCAATACACATTCTGATAGAACCATCCTTCTTTCGCACGAATAGAGCTGGAGCACCCCATGGAGAAATGCTAGGCCTGATAAAACCCTTATCAAGAAGGGTTTTTAACTGATCTTTCAGTTTCTTAAGCTCCACCGGAGCCATTCTATAAGGAGGAATAGAGATAGGATGTGTATCTAGGAAAAAGTCTATCCCAAAGTCAATCTCCCGCTCGGGAGGGACTCGGGCAAATCCTCGGGAAATACTTCAGGAAACTCATTCACAACAACAATTGACTGGAGAGACGGGGTCTCGAACTCTATATCCATAACCCGAAATATATGATAGACATAACCTTTAGAAATCATTTTTCTATCCTTGAGATAAGATATGAAATAACCCTTCGAGGATGGAGGACTACCTTGCCACTCTAAGACAGGTTCATTTGGAAACTTAAAACTGACAACTCAAGTATAGGGAAATTTTGGTAAATTCTTTTGGCTAGGACTGACTCACCAACAGGAGTAGAAATATAAAAGGGTTCTAAGAGAAGATTAGGACTAATTTTGAACTTGCAAGCAACATAAGAGGTCACAAAAGATAAGGAGGCACCGGGGTCCAATAAAGCATACACATCAAGAGAGAAGACTTTGAACATACCAGTGACAATGTTCGGGGAACTCTCCTAGTCCTGGAGAGAAGACATGGCATAAAGGTGATTCTGGCACTGACCACCACTTGAACCAGAAGTAACACTCTACTGGGCCGGTTGACCACCTGGTTATACTAGAGCGAACTGAGTCCTACCACCTCTATGTCCCTTCTTAGCTGAAGGGCAATCCCTAATCCGGTGTCCAACCTGACCACACCCAAAACATCCACATGAACCAGCTAGACACTCACCGGGGTGACTCCTACCATATTTGTTGCAAGTAGGCTAAGAAGTCCCCTTTACAACACTACCTTGCAAGTAAGAACCGAATCCTCTACTTGTCTGATCATGATGAGGCTTCATGGCCTGAGTAGGAGCACTAGCTGAAGAATGCACAGGTCCTGATTACCTCTTCTAAAAACAAGAACGGTGTCCACCTCCGGACTTCTGATGGCTAAAACCCAAACTCTCTGATCTGACCCTCTTATTCTCTCTTGCCATTTCCATCAACTTATCTCCCTCAATCTGGTGAGCATGGGTCATAAGTCTAGAAATATCCATGTCATCCAAAAGCATAGCAGACCTGCACTCCTTCTTCACCAAATCTAATACCCCGTAAATGAACTTGCCCATCTGATCCCTCGGATCAGCCACCATTAAAGGAGCATACCTAGAAAGTTGAGTTAACTTCAACTCATACTCCTGAACCGGCATAGATCCTTGCCTCAAATTCATGAATTCTTTAGCCATTGCCTCCCTCAACTCTCTAGGGAAGAACCGGTCAAGAAAAGCCCTCTCAAAGCACTCCCAAGTCATAGGGACCACATCCTTAGTCTTAGAATTCTTCCACTGAGTATACCATATGTGAGCTACATCCTTGAGTTGATAGAAAGCTAGCTCAACACCATCAATACCAACAACTTGCATCACATCCAAAATCTTCTTCACCTCATCCATGAAGTTTTGTGGGTCTTCACCAATCTTAGAACCCCAAAACTCGGGTGGATTCATGCGAATGAAGTCTCAAACTCGGGCCGCAACTGCCCCACCTTGAGGGTGGACGAGGATAAGAGCCTGTTGATTGGCCTGAGCGGCCATAGTCTGAGCTAGCATGTGAATGGAATTTCGGAACTCCACATTCGTAACCTCGAGGTCTAGAATCAGAGGATCAATATTTCACGCGACTCTGTGATTCATGGAACAGCAAAGAGGCATAATCTGAAATGCATAAAGATTATATTAGAGGAGTAATAGAGTTAAACTCTATCGCACGATATTGATCATGAAAGAAGTGAAGTTTTTCCTAAGACATCTCGTAGCTTCCCTCTCGTAAGTGTGGCACACTTCATACACATGAAAGGGACTCTAGGATTTAAGACACCCTAGGACTCTTGAACCAGATGCTCTGAAACTAAGTTTGTCAAGCCCTGATGCTACCCTCTAGACGTAACACAAGATCCAGGACCACAAGTTGTTCCAAGTTAACCCTTGGTCATAACATAACTAGGCATAACACACGAAACATAGCGGAAATAAAATCAATATAAGTAGGCAAACCAATACTATATAAGATGAAGGTCTAGGAGTATCAAATCTGAAACATGAAAACACGAATATCCAACTATGTCTGAAAAGCCTCTACATAAGACATAATGAGCCGCGGAGACAAAACCCTAACTGACTCTAAGTACTAAAATAATAGGGGCCTACTAACTAAGAATCATACTAGTCTTCGAATGAATAAGGACTCATCAACTCTAACTGGAGAGCCTATGACCTCTAGCCACGAGCCTGACGGTGGGAACCTGTATCTGCATCATCAAAGAATATTGCGTGAGAATATGCGTCAGAACTATCGGATATACCGAGTATGTGAGATATGCATAAATATGGTAAAAACATACTTAAAATATCCTTAAAACTGAGTTCATGCATAATAAGATAAATCATAGGTAAATATCATAGTTTGAGCTTAAAACATGGAATAGAATAGAATAAGACTTAAAAGATTGAAAACCTTCATACGGGAGTTTCTTATAATCGATAATATACCATGTGAGCTACATGGAATCCAACTATATGACCCTAGTTGGAAAATTTTCCTCGAGCCTTGCCAAGGCACGGGGCACCATATATGTCATAGCGTGGAACCACTTTCGTAAGCCCATCGGGCTAGAGAAGACACTCTCAACTACCCTCTTCACCTATGCTGGCAACATAGTTTTGGACTTGGGTTGTCTAGCACCCTCATTGATTGGTGCTAAATACTACTCCCAAAACAGACATATAGCTCATATAATACTGATGACATATCTAATGCCAAAACTGTTTGAAAAGCATAAGGACATATCTGATATCATGCAAATTTCTATTCATAAATTTTAAAGCTTAGCATAGCCATAATTCAAAAACATACTTTTATTTCTAAATTCATAGCTTGAAGAATTAGGTATGCAATTTTATGATACTAGAGGTCATGTTATCTAAACATGCCAATTTCACTTGAAAATATGCAATTAGTGAAATCATGCTAGAATTCATTCTTAATGCATGGGCTTTTGAAAACACTTAAAGAATCTTAAATAAATCATGGGTAAGAGATTAAAAACTATGGGTTGATGCTTTAAAACTGATTACATAAGTTTTTTTCCAATTTGAGTAAGAACCTAATTTCATAAATTCATAAATCAAAGTAAAACTTGGAGATTTTGGGCATAAGGGTGAAATAAATCCCTTATTGAATACCCACATACCTGAATTGAAGCTTTTTATATCAAGGATGAAGAGAAATAGAGACTTGAAACTTGGAGCTTGAAGCTTAAGAGACCCTTTCCACGTTTGGGAAGATGAATGAGAGTTTAGAGGGGACTTAGACTAATTAAGGGTGAAACCATACTAAAAGAGTCCAAAACAACCTCACTTAGTAGTTCAAAGGGTGGGTAATTACCAAAATAACCCAGGGACTTAATTTAGAAAAAAACTAATTTTAAAATCGGCTTCATGTTCCACGAGTGGAGTCTATGACCCGTAACCCAACAACGACTCGTGGTTCCTGCTCGTGGTTTTTGACCCAAAAATTAAGCTTTAGATAACTTTCTATGATTTAACAGTACAACTCGTGGAACCATCCACGAGTCATAGAAACCATTCGTGGTTTGCTGGGGAACTGACTACCCTCAGTCTAATTTCCATGAGTTGGTTCCACGACCCGTGGAACCATCCAAAAACTGTGAAACTCACTCGTGGTTCTACGACCTGAGGATGGTCTGTAGGACTTATTTCACGAGTCCTTTCCATAACTCGTGGTTCTGTCCACGGCTCATAGACTTGACTTGTGATTCCTGGAAGTTCAGAATTTTGCAGTGTTTCTGAGTTTAAAAGTTGAATCAAATTTTAGGGTGTTACAACCAGTATCCAAGAATAGACATCCCAATATGATTGGTACCCTGTCATCTGCATCATAATTAAGAATAATAAAGTCAGCAGGAATAATGAACTTACCAACCTTGACGAGAGCATCCTCTATGATTCCTTTTGGGACCACTCTAGTTATGTCCACCATCTGTAGCACAACTGATGCAGGCCTTGGCTTCCCAACCCAAGAGTATTAAACAATTAAAGGGTCATCAAATTGATGCTTGCCCCCAAGTCACTCAAGTCTTGGACAACATCACTTTCACCAATTTGTATGGGGAGGGTGAAACTCCTAGGGTCCTTGAGCTTTCTGGGTATCTTGCTCATAACTATTGAACTACACTCTTCAGGAAGTGCCACAATCTCAATTCCGCCAACCTTCTTTTGTTCTCCACCACATCCTTCAAGTACTTAGCATACTTAGGCATTCCCTGTAAAACATCTAACAAAGGAAGGTTAATGTGAAGTTCTCTGAACGTGTCAAAGAAATTCTTGAAATAAGCATCCTCTTTGGCTTTGATAAGCTTTTTAGGGAAAGGTGGTGGTGTTCTATCTTGAGTTTACTCAATTGGCTTGCATTTCTTAGGGTACTCAGACTTCCCCTTTTTGTCAACTTCTTTGGACTCATACTGATTAGAAGTGATAAACTCATCTTGCACCTCATGATTTTTCTTTGGAGATACGTCAGTCAAATCTTTACCACTCCTCAAGGTGATTGCTATCACTTGCTTTGGATTTTCTGTATCACTAGGTAAACCTCTTTGAGGTCTTGTGTTTTGCGCCTAATCTAACTAACCCATCTGCGTCTCCAAATTCTTTTGAGCCAATTGCTGGTTTTTTATCTCAGCAGCCATTTTTTCTTGGTTGGCCGTAATCTTTTTCAATGTCTCTTCTATACTACTGGATTGTATGTTGTTCTGAATACCTCGATGTTGTTGAAACTGTTGTGGGTGAGCCTGATTATTTCCCAAGAGTAGTTGGGTTTACTCGGCCAGTTGCAATTGTAGGCATTACCATAGTTTTGGTTATTTTTTTGTGCATTGCCCAAAAAATTTACCAACTCTGGATTAGGTCCACACCATTTTGCTGAATGACCACTAACACCACAAGTTTCACACCAAGTTTGAACTTGCTGCAATGCATTAACTTGAGCCTTAGGTTGTGCCATACTCAGTTTGCTAAACTGAGTCATCACCTGATTCTGAAACGTGGCCAACTATGCAGCCAATGCTGTGACACTATCTACCTCTATCATACCTACATGCTTTTTCACTATATTTCTAGAGATGTCACCATGCCACTCTGGATTTCCCTCTGCAATGCGATTGATCATAGTATATAGCTTATTATAGGTTTTCTCCAAAGCTTGACCACCTGCCGCTGAATCTAGAAAAATCTTTTTATTATGGTCAAGACTTTCTACAAAAGTGTGAGCTAATACCTCATTGTTTTGCTGGTGATGTGGGCAATCCCTTAGAAGCAACTTGAATCTCTCCCATGCATGATAGAGGTTCTCTTCTGGTTTCTGCTTGAAGCTTAGAATTTCACTCCTCAACTTTGCAGTTTTGCCCGAAGGGAAGAATCGAGTGAGGAACTTCTTTGCCAAGTCATTCCACATTGTGATCGAATTTGTAGGTTCTGCCTTCAACCACTTTTTTGCTTCTCCCAACAGTGAGAATGGGAAAAGTGTGAGCCTCATGTAGTCTGTGGAGACTCCAGCAGGAATAAATATATCACTGATCTCCAGAAAGTTTTGGAGATGAACATATGGGTCCTCATGTGACAACCCTGTGCCCGCTTGTGTGCAACAATTGCACCATGTTCTGTTTCAGCTCAAATCTGCCTCCTACTGCTGTCTTATGAATACAGGAGTTCACATTAGTTGCGAGTGGGATTGCCACTTAGTGCACTATCCTGCGAGCTGGTGGTTGTTCCTCCGCCATGACTGCAGGAATAATCTCAGCCTACTGAACTTGCGGGATTGAATTGAGTGCTGCTTTTCCCCTTGCTTGGTGTCATTGCTGCTTAGGTTTGGGAAGTAGTTCAACCAATTCCTTATCCCATTCCAACTTGCTCGAGATTAAAACTTGTACCTGCAAATTCAGCAGCGAAAACCAAGTTATTAGCACTTATCAAACAAAATAGTAGAAACCAAAAATTAGAAGGTTGCTAATTTTTCAAGTCCTCGGCAATGGCGCCAAAAACTTATTGCTCTTAAGCCCACATGCAAGTGTACATTATCGTGCAAGTAATAAAGTGGGTTACCTCCTATGTAGCACTTGATTTAACATTGCGGCATGACGCGAGTGTTTTGGCTACTCAACTTTGCCAAAACACACCAGCTGACCACAGCTACCCCCACCCTATCTAAAAACCCATGTATTATACCCAATGCACTAAAAATAATTAACCAAGGGAGATGAGGCATACTTGTGGCGCCTAAGCTCCATCACCGGGTGTCGCAAAAGTCAGGCCCTCTAGATCAGTGCCCGCAGTGGTCTCAATAATAGAGGCTGCATGTGCAGTTCTCTCACTAACAGTATCAGCTTCCCGAGCAGCATCCACATCACCAACTCCCATAATGGGGTATAAAGAAGGTACATCCACCTGTCCAGCAACACCGCTAGCTGAGCCACCCATGCCAGCGCCATCAACTTCGATCTGATGCATAGCCAGGAATTCTTTTATTGCCTTCTTTAACCCTTTTCGGGATTTCTTCTTGGCATTCTCCTCCCTCTTCTTTTGAAATTTTGGGCTAAGAGGTGCTTCATCCTCTCTGACCTGCTTGTCTTTCCTCTTCCTCTTTCTTTTATGCTCAAAGGGTTGAGGAGGTAGTTCAGCTTCTTTTTCTGGTTCCTTTGATGCTGCTGTTTCCAAGTTAGCCATTCGGAGGTTGGGGTCCACAAAGTCCCATAAGTTGAGCATAGGCTCCGGAGAAATTTGTGGTAAGACTACTGGAGCCCTAGCCTGAGAAGGTGGGGGGTTCTTAAACTAATCCACGTCGGCCCGAAGCTCCTCTATCTCACTTTTGAGTTTCATAAGCTCCACCGCTCCCATTTCTTATAGTTTCTCATCCACCCTATCTTCCAGTGCATTAATTTGGGCATTCACATCGAGAAAAAGTGCTATGTCCCTCTGAATTGATGCATTAACAATCGGCTAGAACTGCTCGACAAATGCCTTCATTTGTCTTTTTAGCTCAATGGTCCTTTGGACTGTGTTTGCAAAATTTGCCCGATGAAAAGCAAAGATGGAATCAAATCCTCCTCTGAAAGTGCTGCAGAAGCGGGTGGGCCAGCTGCAGAAGTGGATGGACCAACTGCGGTGTGCTCGGACTGGCTACCCTGAGGGATGGGTCTAGTCGTAGGGGACGCTGTCACTTTCAGAGTCGGTACATGTGCCTCTAGAGTAAGAGACAGTGGATCGAAAGCACCGCTCAAACCCATCACTCGTGTCTCATCTTTGGACCTCTCTGGATGGTGTGTCTTTGCAGCTCGTTCAGCTCAATCAACCTCTGCATACTTTGGGACATTGGCTTCTTCACACAATTTAGTGATTAGGCAAGGGAATGGGTAGGAAGAACTGATCTTGGTGACTCGGTCTCGGATTTCCTCTGCGATGATTTGCCCAAAATTAAGATCATACTTGGATATCATGCTAGCCACTAGGATGGCCCGTTCAAGAGTCAGCTGATTATCGGCACCTGTTAGCATGAGACGGAGTCGCACCAGTGCCCACTAGAATTTTGCCTAAAAAGATAGTGAAGCTTTATGGATCTGTGGCTTTTCTTGGTCGAGCCACTTTGGGGTCCCAGGTGTTGTCAGGCGCTTGGCCAACCACTTTGTCCATTTCTACTCATTCTTCACCCGAAAGTCATAATCAAAGGTATCCATGGTCACCACATACTCTGGCCCAAAGAGAAATCTGTTCAGGGTTTTGGTTGAGATGTTGATCGGGACAACTCTTACTGGTACGCTCTCAAGAGCGGGCAAGTCTGTAATCTTCTGGCCCTTTTTACATAAAACTTCCTGGATGGCCTGATAGTTTGCATAATACTCTCTCACTAGAGTTGGCTGAAAATCTGGAAGTGGCTTACTAGTCCAGTCTAACTTGTAGTATCGAAAGTATTCATCCAGCTTGGGGAAATTTTTAAGATTGAATGGATCTATTCTCCATTCCTCAGCGATGGGTCTTCTCAGATTTTCCCTTTGTTGTTACCTCAAGGCCGTAATCAAATATTTTCTTCAACCCATCGACCTTCCATCGGGCTTTGTATCTAGCAAGTACCAACATTGAGCCAGGGCCAGATGGAGTAGGTGAAGGAGTCTCCGTATCGAAGTCAGCATTACCCTCTTCATCTATTGCCGGACTGTGCTCCAAACCAGAACCATCCTCATCTCCTGACTCATTTCCTGTGCCACTCGAAACTTGGGTAGCTAGTTCTTTCTCGGCACTTGCATGATCACTCTCGGCACTAGACTCAGACTAGCTGGAAGATGATCCTTATTTTTCTGTAGATGCATTGCCTCCTTCCTCGTCAGACTGGGAAGGAGTGACTATAAGTTTTATGCGGGTTGTCCGGACGAGGGGGTGTTGTCTGAGTCACTCATTTTGCCTTCGGAATCAGTAGGTTGATCTTTTAGCTGAGATTTGTTTGAGGTGTCCTTTGCTTTCCGGGAACCCCTCGTTGTAGTGTTCTTTTTGGTGCCATTTAGTACCTATAGGTAACCAACGTTAGCAACCGAAATCAAAAATATAGAACCAGAAAAACTTAACACTTAGAAAAAAAATCAGAAAAATCAGCCTCCCACGGGCGTGGGAGGGCCAACGTCTTGTGGCATAGGACATCGGAATGAACCAGTGAAGTTTACAGGAAAATTCTTCCTCCCACGTCCCTATGACACGGGTGTGGGAGGTCTGACGGCCCATGGGGAAGGGCGTCGGAACAATTTGGATGGAGTTTTTAAGGAAAATAGTCCTCCCACGGGCTCCTGCTACGGGCGTGAGAGGTCCGATATCCCGTCGGTTTGGTCGTCGGATCTGGCCAGAACTTTTTCATGTTTTGAACCAGCTCTACGCCCTGACCGAGGCTCGTCGTTCCTTAGACGTCCCGTTTGCTAGCCCGTGGGATCCAATCAGGCACGTAAATATTTCTCTCCCACCTTTCTTTTACTTAGCACCATCTATCTTCACTTCAAACACCAAACAAGCACCAATAAATCAAGTATCTTATTCCACCACAACAAAACCCTAATTCCCAACTTATACACATTGTATGCATTCACACAATCACCAAGCAACATATTCATAACTAAGGTTTGGTTTTAAAATACTATGAATGAATTCACGACACCAAAAACCCATAGGTATGTTAGCAAGCAACACGTAAATTTGACAAACTACAAGAAGAAAATACTTACTTCTTTACTCGCCAACAACTCTTGGAACCTAACTTGTTGAGTCTAAGTAGGCGTTGCTTAGTGTTGAAGAGCTTGTGATCAGTGGGAAGATTATGGGAAATGGTAAGGATTGATTGTGGGGAGTGAAGTTGGGGAGTAAGAGAGGAGTTGTATTGTGGATTGACCTTAATTGAATAAGGTCAAATCCTTATTAGATGCGGGGAACGAAGGGGTAAAGGTATTCTGAGTTAGGTCAGGAGTTAAAAATAAGTACATTGTTGATCTTCCTTGACTGACCCAGACGACAGGCTACGCGATGCCTGTCGGGCGTGCAATGGCCCATCGTCTCTAACTTACCTAATCATCTGGAGCTGGCTTCCCACGGCCGTCAGGTACACGACATCCTGTCATGTGAGACGTGAGAGTGAACCAGAGATTCCTCATCTTTATGGGTGGCTGCATGCCCATTTCTTATGCCCGTCGGAGCTGCGATGGCCCATCATGTGGGACGTGGAAATGAGGCAGACCAAAATTTCTTCCATACTTAGAAAATTTTCCAATTAGTTGTCCCAATCCCACAGGCGTGGCAACGACGATGGCCCATTACAGCGCCTGTGAGACCCCTTTTTGCCTATAATTTTTGCAATTATGAATCCATCTCCTTACTTCCTGCAACATCTATGCACATTAGTCCATGGGTTGCCTCCCATGCAGCGCTTGATTAAACATGACGCAAGTGTTTTGGTTACTCAGACTTCACCAAAACACTTTACCAAGACAAAAACTGCATGAAAATAAATAAAAGTAAGGTAAACGTCCATGTGTTACGTCCCATGAAGCGCCTGACTTAACGTCATGACACGACGTAGGTTGTTTGATTACTCAGACATCATCAAGCTCCTTGAGTGGGACAAATTCATCAAGGCTCCAGGCTTCATTATTTTGAGCTCCTCTGTTGTGCCGAAGTAAGATTTTATCCCTTACCCATTTGCCTTGAACCTTTTCCCTTCATGGTTTTCAAGTCCAACCGCTCCGTGAGGAAATACTTGCACCACCTTAAATGTTCCAATCCACTTGGACTTCAGCTTGCCAGGAAACAAGCGATGTCTAGAATTGAAATGCAGGACCAAGTCACTCGGTTGGAAGTTTCTCTTTTCTATCTTTCGGTCATGATATAATTTCATCTTTTCTTTGTACAATGCTGAACTCTCATATGCATTCAGTCGGAACTCGTCTAACTCATTCAACTGCCCAAGCCGCTGCAATGATGCCTCAGACCAATCTAAGTTCAGCTTCTTCAATGCCCACATGGCCTTATGCTCTAACTCAACCGAAAGATGGCAGACTTTACCAAACACGAGCTGATATGGTGACATACCTATTGGGGTCTTGAATGCAGTCTGGTACGCCGATAAAGCATCATCTAACTTCTGTGAACAATACTTTCTATTGCCATTGACAGTCTTAGACATGATTGACTTTATCTCTCTGTTGGAAACCTCCACTTGCCCACTCGTCTGATGATGATAAGGGGTTGCAACTCTGTGTTTTACTCCATATTTCTCAAGCAAAGCACGAAATAGCCTATTGCAAAAGTGAGAGCCTCCATCGCTAATTATTACCCTTGGCATACCAAACCTAGAGAAGATGTTTTTTTTCAAGAACATTGTGATACACTTGCCTTCATTACTGGGAAGTGCAACCGCCTCCACCCATTTTGATACATAGTCAAAAGCCACCAATATGTACCAGTTTCCGTTAGATGACACAAACGGGCCCATGAAGCCTATGCCCCAAACATCAAACATCTCAATCATAAGGATGGGATTAAGAGGAAGCTCATGCCTCCTTGATATGCCCCCTTCCCTTTGACATCTGTTGCAAGCCTTAGCAAACTCATGGGAGTCTTTGTGAATAGTCGGCCTATAGTAGCCGCATTGTAAAATCTTGTGCGCAGTACGGATATCACTATGATGACCCCCAATAGGGGATGAATGCCAAGCCTCTAATATCTCCATCATCTCAGCTTCAGGCACACATCTCTGGATCATAGTATCAGCACACACACAGAACAAGAATGGTTCTTCCCAGAAGTATTTCTTAACATCGGATATGAACTTTCTTCTTTGGTGGACTAAGACTGGAAACGGAACTGGTAGGTGCCAGTACCGATTATGGTCCATCCCGGTCCATTACTGATTTGGTTTCGGTCTGTCCCGATTCGTTACCGGTCTGGTTCTGGTCTGGTGGACTCCGATTCCATCCGGTGTAGGGGCTGACCGGTAGGGGTAATGGGACGGAAAGGGTAAAATTACTGGATAGTCCCGGTCCGATCCATCTCGGTACCGGTTCGGTTCAATCCGGGTGGGAAATCAAATTTTGATTTTTTTATTTTTTTTAATTAAGTATCCGTTGGCAACGGCCAGTGGGCCCCACCCAACCGCTATCTGATCCAAAACACCCCCTACCTACCAATCTTTTTTTAATACCCCAAAGTTTTTTAAAATATATTTTAGTCCTAAATTTTAACTATAAAAACCCCCCACCCTTCTTCATCTACTCTATCAACTCTCAATCTTCTACTCTTCTACTCCTTATTCTCTAATAGTCTCTATTAAATTGTTAATTTTATTTATTGGATTATTTTGGAGCAATGTTCAAGCTTCAAATTTCATCTATCAATTTCGGCTTTTGGTTATACACGTCTATTTTTACGCAGACGTTTGGTACATTCGTTTCAACTTTCATCTCTTTACTTATTTATTTTTTTGCATTTAATTTTTGTATTTATTTATTTGCTTACTTTTAATATTTTAATATTTTAATATGGAATCCAGTGATAAAAATGTCGGCCAAGGTAAAAAACCACTTTTTGGTAGGTTGACTAACGCAGTAATCAGAAAAACTAAAGTCGGTAGTTCTTCTAAATCCAAATCTAAAACTAGACAACAGCCTCAATTAAGATTAAATACGGATGATTTTACACATGTTGATGAAACTCCTTTTAATATTGATAGCAATACTCAATTAGATCATGAATCTTTACAGACAAGGTTTGGTAATTTTAATGAAGAACTAGATGAAGAGGTAGAATATGATAATGAATATGATAATGAATATGATGGTAATGATACTTATGATGATGATGAAACAGAGCCGCCTACGGCTACTAGTCCCACTCCTGCTCCCGCTCCCGCTCCCACTCTCCCTGTACATCCTACTAGGGCTAAGCCAAAGGCTGAACGTCCTAAAAAATCTGATGTGTGAAAATTTATGATTCAAAGTGAGGATAAAACTCAAGCTATTTGTAAAATATGTAAATATATTTTGAATCATAAAACTACGAGAAAGTCGGGTGGGACGGGACATTTAAGAAATCATTTAATGGGATGTTGTAAAAATGAATTTTTGCAAGCTCAGGCTATAGCCGATGCAAAAAAATATGGTACTCCCCTTCCCGATGCATCTGTAGGAGTAGGGGCCTCTAACATGATCCAAACACCGTTAAACCCTTCTAATGTTTCTGGCCCTAGTACATATCGCAGTTATAGTAGAGAAAGAGATCTTGAAGAATTAGCTAAAATGATTGTTCTTTGTGGCTTGCCTTTTAGTTTTGTTGAAAATCCCGATTTTGTTCATTATATTCAAATAGTATATAATCCTTCTTTCACAGGTTTTTCAAGAAATACTATTAAAAAAGCTATTTTTGATTATCAAGGACAACATGTACAATATCTTCGTTGTTTATTTAACTATAATACTTGTAGAATGGCTATCACTCCTGATATGGGTCGTTGTCCTAATGGTAACGATTATTTCACTATTACTGGTCATTGGATTGATGAAAATTGGAACATGCAAAAAAGAATTTTAGGTTATAAATGTTGTGAAATGCTGAAAAACGGTAGTTACATAGCTCAAACTATTATAGATGTTTTACAATTTTATGGAATTTGTAATAAAGTAATTAGTGTAACCCTTGATAATGCTTCTAATAATACAAATGTTGTTGATAAACTAAAACCGGCAATTTGCCCTATTTATAATGATGGTTTTCATATTAGGTGTGCTGCACACATATATAATTTAATTGTTAGAGATGGTATAGCAATGTATAATAATGGTTGTATAAAATGTGAAGCTGCATGCCATTTTATTTTTAAATGTCAAGTAAAGTCTAGACGTGTAGAGTTTAAAAATCGGTGTCGTGAATTTGAACTCCCCCCTAGAAAAATTCCAAAAACAATGTCTACTAGATGAAATTCTTTATATGAAATGCTAAATTGCTTATAAATATAGAAAACCTTTACAAATGGTTTGGAATGCTCACAATTCAGATAATGATTATAGAATTACTGACACTGATTGGAATGAAGTATATGAACTGAAAGAATTTTTAAAAGTTTTTTATTTATCTACAAAATAAATATCTGGACTTTATTATCCAACTATTTGTTCAGTTTTACCAAATATATGTGCTATTTCTGATAAAAATTTCAATACAAAAATTTTTCACGGTTTAAATATTCTATTAATGCAATGATTAAAAAAATTAGAAAATATTTTATTCCTATTCCTCAAATTTATTTAATTGCTTGTTTATTAAACCCAAATTACAAAGAATAGGTGCAGCACGAATGGTTGAAAGATATATTCAAATTTAGATATTTTAGAGATTATATATCAGCAAAGTATCCAAGGTGACGAAGTTGCCGAAGAGGACAAAATACCTAGTTTGTCCGATGTTAAAGATAGCATAAGAATTGAAGCTAGAAAATTGTATGACTTGTATAATTCTAGTAGAATAAATGATGAAGTACATAATGTAGAACCTTCAAGTTCTAGGCGTAGATATTCAAATGAAGATGATATTGATGATATGATGGAAAATTATCTTGGTCTTACTTCTAATGAAAGGAATGATTTTGATGAATATCTTAATCAGGGAATGGAAAGCATTAAGGATGCACAAGGCAAACCTCAACTTTTGGAATGGTGGAAGACTCGCGGCAGGTCATTTCCAAAACTTCAACCGGTGGTTCGAGATTTGCTAGCTATTCAAGCATCTTCAGTAGCTTCGGAGGGCGCTTTTAGTGCAGCAAGATATCAAATTGGGGAGCATAGGTATTCATTAGCATCAGACAGCTTAGAGATATCGATATTGTTTAGAGATTGGAACAATGCCGAGCGAAGGAATTATGGGCGTCCTAGTTTACCTGCCCAATTTGAATATGATATAGATAATATTTTGGTAAATTCTAGTGAAGACGACATGGATGCATTGGAGGATCAAACACAACAACCACTTCCAGAAAATGTTACCAGGAAATTGTTAGAAACTCTACGTCAAGACTATTTTCAAGGATTCAAATATTAGTATGATAGTTCGAGGCCTAATTCAAACAGAACCCTTCCTAGAAGGTGGTTGCGTAGATTAGGTCCTCTTCTAATATTTGTAATACAAATTGTATTATTTAATTTTTATGAATCAAATTATAGGCTATTCGCCTTAAAAATTTTTAATTATTGTTTTCAATTTAATACAAGTCTTTTTTATATATTTCAATTTTTAAATGTTTCAAACTTAAGTTACAATTTGAAATTTAAAAAAGTTTAAAAAATAAAAGCTTGATATAGTTTAAAAAGATTCAAACTTAAGTAAGTAAGTTATTAAGTTAGTTATAGTTTAAAAATTTAAATGTAAACTTTTAAGACTTAAGACTTAAGAGTTTGAAAAGTTTTTAAGAGTTTAAAATTTGAAATTTAAAGTTTTAAACTTTTAGAGTTTAAAATTTAAACTCTAAAAAAAGTCCAATTTATTAAGTTATACTTTTAAAAGAAATATAAAATAACCTATATATTTTGAAACTTTTTCAATTATAAATAATCAAATTTTAATTTAATTAAAATTTTAAAAAAGGCAGCGAGACCCGGTATACCGGTCCGATCCCGGTAGGTACTGGTCCGGGATGAAAAGGGATAAATTCCCGGTACTACCAGTACCGGTACCGTCCCGGTTTTCGGCCAACCGGTGGAAGACGACTCCGGTACCGGTCCGGTTTTGGTTAATACCGGTTCAGAAGTCCCGGTATCGGTGTCGGTGCCAGACTTATGGTGGACAGACATATCATCAGGCACCAAATCACTTGACAAATAGTTGGCAATGTCGGCTAACCATGGAATCAAATTTTGAGAAGTGGCAAGCACTTGTTCATCAGGAAACCAATCATCTATCTCCTGCTCATCATTCAGCTTCAACATTGCTTTTTATTCTAGTCTAGACAAGTGGTCTGCTACCTGATTCTCTGTACCCTTTCGGTTCTTGACTTCAAAATCAAACTCTTGCAGCAGCAACACCCATCTAATCAGCCTTGGATTAGCATCCTTTTTTGCCATGAGATAACGAAGAGCTGCATGGTCAGTATGCACCACCACCTTGGTGCCAAGCAAGTAAGATCTGAATTTCTCGAAAGTAAAGACCACAGCAAGAAGCTCTTGTTCAGTGACAGTGCAATTCTTTTGAGCAGAGTTAAGTGCTTTGCTAGCGTAGTATATAGGATGAAGAATCTTCTCGCGCCTTTGGCCTAGGACTGCTCTTAGCGCCACTCCACTAGCATCGCACATAACCTCAAAAGGTTGGGACTAATCGGGAGAAATAATGATAGGGGAAGAGATCAACTTTTCCTTTAGGCACTCGAATGCCTTCAGACATGCATCATCAAACACAAACTTTACCTCTTTCTCCAACAACTTGCACAATGGATTAGAAATTTTGGAGATGTCCTTGATAAACCTCCTATAAAAGTCAGCATGCCCCAAAGAGCTCCGAATTTCCTTCACAGAAACTGATGGAGGTAATTTTTCAATCACCTCAATCTTTGCTTTATCAACTTCTATACCCTTCTTGGAAATCTGGTGACCAGGCACTATGCCCTCTTTCACCATGAAGTGACACTTTTCCCAGTTCAGCACTAGGTTGCACTCTTCACATCTTTTCAAAACACAACTCAGATGATCCAAACAATCTTCAAAAGAGTCAGCCACTATAGAAAAGTCATCCATAAATACCTTAATAGTGTCATCCACCATGTCTGAGAAAATAGATATCATACAATGTTGAAATGTCGCTGGTGCATTGCATAGACCAAAAGGCATCCTCTTGAAAGAAAATGTCCCATATGGACAGGTAAAAGTGGTCTTCTATTGGTCTTCAAAAGTAATCAAAATCTGATTGTATCCTAAATAACCATCAAGGAAACAATAACATCCTCTTCCTGCAAGACGGTCTAACATCTAGTCCATGAACGGCATTGGAAAATGGTCCTTCTCAGTCCAAGCATTCAGCTTCCTATAATCCATGCATATGTTCCAGCCTGTGACTGGCCTCATAGGAATCAACTCATTCTTTGCGTTTGGGACTACAGTAATTGCACCCTTCTTTGACACGCACTAAACTGGACTCACCCACTTGTTGTCCGCAATAGGGTAAACCACACCTGGATCCAGCCACTTAATAATCTCCTTCTAGATGACCTCTTGCATAGGCTGATTCAACCTACGCTAGTGCTAGATACTCAGAATACAATTAGGCGTGAGCTGAATTTTATGTGTACAGATTCTAGGTGGAATCCCAATGATGTCTGCGATGGTCCAACCAATGGAACTCTTAAACTTCTTCAACATAGAAACCAGAGCTTCAACCTGCTCTTCAACTAAATCTGTAGCAATGATCACTGGCAAAGTCTCATTAGCTCCCAAGAACACACACCGGAAGATGAGTTGGAAGCGTTTTGAGCTCTAAGACTGGAGGCTCCTTAATAGATGGTCTGGCTGGCGGTGTCTGTCTATTCCTTAAGTCCAAGTCAAGCTTCTTTAGAGCATAACTATAAGATCCCAAACCTGGTAGTGTTGTTACCATTTCATCGTACTCCTCAATGTCATCCCCGTCAAAGTTCATAATCACAGCTGCAAGGGCCTCCACACCAAGTCTTTTCTCAATAGGAACAATTAATTGATCATTATCAATGACATCAATAACTGAAACCACTCATATATCGTCATGATGCTTTATTGACTTGCAGACATTGAATGTCACCTCCTCATCGTTCAGCCTGAACTTTATTTGCCCAGTTTCTAAATCAACCAAAGCGCGTCCGATGGCCAAAAATGGTCATACCAAGATAATGGGCACCTCGAAGTCAACCTTACAGTCAAGAATCACAAAGTCTGCAGGAAAGATAAAGGTGTCAACCTTCACCAATACATCATAGAGGATTCCCATAGGTATTTTCACCATGCGATCTGCCATAAAGAGCTGTATTATAGTCGAAGTGGGGGCTCCCAATCCCAGCTGATTATACACTACTAGAGGCATAAAATTTATACTGGCACCTAGATCACACAAAGCTTTGACGAAGTACAAATCTCCAATTGTGCAAGGAATTGTGAAGGCTCCGGGATCTTCCTTTTTCTGAACCATCGAATGGGATGCTATTGCACTACAGTGATGCAAATTATTGGCTGGATCAAAGTTGACCGTCCTCTTCCTAGTCACCAGATCCTTCATAAATTTAGCATATCCAGGCATCTACTCCAATGCTTCAACCAAAGGAATATTAATTGAAAATTGTTTCAGCATGGAGATAAACTTGTAAAATTTATCGTCCTCAACTTTTTTATTCAATCTTTGTGGGTAAGGTGGAGGAGGCTAATGGAATAGGCTTTAGGACTGGTGCAACCTCTTTGCTCTCTGCTTTCAGCTCCGAAGAATTCCTCTCACTTGGCCCTTCACCACTATCTTTTTCCTCATACTCGACCATGATTTCATCATCTTCCTTCTCAACTTTGGCTGGCTCATCCACAACAATAGACATGGGAGGATCAACAGTCTGCTTTCCGCTTTGAGTGGTCACATCCATAACCGATCGATCGTTCTTAGGATTCTAAATGGTGTCACTTGGGAGAGTACCCTTCTGACGCATATTCATGCTAATGGACATCTGGTGCATTTGCGTCTCCAGCTGCTTTATGGAAATAGAATGGGAATCCACTCTCTAACTGATATTTGAAACATCATCTTTTATCTCTTTCATGCTTGCATCCGTAGAATCCACCTTTTGAAATACTTTGTTGAGCAGCTCCCTCATGGTAGGTTGTTCAGGTCTATCTTCGCAATTTCCTGGAGGGACATAAAGACCACTTCTATTATTTTGTATCCATCCTTTTTGTGCCAGTCACCATCCCTGTCTCTAGCTCTTCTCCTATCTCTGTAGTCGGACCAATTGTAGTAATCATCTCTATCTCTGTTCCAACCTTGATTTCCTTGGCCAGAGGCCCAGAAACCAGCCCCTTGATCATTCAGATAAATAACTTTCTCATAGGATGAGTAATCATCTAGACTTGGTGCTCTCCCTTGTAAACCGATGGCTTTCACCTTCTGTACTCCCTCGCATAGGAATTTCTTTGCAAGCAACCCAACACTCGTGTTCATCTCAGCAATTTCCTGTTTGAGGTCTTGAAATTCATTGAAATCCACAGACCTGCCAACTTCATATGTACATGCTGGGGTCTCTGACTCTCTAGTATCCCATGCTCTGTTGGTCTTAGCAACCCCATCAAGCATCTCCGAAGCTTCATCGTACGAATTCTCCATAAATGCCCCACCAGTTACAGTGTCAGCTACTGCTTTTGTGTTGACGTTTAATGCTTTGTAGAAAATTTCCATCAGATGCCTTGAAGGGATTCCGTGTCTCAGAACTTTCTTCAACTTCTTCTTGAACCTCAGCCAATCCTTATATAATGCCTCTGCAGGTAGCTGATTGAAATTGTAGACCTCTTGCTTCAACTGCAAGACCCTTGATGGAGGAAAGAATCGTTCAAAAAACTGAGTCTTCAACTCGTGCCATGTGTATATGGAATTATGGGCAGTTGTGAGAGCCACACAGTTGCCTCGTCGGTCAATGAGAATGGAAACAGCCTCAGTCTAATAGCATCTTGTCCCACTCCTGGTAGACTATACGCCTTGCAAATTTGAGTAAAATTCTTCACATGAAGATTTGCATCTTCTGTAGGTTTTCCAGCATATAGTCCCTTCAGGTTCATCAACTGGATCATGGTACTGGTGATGTCAAACTTCGTTCCCTCAGCCAGTGGTGGAAATACTATGGGTCAAGTAATGCCCAATTCCTCCACCTCATCATCATCATCATAATCATAGTAGCGAGGGGCTTGTCTGGGCTGCTGTATCTTTCGGCCCCTATTCTGTGGGAAATTTTGTCTAATTGTTTCCTCGTCTCGGATAGCTTGTTGTCGTGCTTGCCTTGCTTGCTCAGCTGCTGCTTTTTGAGCTACAAGGTCAGCTGTAATTTGAGCATCTTCAGCAGAAAGGGCATCTTTCCCTTCCTTTTTTCTCTGCTCCGATTTTTTTTTCCTCTGCTCGGCTTCAGCCAACAATCGAGTTGTGATCTGCTCATGTATCTCATGCTCTCCCTCTTTAGCCATATTTCTTAAGGTTTTGGAGAGATCAGGATCGAATGGAATCAAGGGATTGCCTTGACTCCTTGTGCTGGGCATACACAAGTGTTCAACCTGTAGAACAAAACAAAAACAACAGAAAAAGTAAAATTCAGGAAATAAGGACTAATAGTGAAATAAACACAATCTCTCTTAATCCTAAACCGTATTCCCCGGCAACGGCGCCAAAATTTGATACGTCCAAATTACACCTCCAAAAGAAGCGTAAGCGGTTGCTGTTCAAATATAAAACTCAACTAAGGTTGGGATCGATCCCACAGGGAATATGGTAGGACTATGGTCAATTAGTGTTTACTTGCGCTCTTAGCCGTTTATTTCCCTACGAGGGGGGTTTTAAAAGTAACAAGTAGTAATTGTAACTAGAATTTAAATTCGTAACAAGTAACAGTTATCAGTTTCAATAATTGTTATCAATAATAGAAGCGACTAGGGTAGTGTTCCCCATGACATCATAACTTAGTAAGGCATTTCTACTTGGTAAACTAGTTTGATACTTAGCATGCATAATCGGTAAGTTGGGTTCACCTAAATCCTTGGTCTGGCAGATAGATGAATTTCACCACACACCTTGGTCCGGCCGCGGGTGTTTGCTTTACTAACCCTTACCCTGGATCCCAGATTAGCTATTTCCGGACAAGGTCAAGCTATTAGATGAGGGTTGGTAGCCTCAAATCTCCGTTGTTGAACAACCCTTTTCCCATTCATTACCTCCTTGGTCCGGCAAGTAAGGATAAGACGAGTTCTAATATTGTACACCGCTAGAAAGTAATCAATACGAAGGGAGGAACAATACATGCATAACTATAGCCCTAAAATTACTAAGTACTTTGCCAACTTCGTTAATTCTTCATGGTTCCCACAACCCTAGTTGTGGATTTAACTACTCATGTTCATAAGCAAAAAATTAATGGTTGTTTGGGAAATCATTAGTAGATACTTAAAATTGGGAGAGAAGAAATCCGAAATCTTGAAGAAAATATCAAGAACACCTCAATTAATCGAGAACAATCTTTTAATCTCAAGAACTTGTGTTTTTAAAGTCAATACCAAAGTAACAATGTCGTAATTCTCTGAAATAATGCGTAACTCCCAAAATAAAACCTAAGGGGAAGTAGTTATAGACAAAGAAACCAAATCCTAAAAAATCTAGGAGAATTTGGATGCGGCGTTGCCGACGGGATGCATCACGAGTCGTCATGGGTGCGACGGGCGTCGTGGGTGCCCGTCGGGCATCTTTAGGTCTCAAGTTCCAGGTTCCTGCCTCGATCTCATGGACGTAGGTGACGCTACATCGTGGCTGCAATGACCGTCGTGGCCCTCTCATCGCCTGCCCTTAGCTCAAGCAAGCCTTTCTGCCTTGTTTCCACAGGCAGCAGTGACGGGCCGTTGTGTTTGTCATGGGAATCATAGACGCCCGTCGCCCTCTCTTGGCTCTTGCATAATTCCCTGGATAAATTTGACGGGCCTTGCAACGTCCCATCGTGTCTTCCATGGGCGTCGTGGTAGCCCGTCAGGCTTCAATGCCTTAGCCTCTCCAGCTGCTAGGTTCCGACGACTTGCCCCACAGGCCGTCGTGAGTATGACACCTGTGGTGGCCTATCTGTTGCCCTTAAAACTACATAACTTTGTTCTTTTCATCTATTACATACTTTTCCCTGTACATGTAACAAACGATATTAAATCCAACAAAATGTACTTAAAAACTCCGAAAGATCCTTAGTTTTAAGCGTCGAAAGTGATGTCAAACCCGGCACATCACCGAGCCAACCAAATGTCATAACAAGTATAATCAATCACAACCGATGAACAAACATACTTGTAAAACCAACAAGCAAACAAAAGAAGTTCATTTCACAAGACTGATTACCGGACAACTAGACATTCACAATTCATTCCCTAAACATGCAACTCATACACTAATACGAAATAGTACGTGAACACATAATGCATATTAGAAATCAACAACCATCACCTACCCCCATTCCAGGTACATAAACTTAACCTTGAAATCCCGTCTGAAGACTAACCCCAATTCACCCCGTAACACATACTAGAAGGTACATCCAATCCTGACCCTCCTTCTAATACTGAAATACAACATGGGGAGAGACCTCTCCTAACCTTGGTGATTCAACCGATTACGATATTCTTTCTTCTTATAACAATATTTCAGAGAATCCCCTCTTTAACCTGTGGTTTAATTATCCAAGTTCCCAGTTCCCCGAACCTACCCGACACCCTAGTCCTCAGATTATATCATCACACAACACCTAATTAATCATAAGAACCCAAAATGTCACAACAAATTATCGCAACTCAATCAATTCTAAATTAACTAATCCAACCACAACAATTCTCCTCCAGACTTCATGCCAGAGGGCCTAACATGGATTCTCCTTTTTAATTATACAATAAATAGGAAATAGAAGCGGGTCAATCTACTCAATAAAGAAAACCTATCCTACAATCACCCTCATAACATAAGCCTATGAGTAGTGTCCAACACTACTCAGTCAATTATTGGTCATTTTCCAAGTTCTGCATGGGTGATTATCCCCACCAATTGTCAAACATAATTTTACCAATACCCCGGGCTATCATATCGACCCTTTCCTCTTATCGCGCATAGATGCAAAATAATTCTTGCAATAGCTTGCAGCTCAAACAGCGATTTTTAAAATTACCCGGGAATGAAAGATAAAACAAGGGAAACTAGGATAGGGATTATGCCTTACCCATTCCGCTATAGCGACTTACACACTGCTATGGCAACCCCCAAAAGTAGTAGCCCAGAAAATCTAATATTCTTTGAAAAATTCTCTCATTCCCCTTCCTTGTTCTCAACGCTAACACTGAAAATGCATTACGGTCTTAAAACATAACCTCAAGAAAACCTCAACTATGCATAGTTGAGAATTTAACACCCCATTAACATAAAATCAGACACAAAACACACTAGAACCATGCACAATAACATATTCCCGCTATCGTACACTACTAGTCCCACTTTTTCTTTTCTATGATTCCCAACCAATCTTGACTGTCCTGAAACTGGAGCTTCTCCATAGTCATTAATCCTTTTTTTTATTCCCTTACCATATATACCAATGGTAAGTCTATACCCGAATGTAATGCAAACCATTCCAATTGAAGCATATATCAATTTATCACTAAAGCAATTCACAAATTTTGAAGTCAGAATAGATTTCCTTAAGTCACAATCATTAGTTATCACAAAAAATTTCTTACCGTAATTCCCGCTATCAATAAATAATAACCCTTTTTCCCCATGTTTCTCAACCAATCTTGACTATCCTGAAATCAAAGTTTCCCTACAGTCATAAGCCTTGTTCGCTTACCATTTTTACCAATGGAAAGTCCATTTCTGAATTGTAATACCACTTTACTGATCCATTCAAGTACATATAGAAGGTCATTACCAACCAAAGCACACAAATTCAAGTTATGACTCCTCCCAGACCAAAAAATTCACAGTAATTCAAACAATTGCACACCACATATTTGCAGTCATTCAAACAACATCAATACACATAAGCACAATCTCAAGTTTGAAGCATCAACACTTAACCAAATTTCATTACCTTTTATTCACTTCATGGATGACCGTTTGCCGATTCATCCATCCTTTACATAGCCTCCCCGGCCAGATACCAATTGGAACCTTCCCGGTTCTAATTTCCCTTGCTTGTCTTACCTTAACTGGAGTCCAATGTTATCATTAACTTTGTTGAGATACCAATTAGAATTTAGAGATACCAATTGGACTCAACCCATACAAGCAAGTGAATGAACTGCACGAAAAGGAATGAAAGAAGAGAGATATTTCCCAGAATGCTTCATAGCTTCCCAGAGATTAGATATGGACGTCAACACACCAATTCGCAGGACTCTATTCGACATTTTGGTCTTATACTGGGAGACCGGTAACCTGGGCTCTGATACCATTTGTCACGACCCAACTACCGGGCCGTGCGGACACCTACTCTATTCCACCTAGATAGGAGAACCCTTACCACCCGAACCAACAGAAAATGCGAAAAAAGAAGTAAAACCATGAAATAAACCTTTTTGAAATACAAGAAACATCCTTTACAATATTTAAAGAATAAACCATTACAATTTGGAAACTGCCCACCCCAGAACCTAGTCTAAGCCGATACAAGAGCTACTACAAGATTGATAACAAAATAAAAGAGGACACAACTCCCACCATAGAAGCAAGGGGTAGGAGATGCTAGAGATCAACATCATCGTGTACCTATAAAACATCACTAACTCTGCAACCAGACTATACCCAAAAAAAGGTATAGCAAGAGTAGAATCGGTACAAACAAACGTACTGGTAGGCATCATAGGTCGACCCAAATCCACTCATACTATCATATAAGAAATCAAAGAAATGCACAATTAATTACAATACTCAACCCTTCAACATTCACCTTACCAAAACCCAATGTCATCCCAAGCCTGCCTATCTCTTAGACATCCCAAGTCACCTTGTCACCTAAACTTTCCAAGTCACCTTGTCACCTAGACTTCCCAAGTCACCTTGACACCTAGACTTCCCAAGTCACCATAAACAAAAGAAGTTCATTTCATAAGACTGATTACTGGACAACTAGACATTCACAATTCATTCCCTAAACATGCAACTCATACACTACTACGAAATAGTACGTGAACACATAATGCATATTAGAAATCAACAACCATCACCCACCCCCATTCCAGGTACATAAACTTAACCTTGAAATCCCGTCTGAAGACTAACCCCAATTCACCCCGTAACACATACTAGTAGGTACATCCAATCCTGACCCTCCTTCTAATACTGAAATACAACATGGGGAGAGACCTCTCCTAACCTTGGTGATTCAACCGATTACGTTATTCTTTCTTCTTATAACAATATTTCAGAGAATCCCCTCTTTAACCTGTGGTTTAATTATCCAAGTTCTCAGTTCCCCGAACCTACCCGACACCCTAGTCCTCAGATTTTATCATCACATAACACCTAATTAATCATAAGAACCCAAAATGTCACAACAAATTATCGCAACTCAATCAATTCTAAATTAACTAATCCAACCACAACAATTCTCCTCCAGACTTCATGCCAGAGGGCCTAACATGGATTCTCCTTTTTAATTATACAATAAATAGGAAATAGAAGCGGGTCAATCTACTCAATAAAGAAAACCTATCCTACAATCACCCTCATAACATAAGCCTATGAGTAGTGTCCAACACTACTCAGTCAATTATTGGTCATTTTCTAAGTTCTGCATGGGTGACTATCCCCACCAGTGGTCAAACATAATTTTACCAATACCCCAGGCTATCATATTACCCCTTTCCTCTTATCGTGCATGGATGCTAAATAGTTCCTTAAATAGCTCGCAGCTTCAATAGAGATTTAAAATGACCCGGAATGAAGGACAAAACAGGGAAAAAATAGGACAGGGATTATGCCCTGCCCATTCCGCTATAGTGACTTACACACTGCTATGGCAACCCCCAAAAGTAGTAGCCCAGAAAATCTAATATTCTTTGAAAAATTCTCTCATTCCCCTTCCTTGTTCTCAACGCTAACACTGAAAATGCATTACGGTCTTAAAACATAACCTCAAGAAAACCTCAACTATGCATAATTGAGAATTTAACACCCCATTAACATAAAATCAGACACAAAACACACTAGAACCACGCACAATAACATATTCCCGCTATCGTACACTATTAGTCCCACTTTTTCTTTTCTATGATTCCCAACCAACCTTGACTGTCCTGAAACTGGAGCTTCTCCACAGCCATTAATCCTTTTTTTTATTCCCTTACCATATATACCAATGGTAAGTCTATACCCGAATGTAATGCAAACCATTCCAATTGAGGCATATAGCAATTTATCACTAAAGCAATTCACAAATTTTGAAGTCATAATAGATTTCCTTAAGTTACAATCATGAGTTATCACAAAAAAATTCTTCGCAATTCCCGCTATCAAGCAATAATAGCCCTTTTTCCCCATGGTTCCCAACCAATCCCGACTGTCCTGAAACCAAAATTTTCATACAGTCATAAGCCTTGTTCCCTTACTATTTTTACCAATGGCAAGTCCATTTCTGAATTGTAATACCACTTTACTGATCCATTCAAGTATACATAGAAGGTCATTACCAACCAAAGCACACAAATTCAAGTTATGAATCTTCCCTGACCAAAATATTCATAGCAATTCAAACAATTGCACACCATATATTTGCAGTCATTCCAACAACATCAGTACACATAAGCACAATCTCAAGTCTCAAGCGTCAACACTTAACCAAATTAGTTTCATTACCTTTTATTCACTTCATGGATGACCGTTTGTCGATTCATCCATCATTTACATAGCCTCCCCGGCCAGATACCAATTAGAAATTTCCCGGTTCTAATTTCCTTTGCTTGTCTTACCGCAATCATAGTGCAATGTCATCCTTTACTTTGTTGAGATACCAATTGGAATCGAGAGATACCAATTGGACTCAACCCATACAAGCAAGTGAATGAACCACACGAAAAAGAATGAAAGAAGAGAGATATTTCCTAGAATGCTTCATAGCTTCCTAGAGATTAGATGTGGACGTCAACACACCAATCCGTAGGACTCTATTCGACATTTTGCTCTTGTACTGGGAGACCAGTAACCTGTGCTCAGATACCATTTGTCACGACCCAACTACCGGGCCGTGCGGGCACCTACTCTATTCCACCAAGATAGGAGAACCCTTACCACCCGAACCAATAGGAAATGCAGAAAAAGAAGTAAAACCATAAAATAAACCTTTTTGAAATACAAGGAACATCCTTTACAATATTTAAATAATAAACCATTACAATTTAAAAACTGCCCTCCTCAGAACCTAGTCTAAGCCGGTACAAGAGCTACTACAAGAGTGACACCAAAATAAAAGAGGACACAACTCCCACTATAGAAGCAAGGGGTAGGAGCTGCTGGAGATCAACATCGTCATGTACCTATAAACATCACCAACCCTGCAACCAGACTATACCAAAAAAAAGGTATAGTAAGAGTAGAATCAGTACAAACACACATACTGGTAGGCATCATCGATCGATCCAAATCCACTCATACTATCATATAAGAAATCAAGGGAATGCACAATTAATTACAATACTCAACCTTTCAACATTCACCTTACCAAAACCCAATGTAATCCCAAGCCTGCCTATCCCTTAGACTTCCCAAGTCACCTTGTCACCTAGACTTCCCAAGTCACCTTGTCACCTAGACTTCCCAAGTCACCTTGACACCTAGACTTCCCAAGTCACCTTGACACCTAGACTTTCCAAGTCACCTTGTCACCTAGACTTCCCAAGTCACCTTGTCACCTAGACTTCCCAAGTCACCTTGACACCTAGACTTCCCAAGTCACCTTGTCCATTGCCAACATCTATGTCCATACCCGGACTACCATTTTCTTACCCAAGTCAACCACTATGACTCAACAACTCGGAGTAAACCCCACTACTTAGTGACGTAGACCGCACCCGTCGTACCACCACCTACTAGTACAAAACTGTTGCCATTACCCCCAGGGCCATACTCGGCAAGTGACAACAGCCAATGCTATAACCAGACCACAAGTCTCTCCCTTAGCTTACCAAATGTACGCAACAAGTCTAACCGACATTGACAATTCCCAGTGACAACAAACATATATCATTTTTACGTAACCCAGACCCAACAAGGATCCCTAGAACAACAACATGCGACCCTGGTTCACAGAAGAACCACTTTGTTACTTAAACACACTAATCCGGTCCTTCAAGGACCAACTATATGCAAAAAAATAATAAATCCCGGTCCCCTCAGAAACCCAATATATAAAGAATAAATAGTACACCCGCACTGAGTATAGCAGTACAACATATAATAACAGCCAGTAATATAACTCCAGACTCTTAGTCTACATTTTGACTTGCCAACCACAGGGGACAGGTTCAACAATCATTCAACAATCATTCAACAATAATAATAAACATGACATTTACCCTTTTTCATTACCTAGACCAATCAAAGATCCCTAGACCAACACCTAAGTGTTTATATGCGATGCCCGATCTACCCCAAGACCATCCCCATATTGAAGTGTAACAACCCCGGCCTCTCAAGGACCAATGTAATCAATCACAGATTTAACAATCAACCCAGTCCACTTATGGAACCATCGAAAGAAATACAACCAAAACAATAAATAATCCTGTACCAGGCGTGGTACCCGAGCTAACCAAATAGTAACCTGTACCAGGCGTGGTACCCTAGCCAATCAAATAGTAACCTGTGCCAGGCGTGGTATCCGAGCCAACCAAATAGTAACTTGTACCAGGCATGGTACCCAAGCCAACCAAATAGCAACCTGTACCAGGCGTGGTACCCGAGCCAACCAAATAGTAACCTGTACCAGGCATGGTACCTGAGCCAACCAAATGTCATAACAAGTCCAATCAATCACAACTAATGAACAAACATACTTGTAAAACCAACAAGCAAACAAAAGAAGTTCATTTCGCAAGACTGATTACCGGACAACTAGACATTCACAATTCATTCCCTAAACATGCAACTCATACACTACTACGAAATAGTACGTGAACACATAATGCATATTAGAAATCAACAACCATCACCTACCCCCATTCGGGGTACATAAACTTAACCTTGAAATCCCATCTGAAGACTAACCCCAATTCACCCCTTAACACATACTAGTAGGTATATCCAATCCTGACCCTCCTTCTAGTACTGAAATACAACATGGGGAGAGACCTCCCCTAACCCTGGTGATTCAACCAATTACGATATTCTAGCTTTTTATAACAACATTTCAGAGAATCCCCTTTTTAACATGTGATTTCATTATCCAAGTTTTCGGTTCCCCGAACCTTCCCGACACCCTAGTCCTCAGATTTTATCATCTCACAATACCCAATTAATCATAACAACCCGAAATGTCACAACAAATTATCGCAACTCAATCAATTCTAGATTAACTAATCCAACCACAACAATTCTCCTCCAGAATTCGTGCTCGAGGGCCTAACATGAATTCTCCTTTTCATTATACAATAAGTAGGAAATAGAAGCGGGTCAATCTACTCAATAAAGAAAACCTAGCCTACCTGGACACCAAGCAGCTGCACAATGCAATTTCTGGCTCCGTGAAGATGTTCATTGATGGATGACAGGCCCGAAGTCCATGGTTTCGCATCGTTTTAGTCAGAATCTCCCCTCCCCATGGCTCCCAAACCTTGGAGTAGCCAAGGAGGGTTCTTGGAGTAACCCTCGTCTGTTTTGGGGATGAATGAGAGAGAATGAAAATATAAAACCCATTTTTGAGTTTTCTGATCCCGTCGCTCCTCTATAGTGGTCCACGCTCCGCTATAGCGGAATCGCCATAGCGGAACCTATCGTTATAGCGGTGCTGACCGGCGTTGACTTCCGCTATAGCGATAATTTCTCCGATATAGCGGAGGTCGCTACGGCGGTACGGTAGCGATTGACACGGGACAGAATATCGTAAAATCCCCCAAAAATGCTCATTTTACAACACACTTAATTTTTTGACGTTTCGGAATGACCCCTTCACGTCAACCTCGATACCGGGAGTTTTAGTTACCCGAATTCACTTCCGAAAAGTCCTCCGGACTCCTTTATGTCTTAGCTACAAGGAAAACTATCTCAAATCATGATACGTTTCCCAATACTTACCCGGGTTACTCTAGACCATGCCTCGCTCCAAAATCGACCGAGACTAGCCTAGCCCAGAATTTTCAACTCCCAAATCCGGATGTTTTCTAACTCAAAATTGACACGAAAAGTTTACCCGTAACGACGAACCTGGTCGTTACATGAACACAATCAAAATGGTTTCATGGAAAAATAGCTAAAATCATAATATTTATCATAAAATAATTTACATGACTTAACACGCGCTCGCCCCACAATGCACTAAGCGTTTGAAATCCAAAATAATATAGGTGTAGATCATGACATTGAAAGGCAAGTATGCAGAAGTTAATGTCCCACTTGCCTTATAATTGGTACTAAAATCCAAGAAATGTCAAAATACCTTCAAACAACCTTCAATAGCCTTTTAATCTATTAAAAAATAACGTGTCAAAATTAGTCTAAAAATGCTAGTCCTATAATTTTAGCACACCTTGGTGTCTAAATAAACTCTTTGTCAACTCAAGCCTCCCCCACCCCCCACCCCCACCCCACCCACCCATTCGGGGTCAATGGTCCGAAATTGATTACGTAAAAATATTACCCATAATCTAAACAATCTAAATCAAAAATCAAAAATCCATTTTTATCTATCTATCTATATCTATCCCTTCTTGAGAACTCCTATTTTTTCTCTCCCTTGATTACTCGAATTCACAATTTTAGAATCGAAAATGGAGAATGATTATCATCTGAGTAGCCCCCTCTTGTCAAATTTAATCATTCTAACTCTTTCAATGTTGTTAGGACATCATTAAGAAGGATATAACTAATTATGCTATTCTTTGAATATTTTCTCTCATAGTTGTGTAGCCTTAATCCCCAAGACCAGAACCACACTCTATTTTTCACAATTCAGGCCTATTTGCTTATCAAATTTCACTAATAAAATTATTGCACTCAGGCTTAATCTTAAGCTTCTTAGACTAATTTTAAAAATCAATCTGATTTTGCTAAGGATTAATCACTAAAGAATGTGCAATTAGCTCAAAAAATTATTCACTCTATTTTCAAACCTAATAAGAGTGGACCGATGGTGATTTAATTGAATATAGCTAAGGCGTATGATAAAATATTTTGAACACTTGTTACATTTGTTCGTAGAAAAATTGATTTGAACAATGGATTAAGTTGACTATTAATCTTATTTCAGGTGGGTGGTACTCCATCATATCAATGAATCAAGGACTAATTTTTTTACATCCTCACAGGATATGAAATAGGGAGATCCTTTATCACCCTCTCTCATTTTTATAGTTGTTGATGTTTTTTCAAGATCTCTTTAAGTTACAGCTCAATGAAAATTTTATACCCTTTTCTGTCATTAAATGGGACACTTATTAATCACTTGTCTGCAGATGATATAGCTAGTAAATTTGATAGAGAATGTACTACAGGCATTGCCAAGGGAAGGGAAGCTATAAGAAATTGCTCCTGATAAAGAATGTACTACATGCATTGCCAACTTATATCCTTAGGGTCGTTTGGTTGGAAGAAAAGTTATGATGGGATTAGTTATACTGAGATCAGTTATGTTGGGATTAATTATTTTGATATTATTTTTTATTGATTGTTTGGTTTGTTGTATCAAAAATAATATGCATTGCATTATTTTTAAGAACAAGTTATTTGTTTACAGAAATACCCGCCACCTTATTTATCTTTTTTATATTAGGGATGTATGAAAAGAATTTGAGGGGGTATTTTTTTTATTTTAACTATTTTATCCCTGAATAAGTACTCAGGATTATTGTTCCACCCAGAGGCAGAGATACCTTATCTAGTACTCCCTCTGTCCCAGTTTATATGACTCACTTTCCTTTTTAGTCAGTCCCAAAAAGAATGACACATTTCTACATTTAGTAACAATTATACTTTAAAATACTTATTTTACTTTTAATGAAATGATTTACAACCACACAAACATCTAAAACTCATTTTAGACCACAAGTTTCAAAAGTCTTCCTTTCTTTCTTAAAGTCCGTGCCAAGTCAAACTAGGTCATATAAAATGGGACGGCGGGAATACTAATTATGAATCATGGGATGAATTATCCTAAACTTTGTAATCAAACATGGGATTATCTCCCCTCGTTCATCACACCAACCATGTCCTTATTGTCTTGATCCCACCAAAAGCTATCTTAAATTGTTGAAAAAATATTATGCCAATTTATTTTGGGGCTCTAACAAAGGACCAAAAAGTTCTATTGAAGTTACAAGAGAAATTTATGTTATTCTGGAACAGGAGGAGGAATTAATAAAATAAGTATGGAGGAACAAAGTGATATCTTAGACACAAAAGGTGATGGAGATTTAGATCAAATCCATCACTATGGGCCACATTTTGTAACCACGAAAATTACAAAAAATGCACACTTTACAACTAAGCATAATTCTTATCTTTAAAAAGCTGACTCTAAGTAAGAAAAAGACAAAAGAACACATGATAATGGCAAGTTAACTCAAGAAGCAGTAGCTTCTTGTGGGATAATTGAAATGGAAAGGGGGCCCCTAGAAAAAGAGTATCTAGGACTTAGGAATAGCATTACAATTCTGGTGAGACATTTCATCACCAATGGAGGTTGAGATTCTCTACTTATTATCATTTGTTGAAAAATTTGAAAGCAAAGATGTGAGTGCAATATATATAAAGGCAAAAAGAAGTTTAATAAGTACATGATGATTCAGCTGATTAGATAGAATACAGAAAATGTTATTGGCAAATCTTTCCCTAACAGTAACTTGACATTACTCTGCATCACCTTTTGTGACAAACTAATAAAGAGGAAGTCTATATTTAGAAGCACCACTGTGTGTTGCACTTATCTAGATAGTGGTAATTGAAGCTAAATAAAACTAAGCTACTATTTTGAGAATGAAAAAGTTGGAACGAAGGGTGTTTTAAGAGATAATAAGCGCAACTTTTTTTAAGGCTTTTGTTGGGCTCGTATAGCTCGCTTTGGACCAAATTCGTACGATTTTTCCCAAAAGGCCTCACACCATTAAGAAATGGGAAAAGGACACCCCCATGTCCATTAGGCCAAAGAAATTCCACCTAAATAGCCAATTTCAAAGTAATGTCATAGAATGGCCAGTCGGGCATAATAATTCCACCCATTAACCATTTTTAAATTAGGTCATTTCAGCCCATTTCCTAAATAGTTTTTTTTTTTGTTTTTTGCTACAATTTGTTTTGGCTAAAGAATTTTGTTTTTATTTAAAAAAAATATATATAGAAACTGTGTAATTATTGTATAAAATATGTATTTGTATAAGATATATATAAGAACTGTATAGAATGTGTATAAAAATTGTATAGTTATTGTATAAAATACATATTTTAATAATAATTGCAGTTAAAGATTGTATAAAATGTGTATAGAACTGCATAATTATTGTATAGAATATTTATCGTTATAAGATTTCTATAGAGAACTGTATAATTGTTGTATAGAATATGTATTTATATAAGATTTCTATAGAAATTGTATAGGATGTGTATAGAAACTGTATAATTGTTATATAGAATATGAATTTGTATATGATATGTATAGAAATTGTATCATTAATATATAGGATATGTATTTGTAGGATGTGTATAGAAAATTTATTAATATGTATCATGTATGTATTGTATCGTATATGTGTATCAATATGTATCAATATTTTGAAAAATTACCCTTTTTTTGTTTAATCGTTAAAAAAATGAAGAGCAGCAATTGGTAGAGCAAAAAAGAAAAGGTTGAAAAAAAGAGCAGTGAATGTTTAATATGCACTAATACATTCTTTTTCTTTTTTTATTGTATTCTAAAAGAATGATTTTTTTTAAAAAAAAAAGAGTTGCAGAAAAAAGGCATAAAAAAGCAGTGAAAAAATAAAAAAATAAAAAAAGAGCAGTGATTTTTCTGTTGAAAAAAAGGTGGAGCAGCTTTTTTAAAAAAAAAAAAGTGAAACAGTGAATTTTCTTTTTTTTTGAAAAGTAGAGCAGCGTATTTTATTTTATTTTTTTGAGTGAAACAGTGAAAAGGCAAAAGAAGAAGAAGAAGAATGGCGAAAAAGAAAAAAAAGGAAAGGAAAACAGTAGATGGAATGATCATTTCATGGGATATTAAATTTATTGGCTATGCAATAGAATTATTTTTAGCCCAACTGCAGTATAGAAGCAGATGCTAAGGGTGTGTTCGGTACAGAGGGAAAATATTTTTCAAGAAAATATTTTTCTAGAAAAATATATAATTTTTTACTTATTTTCTTATGTTTGATATGCAAGTAAAAAATAGTATCCTAAGCATTTGTATATATGTAGCCCAACACTACGAGGATGGGTGAAAATAGGGTGATGGGTGTTGCGAGGGGGTGGGGTGGGGGTGGAGTACGGGTTGTGAGTTGGGTGGTTGTGAGAGTGGAAGGAGACAGTGCCACTTGTTTTTCCTACTTTCATTAAGGAAGTCATTTTCTTATTTTTAAATAGCTTGTTTTTTTATGAAAAATATTTTTCAAAATTTTTACCAATCAAATATGAGATAATAGAAAAACATTTTTTTTCCTATGGAACACACCCTAAAGCTGCAAATTATCGGATTAATTGTGCACGCAAAAATAGGGGTGTGCATCGGTCGGTTCGGTTCGATTTTGTATATTATCGGTTTGGTTTATCGGTTATCGGTTTGTAAACATGCAAAACCGATAACCAAACCAATAAGATATTTGTTATCGGTTTTTGGTTAATCGATTTTTGGTCCTTAACGGTTCGGTTATCGGTTTAACCGATAAGAAAATGCTCCTATAATATTTTTGATTTCTCTTATTTTCTTCTTCATATATAGACTACTTTCATGCATAAACATCTATACAAATTACAAGCATAAGCAAATTCAAATACGTTATTACTAAAATAAACTTATTTTCTTTTTTATTAAATAGAAAACTTGAATACAGTAGCAACGGTAGCAATTTCTCAAAAAGAAAAGCAACACTGATAGGTAGAATGCTATCAAAACAATGACTTTAGAAAGAAAACAACAACACTAAGACAACAACTATAAAATACAAAAAATAATAGGGTATATATTTAAAATCTAAAGCCACTATTATACAATTATGAATAAAAATATAATCTAAATATAATCTTATTGGGTTATCGGTTTAACCATTAACTAAAACCTTAAAACCGATACCGAATCGATAGCCCAATAAAAAAAATTTCAAAACCGTTTAAAAACCGTTAACCCAATAACCCAATACCAATAAACCAATAATATTTTTATCGGTTCGGTTTATCGGTTAAACCGATTTTTGCACACCCCTACGCAAAAAGAACCATAAAGACTGCACCTTAGAATTAGACTCTATGGCTATCTTTTAGATATACTATTTACTAAACAATAAGGAGAGCAACTACAAGTTGAACTTGATCCATAGAAGAGATCCTTCAAATGATGAACCAGAATAATATCAAGATTAAACATTATTTTAGAGAGGCAAACAAGGGTACGGACCTGTTTGTTAGCTAATATTACTTTTACTTTTCTTTTTGTGAAGGATAAATATTTTATTTTTGGGTTATATTTTGAGGTAATTAAGGCCAAATCATCCTCTTGTTCTCTATTTCATGATATATATCACCCCAGTTTATTAGAAATTTTTTAAAGAGAAAATCATTTTGATAAGTGATGTTTTATTACATATACAATCGAATTACTATTCTCAAAAATTGCAATACTTTGATTAATGTACTCCTCAATTATATGAGAGCATCATTTAGCGTGTAAATATCCATATAGATAGATTGGAGGAATTAGGCGTTATGAGGGTGCAAGTTGGGTCCTATCTAAGCTTTAATAATAGGATCCAAAAGGTGGTACCCAAGGAGAATAAGTGTTTGCACAAGTAAAGGATTTATGCCATCTAGATGTACAATATTAACATCATAAAGAACTTTCATGTAATTTAACTTGATGCAAGTTGTTATTTTATTTTTTGGCTTACCACATAAGAGTTGTGAATAAAAATTGAATTCAAGTTATATGTATTTATAGATTTTATACATGATATATCATTAAAGTTTAACTTGTGATAGTATTCAATATTTTCACCGGGTCAATTACCAAATAATATTTATTCTAAAGTTCTACTTGTAATTATCTTGCAAATGAATATATATATATATATATTACACCTTCCGTGTAAAGCTAGAACTTAAAACTCTTGAAAACTTGCCTATTATTGCAACTTACACTACTAAAAAGTCACTATTTTTTCACTAAAATTTTTCATTAGAAAATATTCAGTGGTTATTCCCATAAATATTTTGATTGTATTGGTGAGAAAAGAAAAAATAATATTGTTTTCATATGAAAAAATTATGAAATTTCCACTATTTCAGTGAGAATATATTTCTCACCATGCATTTTTCTAGTGAGCTGGTTAGGTAGGAATGAGTGGGAAAATCATGCTCTGTAGCACAAATTTTTCACTGATTCACAGTAAAAAAAAACTTTTATTTCTAGTAGTGGTAATCTGATGGCGTAAAAAAGTTATATATACTATGGAGGAACAATATTAAGTTCATCAACTAAATCTAATAATTAGTACTAGTATACTATTAGCACGTTGCTTGTGTCTCATGTAAGTGCCAACTTGTCCTTTGTTTTTTTCTTGATGCCATTTCCATAAACTTATTTTTTAAGAGCTTAACTTTTTCTGCTTCCTCCCATCTTTGCTTTCACTTTCAATCCTCCATTGAAGAAGCTATCTAGCTAGCTCCAAGCAAATGGAGTTCCCTTGTGGGAAAAACTCCAATAATGCAACTCAAAGAACCCCAAAAATATTCATACTTCTAGCTTTAACATTAATTATTCTAGGTATTATTCCTCTTCACCACACTTCTAAGTGGTATCATGCTACAAATTTAGCAAACCAAAAATCATCCACATATCATATGGAAGATATGGAGATAAATATTATGGATGATGAAACATGCGATATTTCTATAGGAGAGTGGATTCCGAATCCGGATGGTCCATATTACACGAACACAAGTTGTTGGGCGATCCACGAACACCAAAATTGCATGAAATATGGGAGGCCTGATACTGATTTCTTGAAATGGAGGTATGTTGGAAATCTGGATCATAGGACGAGAAATTTTAATCAATCTATATTCAGAGGCGGATTCATGATTTAAATTCTATGGGTTCAGTATTTATGATTCTTAACATAGAACACATTATGTTTTTAAGTTATGAGTTCATAACTTCTATTTGTTGCAATTATAGTGAATTTTTACACATTAATTTTATGCTCCGCGTTGAATAAATCCGCTACTATAACATTAGATCAGCCCCTGATCATATTCTCTCGAAGATAAACGGAAGAAAAATATTCGTTTTTGCTTCTATTAAAATGGCTTTAATAAATTATATAGCTATGGTATATATATATATATATATATTCATAGGTACTTTTTAACATGAATGGGTCAGCTCCTTTGCGCTTACTTCAATGTGAGTGAGGAGAGAGGGCATTTTGATCTCGTTTTCCTCTCGGGCTCTGGTTCAAGAAAGGATCAACGTATGAATTTTTATAATATTAATTAATTTCTTTTGATAATTCGTGAATAAGATGGTAAATGCACTTTTTAAATTGATTTTTTAATATTTTGAAATAAAAAAATTCATGTCTAATTAATTTTGTATATCCAATAGGTGGAAGCCCAAGGGGTGTGAGTTGCCTATTTTTAACCCATATCAATTCTTGGATATGATGAGAAACAAATCATTGGCATTCGTTGGAGACTCGGTTGGAAGAAACCAAATGCAATCCTTAATATGTCTCTTGTCTCAGGTACCTTTTTCCTCTTCATACTTCTTACTTCTTAGGTTTGTTCATTGCCTACGCCCTTTCTTTCATTTACGAGTTTAAATTTTATATACTGACGAGTGATATGTAAAAGATATAAAATGAAGACGTAATATATAGCTAGCCTCTTAAACTTGTTAGAATAGTCTATTTAAACACTTGAACTAATTTTTGTTTCAGTTGAACACCTGAATTCTTAATAAGCGTTCCAACTGGACACTTTCGATTTAATTTTTCTTTTTAAAAAATACGTGTATTTTCATTCGTCTATTAGATGGTTAAGTTAATCAGATAAAGTATGTCATCTCCTTTTAGTATAAAAATATCTGAGGTTGTATGGCTTATTGAGGCGAATGCGTATAATGAAAGCAAATGACACATATTACGTGATTAACTTAATTAACTACTTAATAGATGAATGAGAACGAACGTAAAAAAGAATTTCAAAATTTAAATATAAAGTGTCTAATGAAAATACTTTATTAGAAGTTAAAGTGTTCAATTAAAATATGATTTAGTTCGAGTGTTTAAGTGAAATATTCTGACAAGTTTAAGAGGTTGATTATGTGTTAAGCCTAATAAAATAATTAATAACTTGATAAAAATGATATCTATCCGCTGTAAAATTACTTTTTCCGTTTTCCTTGGGTTGCGTGCACACATGTTGTACTGTATTATTGCATAGGTTGGGTTTGGCTTACCAAAGATAGGACGTATTTTCTGAGTTTAGGTAAAATTTTGCTGAAGGCACCAACAAGTTTTGGACTTGAAGTTTCAACTGTTTCATTATTCTTGTTTTCCTTGTGAAATACGAAATTAACAAGCATGCTCTCAAAAATAGTTAATTTAGGAGGTGTTTGAAGATGCGATTTAGATTTTAAATTTGAATTTTTTTTATTTAAAATTTGATATTTTGATTTCAAATCACAAATTTACCTAAAAGGTAGAACTTCAATTCCAAATTTGTGATTTTATATATTTTTAAAATTTAAAACTTAACCCATAATTTTAAGTTTTATATAGAAAAACTTCTTATTTGTTGCAAAAGTAATTATCTAAACTTATTTTTCCCAAAAATCTGTTCCTCCTCCAAACAGCCACACCTGCCCAATCTAGCTAAGTTGCGGTTGTTCAATCCGCTAGTGAGAGTTATCTCTGGCAACACTATCATTTAAGACTGAATTCTACGATGATAATTTGAAATTTTTTTTGATAATTTTCATAAATTATAAGATTTTTATGTTTATGAGAAAAAATATAACTTTTAAAATTCAAATTACATGTTTAATAATTCCAACTTCAAATTAGTTTTTACCCAAATTAATAATTTCAAATCATGATTTACACTCGGGATCGATAGTAGAAGAAAGTCGTTATATATATCTTTTCTCATAAAAAGGTCCAACCTCAAATTCGTAAAAGAACATTGAAATTATAAGCCGTTATTAATTTGAAATATAAAATAAACAGCCACAACAATTAGGAGGGGGGGGGGATTGTATGTAGATGGAAGGTTATGAATATAATTCACGTAATGTATGATCTAAATCATATCGCAATGTTATATTTTCATAAGGTAATATATATGTATGTATCCAAGTTTAAAATATATTATAGTTTAATAATTATTGGGTGCACTTTTACAAATAAAATCAACCACTTAAATTTCACTCTTATCTTATCATTATATTATTTTTTTCTAAAATTGAGTTCCGAGGTACTCTTTTTCTATTTTTTTCTTTCTTTCTTTGTTTGATTTATTTTTTCAAATTTAAAGTTTGACATATTAAAAGTCTCATTTTACTTTTATCATCGTATATATATAAATCAAATGTCTATATCAAAACTATTAGAAGTGAACAACTATAGCATCATATAATCAATTGCTCAACTAATTCCAACACTTTCAGATTTCAACACAGAGTAAGAGATTAAAAGTAAATCAATGGCAAGAGTTGGAAAATTAACACATTGTAGGAAACTAAAAATTAATCCATTAAAAATAAATGTTAGATTCATTTCTTTATAATAATACACTTATTTTATTAAAATTCTGAATCCACTTCACACAATAATTATATATGTTAGAATTATCTTAGATCCGAAGTTATCACTTATCAGCCGTTGTGACAAAATTCGAAACAGTCCAAGTGACAGCGTGGGTTCCCAGCCAACACGTTATTGATTATTCCCTCGAAAATAATAATAATAGTAATAATGATGATGTTAAGAAATTCAGAGGATAACTGTCCCTTTGTACAGATTTGTTGAGTAAATAATTGATAACCGGTCCAAGAAAACATATTATTTATTTCTTTTCCCTTTTTAAAAAATAGATTTTTTTTTTAATTTAAAAATATTAAACTGGAGAATAAGCCAGGAATTCCAGCAGATTCCCCATAAAATATCGATGCTTTTCTTTATCTTCTTTTTTTGTCGAGGCTGCTAAACACCGCATGTGCTACTTCATGTGTCTAAATATTCCTTTCACTACACAATTTAATAATGTCTATATACTGTTAAGCTAAAGATTTTTAATATATTATTTGATCAATTAAAAATTAAAAGAAAATGATCGTTTATGACCCCTTATAATTTAAATAAAAAAATGGTATTGTTAGATCTCTTTGTATTATTTTCAAATCTCTTATATGTAAAAAAAATACATAAAATTACGATGACTTTGAAAATAACTACAAAACTAATAAATAAATTGTTTTTGAATTAACCTATATAAACTGTAATGTAACAAAAAAAATTATACTAGAATCTATTTTAATCTATTGTTTAGTGGATATCTGTCTTATTTTTCAAGGTATGAATCTCTGTTTAATAGATGATTTTATGTAATTGTCACTTAGCTAATGTGACAGAGTAAAAATTCTTTTAATATTTGATTTGATTAGCATAAGTTAGCCACTTTTTAGAAAATTGACTTATCAAGGGGCAAGAGAAAATGACACTAGAAGAGTGCACTTATTTCACTGCAGTCAAATTTTAAATGATTGATTATTTCCCATAGTTGCTCCTTGTGATAAAGCAACACTATCAATTTGTTGAAGTTAAACTCAACTTTTAAAATAAATATGAATTGGTTACCTCTGCAAAATATTATAACAGCTGGAGAGGCCTAGATTTGAAAATTGCTAATTCAGTTCGGATAGACTTCATTCAAGAATGTGACCTTCCGGAAATCAATAAGAAAACAAGTGCTAAGTTTCCGATCAATTACTAAACCGAAATGACGTATTACCACGGATTAAACTACTCTAAGTTACAAAAGAAATAGTGTATATAATAATGTAAATCTTTTGGTAAAATACAAATCTATCTGTTCTATGTTACTTATTATGTGAGGGAGTCATAATTTTCATGGTTTTGTTGCTTCTTTTTCTTATTACAGGCAATATATCCAATTGATGTCTCTATTAGTCCAGATGAAAATTTTAAAAGGTGGAAATATGTTGATTACAACTTTACCCTCGCAACATATTGGTCACCATTCTTGATAAAAATGAAAGAAGCAGATGCTGATGGTCCAACAAAAACTGGACTCTTCAACCTGTATCTTGATGAAGCTGATGAGAAATGGGCAAGCCAAATTGAAGAATTTGACTATGTCATCTTCAATGGTGGCCACTGGTTTACTAGGTGCAGTGTTTACTATGAGAACAACCAACTAGTTGGTTGCAGGTACGGTTAATTTCACGTACGATCACTAAACTTTACTTATTATAATAGTACACAAATTTAGTTTTATCACATTAAACTAACTGAACTACGCCGACTATAACAGTAAAGTCACAAAATCTACTCATTATAGCAGTAAAGTCAACTTGATGAGTAATTTTTGTCGTTGTAGTGGTTAAATTTAGTGACTTTACTGTTTATAGTGTGTAAAAATTTAATTACTTAATGTAACAAAAGATAGCGCTTCGTGACTTTACTATTATAATTGGTGAAGTTTAGTGACTACTAATTCGGTTACCTTAGTGTGACAAAAGATAGTGTCATAGTTTAAATGTTATAGTGCATAAAGTTCAGCGAAAACAACCTCTCTATCTTCACAAGGAAGGGGTAAGGTTGCGTATACATCACCCTCCCCAGACCCCATTTGTGGGATTATACAGGGTATGTTGTTATAGTGCATAAAGTTCACGGACCTTACATGAAATTAACCGGTTGTTGCAGGTATTGTGGACTTCCAAATGTTACAGACCTCCCATCTACTTATGGCTACCAGAGAGCAATTAGAACTATTTTGAGAACTATCAACAACTTGGAAAACTTTAAGGGCACAACTTTTCTTAGGACATTTGCACCTTCTCATTTTGAAGGTGGAGAATGGAATAAGGGTGGGAATTGTGTTAGGAGAAGGCCATTTACAAGCAATGAAACATCTTTGGAAGGTTTTAACTTGGAATTGTATACAATCCAAGTTGAGGAATTTAAGGCAGCAGAGAAGGAAGGGAAGAAAAAGGGGAAAAGGTTTAGATTATTAGACACAACACAAGCCATGTTGTTGAGACCAGATGGTCATCCAAGTAGATATGGGCATTGGCCAAATGAGAATGTAGTCTTGTATAATGATTGTGTGCATTGGTGTTTGCCTGGTCCTATTGATTCTTGGAGTGATTTCTTGCTTCATATGTTGAAGTTTGAGGGAAGGAGATCCCATGAAGAAAAACTTCAATTTATGAATCAGTAGAGGTTAAGAGTTAAAAGTTCACCCAATTTTTTTTGGAATAAGTTTTTATTTAAAGTCATGTCAAAAATTTATGAGCCAATAGCAAATATAGAAAACTTTTCATCTTTATTTTATTTTTTATTTTTATTGAACTGAGATGAGCTTAAACAGAATGTTGTTGCAATCAGGATTTATATAGTTGGTTCCAACTTACTTAAGACCGAGGAATAGTTGGTTGTAGTAATTTTCCCCCTTTTTTATTTGAAGTTAAAACGAGTTACTTGACTTGGATCCTTTTAAGAAGTGGCTTGAAGTTTATGTAATGACCTTGTTCTACAAAAAATTGACAGCTCCCAGAATATAATGCCTTCTTAAGAGGAACCCAAAAGGGCAAACTTCATAAAGAGTGCACTTAATGTAAATATTTGGTAAATTTAGTGCTAATGACTATATGTTATTGTTATTATTGTAGTAGTGATAGTACTTCACTATTGAAGCATAAAAACATAGGTATGACTCATTTGAATATGGGAGGAGATGGAAGAAAGAATGACATATATATTCATGGAATATCGTCAACCATTCTTGAGTCTTGACAGCTATAATTCACAGCCACCTTTACAAATATAGGTGACATTAGAGCATTTTAAGTAATATTTTTAGACTAAGCCATAATATTCTCTCTTAAAAAACTTTCAGGATATTTATAAGAATCTTGCTTGCCCATGCAATTGATAACGATGCAACATAACTACCAAGAAGACAACAAAACTGTGAACGTTCAAACATTTCTAGTCTGAAATTACACCATATACATGTTAACTGTCAAACAAAAACCTAAATCATAGTATTATTTAGGATGTATGCACGAAATTTTTACAGTTTATACAGTTAAATCATTAAAAAAGTTCACCAAGGAAACACTACTCTGCTCAACTCTAGAATGAAATCTTAATGAATACTAAAATATGGAGTGCTAAAATGTACACAACAAAAGCTGACCTGAGCAACATAAGCTTATGCAAATTCTCCAGTCTGCCAGGCTTTTGACGAGGATCAACTATATAATCTGAAGAAACACGTCCCCTCTCAATGCTGCTTCTTGCATACCTATTCCGAGTGGCATTGATATCTGCACTGCTTGCTTCAAGCTTCCTCCAAAGACCATTTAATCTCTCTAATTCCATCTCCTTTTGATGAACTTCATTAGCAAGACCCTCTGCTTGGGCCTAAAGTAGATGAAAAAACAAAAGATTAGAGAGCCACAGAAAGATAGAAAATAGCATCACACAATACCAATAGAGGCGGATCCAGGATTCGGTTAAATTCTTAGACTAAACTCATTGTACTTCTGAAATTATGTGTTCAGAATTTACTAACATGTATATTTATATTCCGTGTCGAAAATACTAGATTCAAGACCCATTATGTGAAAAGCTTCATGCCTCTGAATGCCAAATAATTTCAGAATTTAGAAGAAAAAAATCATTTACCTGTTTTGAAGCAAGTTGCTCTATTAGACTATGAAGCTGCTTATCCAATATTTTCTCTCGCTGAGCTGAAAGAATTAGCATGACAAGATCAGACTTTAAGCATGTTATGTTATAAAATGTCAATATATAACAATAAAAAAAATGTCAATAGGTAATTAACAGCTTTTTATTCCCCTAAATTTCTAGGTAGTTTACCATTATTTATTCAGAATCAAGTGCAATGCATTTAAGGCGCGGCAAAAAAAAGAAACGTGAAAGAAATCGGTTTCTTGATAAGCAAGGGAAAGAAATTTAAGACACCAAAATATATCATATGGTCTGACCACAAAGTAGGAGTTGATTATCATTATCCATAACAATGTTAACTAATATATGTTAGTAGTTAGGTACCTGGGGAAGGTTGCTTGAGTGCATAATCTTGCACTTCTGCCCATTTTTTCTCCAGGTCATGCACAGCTTCTTCCATAGATGACTAATTATAATTGATCAGCAGAAGCAGATGAAAAGAACGACAATTAATTTACATTGGATATTATGATGCAAAGTGAGATAAGCTAAGCTACACACCAGTTCCTTCTTCTTCTCCTCTAATTTCCCCAGCAACGCAGAATTTGCAAATTCCTCATCTTCTTGATCTTCACCATTGTTTTTAATCAGATAGTCATTTGATTTCACACACTCACTGGCTGCTGCAGCCTGTGCTCGTTCTAACTCTGACTTTAAATTTTCTTCAATTAAGGCCATTTCCTGTAAATTGCATAATCATATCATATCATCATATCTCATATCTCATCTCATATATATTATATTTATTTATATATTATATTATATATATATATATATATATATATATATATATATATAACATATTTTCAAAATTCGATTTAAAATCAGGATATTGGCAGATTCAAATTTTCAAAGAACATACTTATAGAACTGCTTTTAATGTCCCATTTGGACAATACGAATGGTGTGTCATGCCATTTGGTTTGAAAAATGCCCCCTCTGAATTTCAGAAAATTATGAATGACATTTTCAATCCTTATATGGATTTCATCATTGTCTACATAGATGATATTTTGGTATTTTCCAAAACCTTTGAAATTCATATTAAGCATCTTGATATTTTCAAAAAGGTTGTAATTCAAAATGGTTTAGCTCTTTCTAAAACAAAGATGAGTTTGTTTCAAACAGATGTTCGATTTTTAGGACATCAAATTTGCCCAGGGAAGGTCACTCCCATTCAAAGAGCTATTGAGTTTGCCTCGAAGTTTCCAGACGTTATTACGGACAAAACTCAACTGCAGCGATTTCTGGGTAGTTTAAATTATATTTCCCCTTTCTAGGAGACAAAAAACTCATTGTGAAGATAGATATTCTCTAGATAAGAAATCTGGAAGAGAGTTATCACTCCCTTTCTTATAATGGATTTCAAAATCAAAAGGGGCCAATTGCGCTTGCCACCTTGCGAATATGAGTTTGGATGCGTCATGTTTGAAGTTTTTATCAAACATGAATTTGACTGATTGCGCATCAGTTTTTACCACAAATTTTTGGTTGTATAAATCGTCCTGAAATTTTAAAACACATTTAACGATAGTTAGCATTTCATGAGCTACCGTCGCGTATTTCTTCTGAGCTTCATTCCATTTTCCAGAATAAAACCTGATTAAATATTCTCTTTTGTCATGGGGATTAATCTGCTTTAGAATTCCGCCATAACCTATGCTGGACGCATCTGTCTCAATAATTTTTTGCCACGCCGGATTGGCAAGTGTCAAGCACGGAAGTGATCGTACTCGTAACTTGATGTTCTTCCAACATTATACTGCAACAGGGAGGAATGAGTTTGATAAGCTCAAAAAACGCTCAAAGAGCAGCGTCCTCATCAGTACATCTGGAAGATATTCCAGAAAATAGCCCATTGTACGAGCAATTAAAGGAGTATTTGTCCCAGAAGCAAGGTGATACATTTGCCTCTATAGCTAAAGAAGATATTGATGATATCAAATCTTTTGAGAAGGTAGCAAAGAAAGAAATGATATTTCTTTTAGAAAACTTTATTTAGGCTAATCTGTCTTTCTTTCATTGTGGACATACCCCAATCTTCGATGGATATGATTTGTTTAACAATCATTTTGGAGAAGTTATAAACATTCTCGCTGGTGTTGTATCCTGAGAAGTGCTGAAATTCAACACTACCCGTATTTATCAAAATTGTTTCGTAATAAGATCGGGTTTTGTATGGCACCCAACCTTGTTTAACGATTTATAATTAATCACCAACCTGGGAACTCCACGTTCCTTCTCAGCCGCGTTATTAACATAGAAGGCTGTACATGGCCAAGGAGACTTAGAAGGTTTTATCAAACCCTTTTGCAAGAGACTATAAATCTCGGCCCTGCCAAATGAACGCTGAGTTAGTAGAATATTGCAAAACCGAGATTGATAGTCTCTTGCAAAAGGGTTTTGATAAAACCTTCCAAGTCTCCTTGGTCATGTACAGCCTTCTATGTTAATAACACGGCTGAGAAGGAACGTGGAGTCCCCAGGTTGGTGATTAATTATAAACCGTTAAACAAGGATGGTTAACTGTCGATCTGTTAACCCATCTAGATTCCATTCATAAATTTAGAACCACTATAAGACTTATTAGTCTGATTCCAGTCACGTTCTTCTATCAGAACATCTTGTGGTGTAGGACGAGGATAATAATAGGTGTTCATGCTAGGTTTGGTAGCGTAACCACTATTTTTCTTGGGGTAACCCTTGAGTTTATTAAATTCTGAAGAAACCTGATGCCTAAAATCACCAGTAGCTTCTACTTTATTAGCAAAATCTTGCGATAAGTCAATGGGCTTAAGATTTAAGCCTGGAAACTTTTTATCAAGGAGATCTTCCAAGTTTTTTAAATGACCTGGTTTAAAAACATCAATTTCAATTGGCCGCTGGATATGAGTAGAAACGATAGCGGGCTTTGAGGAAGAAGCGATATCCTTAGAAACAGAATAGTTTGCTTTAGCTATATCGACCTTTATATCCTTTATTAAATTTGTTAAATCATCGAGTTTTTTTATCAAGAGAGCTAATATGTTCGCCCAAAACTTTAACATAAAGACTCAAATAATTGTTTTGAACAATAAGTTTATTAATTTCAGCAATACTGATGGAAGCAACATCTTCATCAATAAATTTTTTAAAAGCTGAGAAAGTAATACCAGTATTATTTGGTAAAACGTGTAACTTTAGTAGGGTAATGGAATTACCCGAAAATAAGGTCGAATACTGGAAAGCCAAATTTATAGATGGCTTTCCCCCATTATTTGCCGAAAGAGTTAGAAAAGCTCTAAGAGGAAGTCATGGTGAAATCCCTTACACAAGTCTGACCTATGGAAAGATTATAGGAACTTGCACACAGGAAGGATTGAACTTGTGCAATGAACTAAAGATGGCTAGACAGCTTAAGATTGATAAGCACAAGGAAAAATCTCAGCTAGGGGATTTTTGTGCACAATTTGGTCTACCAACGCCAGAAGGTAATAAAGACATATATTACAAGTCCTCTAGAACAGAAGGTTCTCACAAAAAGAGGCGATCTAGGCGAAGATCCAAGGAAGAGCGTGAAACGCGAAAAAGCTCTCGTAAATCTAATAGATTTATCAAAGACAGATCTGGGAGGGATCTTTCTAAAATAAAGTGTTACAAGTGCGGAAGACTCGGGCATATTGCTCCCAACTGTAAATTAAACAAGTTAAAAACTTTAGAACTTGATGAAGAAACCTATGAGAAGGTTTACGGATTGTTATACACTTCTGGTTCGGACAACGATTACGATTCAGATCCAGGTTCTAACACTGAATTACTTGATGATTTTTCTGATAATAATGATAATCGTACTAACCCTTGTGATACTTGTCAGGGTCAAGACTGCAATTGCGAGGACGATGAAATCTATAGACTTCAATCGCAATTCCAGGATCTAAATATGAATACCATCACTTCTGATAATGTGATTGAACTTTTGAAGGAGATTACTGATAGCAAGCTTCGAGAAAAAATTATTAATTTAGCTACTCTTATTGAAGCTAGTTCGAGTTTTTCTGAACCATTTGAAAATAAGAAAAATGATTTAAATGATTTCGAATATTCAGCTCCTTACTCTTTAAAGGAAGTTGATGATCGCCTTTTGAAAAGAAACTCTTATTCAGAAAAGGATTCTTCCTTCGACGATTTAAAAATTGAAGTTGAGAATTTAAAAAGGGAGATTAAATCTCTAAAACAAAATCAAATGATTTCAGACCATAGACTTGCTCAAATTGAGGTTGATTTGGAAAATAAATTTTCAAAAAATAAAGGCATTTCTATTTCTGAAGAAAGTAAAGCGACTAGTCCTGATCAAGATAGTGATAAGGAAACTTCTAGCCCTGATCCTAAACAAGATTCGTTTTTAGGAATGATGCAGATTATAACTGCGCACAAATGGTATGTTAAATGTACTATCCTGATTGATAACAGTTTTTCGATTACTAACATTGCCATGATTGATAGCGGTGCAGATGTTAGCTGTATTCAAGAAGGCTTAGTGCCTACAAAATATTTTCAAAAAACTACTCATTTAGTCAAATCGGCATCAGGTCATGCTTTAGATATAAAGTATAAATTATCAAATGCAAAAATTTGTCAAAATAAAATTTGCATTCCTCACTTCTCCTTTTTGGTTAAAAACCAATTAAATCCTCCAATCATACTTGGAACTCCGTTTATTAACACCATTTATCCTTTTACCTGTATTAACTCAAAAGGATTTTCCGCCACTTATAAAGATAGTGAGATAACTTATTCTTTTATTACAGATCCAGTGACTAGAGATATTAATGCTCTAATTAAAATGAAGCAAAATCATTTAGATTCCTTACAATTAGAGTTATTTAGCATGAATATATTCAACTCTCTGAAATCTGCTAAAATACAAGAAAAAATCAAACTAATTTTCGAGCAGATTGCCGTTGATATTTGTGCAGATCACCCTAGTGCTTTTTGGAATCGAAAGAAGCACATCGTCACTCTTCCATACGAAGAAGGCTTTTCAGAAGATGATATCCCTACTAAATCTCGGCCCTGCCAAATGAACGCTGAGTTAGTAGAATATTGCAAAACCGAGATTGATAGTCTCTTGCAAAAGGGTTTGATAAAACCTTCCAAATCTCCTTGGACATGTACAGCCTTCTATGTTAATAACGCGGCTGAGAAGGAACGTGGAGTCCCCAGGTTGGTGATTAATTATAAACCGTTAAACAAGGTTTTAAAATGGATAAGATATCCTATTCCAAATAAAAGAGACCTGCTTTCAAGGTTATACGATGCCAACATATTTTCAAAATTCTATTTAAAATCAGGATATTGGCAGATTCAAATTTTCAAAGAACATACTTATAGAACTGCTTTTAATGTCCCGTTTGGACAATACGAATGGTGTGTCATGCCATTTTGTTTGAAAAATGCCCCCTCTGAATTTCAGAAAATTATGAATGACATTTTCAATCCTTATATGGATTTCATCATTGTATACATAGATGATATTTTGGTATTTTCCAAAACCTTTGAAATTCATATTAAGCATCTTGATATTTTCAAAAAGGTTGTAATTCAAAATGGTTTAGTTATTTCTAAAACAAAGATGAGTTTGTTTCAAACAGATGTTCGATTTTTAGGACATCAAATTTGCCAAGGGAAGGTCACTCCCATTCAAAGAGCTATTGAGTTTGCCTCGAAGTTTCCAGACATTATTACGGACAGAACTCAACTGCAGCGATTTCTGAGTAGTTTAAATTATATTTCCCCTTTCTATAAAGATCTCTCTCGAGATTTAGCCCCATTATATGACAGGTTAAAGAAGGATTATAAATCCCCATGGACTGATAGTCATACCAACTTGGTTAAGAACATCAAGTTACGAGTACGATCACTTCCGTGCTTGACACTTGCCAATCCGGCATGGCAAAAAATTATTGAGACAGATGCGTCCAACATAGGTTATGGCGGAATTCTAAAGCAGATTAATCCCCATGACAAAAGGGAATATTTAATCAGGTTTTATTCTGGAAAATGGAATGAAGCTCAGAAGAAATACGCGACGGTAGCTCATGAAATGCTAACTATCGTTAAATGTGTTTTAAAATTTCAGGACGATTTATACAACCAAAAATTTGTGGTAAAAAACTGATGCGCAATCAGTCAAATTCATGTTTGATAAAGACTTCAAACATGACGCATCCAAACTCATATTCGCAAGGTGGCAAGCGCAATTGGCCCCTTTTGATTTTGAAATCCATTATAAAAAAAGGGAGTGATAACTCTCTTCCAGATTTCTTATCTAGAGAATATCTATCTTCACAATGAGTTTTTTGTCTCCTTTCTTTACTGATAAAACTTTAATTACAGTGTTAAAGGTACTTCCTCTCAATCGAGACCTACAGGAAATTATCCTGTGGAAAATTATAGATAATATGGTAACAGATGACTTCGCTATTCATAATATTGAAGAAATCATCGACTTCGACGATTACTATCGTAATTACTATGATTTATATTATGAGGTATTTGAATAAAACAAATTGTTTTATGTGCAGAATGGACCCTCCTTAGGTAACCAAAGGACGAGGCAGGGGTAATAACCCACGAGGTAGCGGAAGATCATCTGGAGCATCATCGTCAGGATCATCATACGGATCCTCTTCCAACATTATACTGCAACAGGGAGGAATGAGTTTGATAAACTCAAAAAACGCTCAAAGAGCAGCGTCCTCATCAGTACATCTGGAAGATATTCCAGAAAATAGCCCATTGTACGAGCAATTAAAGGAGTATTTGTCCCAGAAGCAAGGTGATACATTTGCCTCTATAGCTAAAGAAGATATTGATGATATCAAATCTTTTGAGAAGGTAGCAAAGAAAGAAATGATATTTCTTTTAGAAAACTCTGAAATCCAGAGAAAAGAAGAACCCTGGAAGATATTTCAGCGATGCTTAATTAATGGATTATATTTCCCGGGTGAGTCATACAAAACCCGATCTTATTACGAGACCATTTTGATAAATACGGGTAGTGTTGAATTTCAGCACTTCTCAGGATACAACACCAGCGAGAATGTTTATAACTTCTCCAAAATGATTGTTAAACAAATCATATCCATCGAAGATTGGGGTATGTCCACAATGAAAGAAAGGCAGATTAGCCTAAATAAGGTTCCTATGAGTTTCACTTATCGGGACTATGTTAATGCCTTTCACAAGGTTCTCTATTATAATAATGAGAAGCATAAGCATACCTGGTTCGTAAAAATTTGTGCAAAGATATTTGCAGGACCAATTCCTAATTGGTTTTTAGACTGGTGGTCATACCATGGTCCGACTATAAAGATATTACCGGATCCATTTTTAAAGGAATACAAGGAATGGGTTAAAGTTTCCCCGAACCTTAACGAGTTATACAACACAGATCATATCTGTTGGCTGGACAAAATAGACCAGATATATTTCTTCATCGAATTCTCTATCCCTTGGATTCACAAATGGACCCCAGAAGTAGGATTCACAGAAGAACAAATCCCTTGCTTATATAGGATCTTTTGTAACAATTTTTGGGATAAACTAATGAAGAAAGATCCAAAGACTAAAAAGTTATTTGGACAGGAACTGATGGATTTTATTGAAAATAAAATTAATGAATATAGTACTTCTCCCCAAAAGGAGATAGTCACGGATAGCTCGGTTAGGCACATTGCCAGAAGAATCTCTGTTCAAGATGGAGATAAAGAAGCCATGATCAATAGCTACTTAGAAGAAGTCAAGAGAAGTCTGCTTCTGAACCTTACTCAATATGAGAAATCAGACTTCTATGCGAAGTGAAACCAGCAACGACTCCCCAGAAGATATACAGGAAGCTCAACCTGCAGAAACAACGGGGTCAGAAGATACTTTGAAAATGGCGGAAGATTTCCTCCGAAAGATGAAAGAAAAAGAAAAATAAAGATCAAAGCGTCTTTACAACAATAATGCCACAAACAGTAGATACACTGTTGTTCAAAAGTAGATACACTATTTAGGGAACACATGGGACCCATTATTATTGTACAAAGATGCCTTATGTTTTTAAATTTTTCTATAAATAGGATTGTCTTTCATTTGTTTTATGACACCAACCCGATACCATCTCTCTCTTTTAGTTTGTAAATCATTGTAAAGCTTTTGCTTTGAAGCACTATTCTGAGATCCAATAAATAAATAAAAATCCGGCCAGTTCTTCAGAATATAGACTTTGGTGACGCACGTCCGAGGTTAGTAATTTCTTTCTGTCTTTTCTTCTTAGTATCGTCTCTCCTAGCCAGGACTATGTCCGGCTAAAGATTTCATATCTATGTCGAATAATTAACTTCTCTCCTATATAGACCATGAACGGATCTAAGCTTTATTTAAATATAAAGGAATTTTAGTATGGTTTCTCGACTTGGTTCTGAGATCGAGGTACAGTCGAATCTACTACTACTCTTATTGGCTTTGCCTTAGTGGCTCCGTCTAGCCAGCCGTGGTCTTCAGCCCGAAAAGGAGCGATAAGTAGGGCGCCTTTTACCCGGTTAGAACTGTCAGACACATGGGCTCAATAAGTAGTATGTATTGGATTCCTGACAAGCCCTTTGCTCGGGTAAAAATTATCACCATGTAGTCTGAAGAAACCTGCCTAAAATTCTTGTATATTTCGATTCTTATGTAGTTGAACTACCTAAGGATGCTGAACTGCTTGATCCTTGACTAGGCGGACTACCGCCAGGTCATTGATCCTGCCACACCAAATCGATTTTAGCCCAGGTTCCCTGCCGAGAAAGCATATTCAAAAAGAATTTTTTGAAAAATTATTTTCCAAATCAACCTCAATTTGAGTAAGTCTATGGTCTGAAATCATTTGATTTTGTTTTAGAGATTTAATCTCCCTTTTTAAATTCTCAACTTCAATTTTAAATCGTCGAGGGAAGAATCCTTTTCTGAATAAGAGTTTCTTTTCAAAAGACGATCATCAACTTCCTTTAAAGAGTAAGGAGCTGAATATTCGAAATCATTTAAATCGTTTTTCTTATTTTTAAATGGTTTAGAAGAACTCGAACTAGCTTCAATAGGAGTAGCTAAATTAATAATTTTTCCTCGAAGATTGCTATCAGTAATCTCCTTTAAAAGTTCAATCACATTATCAGAAGTGATGGTATTCATATTTAGATCCTGAAATTGCAATTGAAGTCTATGCGATCTAGGCGAAGATCCAAGGAAGAGCACGAAACGCGAAAAAGCTCTCGTAAATCTAATAGATTTATCAAAGACAGATCTGGGAGGGATCTTTCCAAAGTGAAATGTTACAAGTGCGGAAGACTCGGGCATATTGCTCCCAACTGTAAATTAAACAAGTTAAAAACTTTAGAACTTGATGAAGAAACCTATGAGAAGGTTTACGGATTGTTATACACTTCAGGTTCGGACAACGATTACGATTCGGATCCAGGTTCTAACACTGAATTACTTGATGATTTTTCTGATAATAATGATAATCGTACTAACCCTTGTGATACTTGCCAGGGTCAAGACTGCAATTGCGAGGACGATGAAATCTATAGACTTCAATCGCAATTCCAGGATCTAAATATGAATACCATCACTTCTGATAATGTGATTGAACTTTTAAAGGAGATTACTGATAGCAAGCTTCGAGAAAAAATTATTAATTTAGCTACTCCTATTGAAGCTAGTTCGAGTTCTTCTAAACCATTTGAAAATAAGAAAGACCAAATTGTGCACAAAAATCCCCTAGCTGAGATTTTTCCTTGTGCTTATCAATCTTAAGTTGTCTAGCCATCTTTAGTTCATTGCACAAGTTTAATCCTTCCTGTGTGCAAGTTCCTATAATCTTTCCATAGGTCAGACTTGTGTAAGGGATTTCACCATGACTTCCTCTTAGAGCTTTTCTAACTCTTTCGGCGAATAATCGGGGAAGGCCATCTACAAATTTGGCTTTCCAGTATTCGACCTTATTTTCGGGTAATTCCATTACCCTACTAAGGTAAGTATCTTTGTACCATCTGAAATACCCCAGGGTTTGACATCGAAGACCATTAAGAAGGGTACGCACCGTCTCATGTTGGTTGGTAAATCTACCATTAAAGTGTTCTAGAATGGTTAGAACCAAAGTATAGACGGCATCTTCTCTGTTTTGAACTAGAGTCATACCCAGATTATCGACACCTGCATCTGTGGCTATTGCATTTATAATGGTGGCCTTTTCGTCCATGCTAAGGTAGGAATCCCACCAACCGCGGAGCTGTCCAGTAAATCCTGCTATAATCATTTTTTTGCAGATATTCCTATCTGTGTTTTTAACACTTTTGCAAATGGTTGCATACATAAGCATCCTGTGAACAAGGATGGTTAACTGTCGATGATCTTCCCCTACCTCGTGGGTTATTACCCCTGCCTCGTCTCTTGGTTACCCAAGGAGGGTCCATTCTGCACATAAAACAATTTGTTTTATTCAAATACCTCATAATATAAATCATAGTAATTACGATAGTAATCGTTGAGGCCGATGATTTCTTCAATATTATGAATAGCGAAGTCATCTGTTACCATATCATCTATAATTTTCCACAGGATAATTTCCTGTAGGTCTCGATTGAGAGGAAGTACCTTTAACACTGTAATTAAAGTTTTATCAGTAAAGAAAGGAGACAAAAAACTCATTGTGAAGATAGGTATTCTCTAGATAAGAAATCTGGAAGAGAGTTATCGCTCCCCCTTTTATAATAGATTTCAAAATCAAAAGGGGCCAATTGCGCTTGCCACCTTGCGAATATAAATTTGGATGCGTCATGTTTGAAGTCTTTATCAAACATAAATTTGACTGAATGCGCATCAGTTTTTACCACAAATTTTTGGTTGTATAAATCATCCTGAAATTTTAAAACACATTTCACGATAGTTAGCATTTAATGAGCTACCGTCGCGTATTTCTTCTGAGCTTCATTGAACTAGAGCCATACCCAGATTATCGACACCTGCATCTGTGGCTATTGCATTTTTAATGGTGGCCTTTTCGCCCATGCTAAGGTAGGAATCCCACCAACCGCGGAGCTGTCCAGTAAATCCTGCTATAATCATTTTGCAGATATTCCTATATGTGTTTTTAACACTTTTGCAAATGGTTGCATACATAAGCATCCTGTGAACAAGGATGGTTAACTGTCGATCTGTTAACCCATCTAGATTCCATTCATAAATTTCAGAACCACTATAAGACGTATTAGTCTTATTCCAATCACGTTCTTCTACGAGAACATCTTGTGGTGTAGGACGGGGATAATAATAGGTGTTCATGCTAGGTTTGGTAGCATAACCACTACTTTTCTTGGGGTAACCCTTGAGTTTATTAAACTCTGAAGAAACCTGATGCCTAAAATCACCAGTAGCTTCTACTTTATCAGCAAAATTTTGCGATAAGTCAATAGGCATATCTCATATATATTATATTTTATATATATATATATTATATATTATATATTATATATTATATATATATAAAATATTATAAGTGGGAAGCTCCAAAGTAAAAGTTGGATTACGAAAATGTCCTTAAAAAGTCATAATGTTTATGGACAAAAATGTAAATACACTTTAAATTATAACAAATACTATCTTATTCTATTAAACACTATTATAATAGATTTATGAACAAAAATATAAATATAATAAAAAGAAAGTTCTAGTAATAATAATTTCAACTAATATATATACATTGAATCAAACAAATGTTGGGGAAGATTATGCCATATTTGGATAGTTATTACATGCAGTTACAATTGTACCAATATTCTTATTAATTAGTTATGTTATAGCCTTTTCACATTTCACACTTTTATTGTTTTGTCCTTTGAACTTTCACACGGTAACAACACTAATTATAGTTTTTTGACATCTTCATTCTACTATATAAAACTGCAAAAGGAAGTGTTAAATTATTTATCCTTTTTTGTTCTTCCTATTAGAAATTCTCCTTTTCTATAAAAATTTGCTGCCGATTATTTTGCTCTATCTACACCATTTGAACAGGTAAGCTACTTCTCTTTTACTTTTATGTTCCTATATTGTTTTTTTCCTTTAGTTTAAGTTTGTAATTTTCTCCCTCAAATTTAATGTTACACATCATACACATGTACTTATTTATTCTCATCTACTTGTTTGTAAAGTTTATTTTACAATATCTCTTGATATGTATGCGAATGTCAGAAGGAGGACGCTACAGACAATTACATTCAAACCTTAAAATCCATTTTTTTAAACTTTTGTTTGACAAAATAATGGTATCCTCCGTTGGCATGATTAAGAATTTGGTATGTTAATTTTACTTGTCCATATTACATGTTTACTCAAAAAGTTATGTGCACTTCTAAAAATTAGAGTTTCTTTTTGTTTTATATGTTATACTTTGCAAATAGGGGACAAACGTGCTTCCCAGAACTAGTGTTCCATAATTGTTGAACAATGAAGACCGCAGAAATAGAGATGATTGCACATAAAGGAATCAGTGGACTGGCTGAAGGTGAAAATATAGTCAGTAATAACTTGACTCTTTTAATTTAGGTAATAATATAACTTATCCTACAAGTACGATTAGTAAAAGAATTTGTACATAACCTCTTCTATTACATAACTAAACATAGGGCTCATCTGCTGGGAAAGCCAGTAAGCTTATATTAGTTTATGACTGCACTGAATATGCCGGAAAGAAACTCGGTTTCTTAATTAAGAGGGAGGGGGAGAGAGATAGAGATAGAGAGTCTTTGCACAACTTCTTTGCTAGGGATGCTAAAATTCTAACATGGCATGAAATTTATCTTGGTTCATGCTTTAACGAAGAAATTCACATTAACAGTTATTTTTGTGAATACTTGTCGGAGAAGTTTTTCTGGCCTCTAACAGTTGGACATGCAATCAGATGATAAAGCAATAGACAAACGATGCCCTTTCTTTTTTGTAAATCATAAAAGGATCCTCTCGAGAAAGTTATGAGTTATGACTAACCTGCAGCTTGCTGCGTAAAAGGTCAGTTTCCTGTGACTTCTCCTGAATCTTATTCTCATAATCTGAGATAGCCTTGTCATACTCGGCATTTTCTTCTTGCAGAGTAATTTCTCTTAATTGTGCCTGCCACCAAGTTAGACCGAATATTGTACTTTAAATTCAAAGCTCTAAATGCATATTCCAGTGCATTAAAAAATACCATCTGTAAAGTCCTTGACGTTTAGCCAAAGAATTGAAAATCACTCTCTTAATCTAATACATCATCACAAAATCAATAGATAAAGTGCATAAAGTTAGAGTTAATAGAAAGCAAAAGAAATAATTAAGCAATAACATCATGGTATAGATTCCAGAGAACAAGTCAAAAAGTTTCACACTACTAAGTACTAACACATCCTCACCTAATAAAGGAAATCAGAGGAACAATGAGAAGAAGAAGCTCTGATACCTATGCAGGAACTTCAGTGAATTCTTCCGACTTGAAAGCTTTGTGTGATACATTAAGCAAGGTCTTATGCTCTAGCACTAGCCAATTGGTAAGATAAACCAACTCCAATATTTCTGATCTAGGTTGTTTGGGTTCTTCTGACATCTATGATCTATATTGCGTTATTCAGTGTGAAAAAGCAATTAAGAGTGTCAAACCTTCTACAGACCTGGAGCACTTGCTCTCTCAATGAAGGCAAGCCAACCTCCTAGTATACCATATCTTAGTGCACAAGAAAATGATGCATATTGACATTAGTATACTGATGGCACCTATTTATATCTAGAATAATTTATCCCCCGAATACGTCCTGGTCCTCTTTTCCTTATCACAACATATATCTAGAATAAAACAGTGCACCACAGACCACTGAACAATTTTCAATTTAAACTATTTAGCTATTTTAGTTGACCTCATGTACCCAACATAATCAACATTAACAATTTCATAGCTAAGCCAGTCGAACTCAACCAGGAAATCCGAGAAACAGGTAGATATAACTTAGCAGTTCAATTTACAGTAGTCGGCCTTTTGTATCAATTTTATACAATTTCATTATGTAATCTGACAATAATCTCAGCATAAAAAAGGGAGTTTGTAGCAGCTAGAACAAGTCCCCTCCATTTAGCAAAAAGGGGAAAAGGGAGAAATGAAAAAGAAAAGAATCCACTCGAGTTTCACTCAACCTTTGGTCACAAATTTTATCCTTTTCCCTGATTCCTTGTTCTCTGAATCCAGTGAATGGTCAATTTTGGGGTTTGATACTTGAGCTGGACCTCCCTTTTACATTACACACTTATTTAGCAGGGTTTGTTCTTATCATAAATCATAAATTTCTCACTCAAACAAAACTAGCTATTGATTTTGCATCATATTATTTGGATGACAAAGGAAAGAATATCAACCTATGATTCCAAAAGAAATCACCGGAGGCGATATTGATTTTGCATCATATTATTTGGATGACAAAGGACATAATATCAACCTATGATTCCAAAAAAATCATTGGAGGCAAACGTGAAGGAACCAGGAAGGGGTTGCACTCCTTCAGCAATAGATGCAAGTGCACCCATGCCTATCCAGAGGAGGATGCAATGTAGTTCCAACAAGTTCAACTGAGCCCAGTATTTTCTACTCGGAGCATAAATATATGCTATGTGAATTATCATTAAAGTTTCAGCAAGTACTAAGCTCTGAACCCAAAATTGCATAAGTGCAAACGAATCAAAGATGTAAACATAAATACTGAACCCATAAGATTTAAATCTTGAATTCGCCTAAACTTCTATTACCTCAAGATAAGTATATACATATTTACATAAAGGGTATGTTTGGTATACATGAAAACATTTTCCGAAAAATATTTTCTAATTTTCTCATGTTTGCTTGTGATATCTCGCATAGTTTGTGGTTTATTGTGTTTCACTTATTGCATTATTTTGTTGTTGTTCTTATTTCCTTCTTGTAAACCTTGCACTGTTTCTCTTGTTGTTTGCTATATTTTCTCCATTGTTTCCTTCTCCTTTGTACTTGGGATTGCTACATTTGAGCCGAGGGTCTTCCGGAAATAGTCTCTCTACCTCCCACGAGGTAGTGGTAATGTCTGCGTACACTCTACCCTTCTCAGACCTCACTTATGGGATTCATTGGGTATGTTGTTGTTGTTGTTGGTTGGACCAAATTTTTTGATAATATTTTCTCTAGAAAAACTCCTTAAAAATGAGGAAAATGACTTATTTTGTTAAGTAGGGAAAACAAGTTCCATAAGTGACATTCTAAGTTCATTGCCTCCTCCCCACCCACCCAATGCCCCCAACCCCCACCCCTTGATCATCCCATCCCCACCACCCCCAAGGCCCCACTCCCCCATAATATTTTTCTAGATTAGATATAAATATTTTTCGGATAATTTTTTTTTGCTTATCTATCAAACACTAGAAAATAAGTAAAAAAACACTTGTTTTCCAATAAAACATTTTTCCCTGGAAAATATTTTCCTTCATATCAAACACACCCAAAGTCAGCACTCATAGTCACAAAAGAGTAATGGGTGTTGTAAAACTCCAGAAGACAACAATTGATCAAAGGTTGAATCATTACAATCATTCCCACATACCCTCCAGCATGACTCAAACCCTCAACCTACGTGGAGGTGTTCAACCACTAAAGCAAGCCTCACTTGTCTAAGATGTAAATACAAATACTGAACCCAGTAAACTTAAATCTTGAATTCCCCTAATCTTCTATTAGCTCAAGAAAAGTATATACATATATATATATATATATATATATATATTTACATAAAGTCACAAAAGAGTAATGGGTGTTGTAGAACTCGAGAAGACAACAATTGATCAAAGGTTGAATCATTACAATGTCAATAAAAGAAGAAAAAAATGATAAAGGGGCAGGAAGAAATGAGACCTGTTCTTTGGTGGCGGAGTGAGCATTAAGCTGAAGAGCGAGAGCGTTATTAGAGGCAAGAGAGTGAGCGTGTAGATGGGGAAGACGTTCAGAGATGTCAGGAGGAGGGAGTCTAAGCCGTAGATCTTGGATCGTACGGGTAAGAGAAGTGGCCTTTCGATCCAAATCAAGAAGATAGGATTGTTGTTGTGGAGTGAAGATTAAAGGGATTGAACTGGGGTTGTCATCTTCCTCATTGCTATGCGCACCTCCTACTACATCTGCTGCCCATGCCAACAGACCCGCCATTTCTTCCCCACGAGTAGCACTAATTCTTCCTCTTCTTCTTTGTTTTTTTTCCCGATAGTAAATTCGTGCGCCTTCTCAAGGGTCAGTAAATTCGTCTAACCTTGTTCGAGAAAATGACAAAACAATTAGTAATAAAATGAACCGATAAAAATGTTATTGATTTATCGATATTCTGTTATTAGGTTAATAGATTTTTAATGATTTTGTAAAAAAAAATATTGGGCTATCGATTTAGTTTTGATTTTAAGGTTTTTGTTAATGGTTAAATCGATAAGAAATTTTTACATAAATATTTTTTTGTAGATCTATTATTACCCTTTTTTAGGGTACTTTTTTTTAATTACCATCCATAGCTTATATTTACTCTTAATAACTGATTAGCTTTTAACATTGTACCTTCGCTATAGCTCTGACGAATGAACTCTGCTGAACCAGAAAGCTCCCACACCAACCTTGATGAAGTTGTTGGTTGAACGAAATTCACCGGAAAAGGGAAAGGAAAAGATGGATCGGAGAAGAGGGTGGCGATAGTGTGGTGTTATTCGTTTCGCCGAAGTCGTGGCTAATTCGTGTGGCTAATTTGATTGCCTGACAATTAACTTTGTCGGAGATGGAATTGGAGAAGAAAGGAGGAGAGGGACGTGATGGTGGGTGGCTGGTGGTCGGAGAACAAGAAGAGGGGGGCTGTTTGGTGGCAGTTAACGTACCGAAAATGACTTCTCCGACAATAGATGAACTGCGTGGTGATAGTGGTGATTTGTTTTGGGTTGGTTGGAGCATATTAAACTCAAAAATTATATCATCTCCTACAGGTGAAGCGGGACTGTGGGAGTGAGCATAGGAATTACATTTTAAGAAATCAAAGTTTTATTTTTCAGCTTTTAAATTTAATGAATCTTTGGATGTGTGATTTTAAAAGATTTAATAATTGAATATTGTGAGAACAAGAACAAAAATAAGAAACGGACAAGCTTTGAGAACTCTAATAGCTGAATAAGGGACAATAAAGAAAGTAAAAAAGAGGGGAGAAAGAGAGAGGGAACAAGGGTCGGGTATAAATTTTGGAGAAAAAGACAGAAATATCATTATATTTAATGTATTAGCAAGAAATTAGTAGGAACATTTTGGAGAACTCAAAAATGAGTAAAATGCCACCATACTACAAGAAAAGGTGATTAACTCATGGAATTCTATTATAACTGTATTAAATATAAATGATCGTTATAATACAATTTGAATTCAATATTATATATTATTATGAATTCGATAGTTGTTATTCTAGAACATATATAATACATTTCTAACAATATAAACTAAGTTAAGTAGTACAAAAATATTTGAAATTCACATATAATACTTATAATACATTTATATTAAAAATGTTTTAGTTATGTATTCAACATGTGCATTAAAACATGCCTATAATATGTATAATATATCGAGTTCAATATATATTACAATTGTTATTTATTTTTTTCTCTTATTAATGATGTTAAAAACGTATTATACTTGAATTTCAAACATTCAAATTAGTTTATGTGTTAGTACATTAAAATTGTGTTAGAAATATATTTAGCTGATTTTGCTATTTTTGATAAGAAAAGTAAGGCTATAATCTGCAAGAGTGAAATTTATACTATAATTCGTAAATAAAATTTTATAATACATTATATATGTAAAAAGGTCAACCTATAACTCAATAAGATTATATTAAAACTATATTTTTATCCATAATTATAATAGTAGCTTTAGATTTTATTTTATTTTTTAAAAAAGGCTTTGTATTTTAAATATATAGCCTATTATTTTTTGAGAAAATTACACTGTATAGATATTGAGATAAAATTAATACACTTTTTAGCCTAATTTTTTAAAATTACATGACATAGCCTACTTTTTTGCTGAAATCATAGTTGCTTAACAAGTGTCGAAATTGAGCGGTGATGAAGAATCAAGATATGACCATTATCTACTGTTTGCTTTGACAAAGATGAAGAAAATAATCGTAGTTATGCAACTCAAAGTTTTTCAATTGAAAAGAAACAGTAGATGCAATCCAATTATCAAAATAATCATACAAATAAAAAAAGAGATCCCACATCTTAAAATTCAAAAAAATCCCCACTCTTTTTGTCAAAAACAGACAATATTTTTTGTCTAAAGAGAGCAAATCACAATCTCAAAGAAGAGTAATCACATAAAAGAGAAAGTAGAGCAAATCACAATCTCAAAGAAGAGTAATCACATAAAAGAGAAAGTAAGAGAGAGAGAGAGTGAACTCACCGGAGAAGTTGTAGGTGTTGCTTTGATGAGAGAAGGCTACAGGTTAGAGGGGTTTGGAAGGGATTTGGGTTTTACTTATCCAAGCATTCATTATAATACAAATATATTTATAATTAGTCTTTCTTGAATATCTATTTGATAAATAATGTGTCTCATTAAAATCTTACTAGAAAAAATCTTGTGAAGGAAAAAGAGTACACATATCAATAATATGCACTTTGGCTTCCTTGTTAAAAAAACTTACAAGGAAAATTCATTGGAAGAAAAACTTGCAAGAGAAAAAAGTACAACGCCTATTCACTCCCCTTGGTGAAACCGTCAATCTAAAGACTTGAATCTTCACATCTCAATATTGTGCACTATCTTCTCAAAAGTTGCAGTTGGTAGAGACTTGATATTGGTGTATATGCATTTTAATATTAAATTAAAATATTAAAGTGTATATGTTAGTGAGTGTAAATTGGCAAGAAAATGATCATTACTTCTTGGTGTAACTTGTGTAACCACCAATGCCACGTTCTACCTCTTTATGTCTTGTAACATATGTAACCTCTAAAGAATTATCCTCCCATTACTCACCCACATTACTACCCCACCGTCTTCCTATTCATTACAAGGAAGAATTCCTCACCTATAAATAGTGGTGGTCTTGCATTATATTGAGAACAAAAAAATATAGTGAAAAAAGATGAGGACTATGTGAAGTGTGGAGAAATATTTGTAGTATGCAGATAGAGTGCAAAAGAGTTAGTAAAAAAGAGAGTAAGTATATGTTAAAGGAAGGTGTTTTAATGGTGGAGCTTTGGACTCTTCAACTAATCCGGAGTTATTTGAGTCACACGACGTTGTTGGACTGTTGTATCCTGGAGGGGACAAGTCAAGAGTGATACTGCTTGATCGATGTAGATTATACCGTAGTGGACTTGAATCTCCTTAAACAGAGCGAGATATCCGCGCCTAAGCATGAATATTATTTTATTCATTTTTGTTTATTTTACTTTTCAACTGTAATTTATTGTAATTGTGGTATATTACACCAATAATTTTAAGGAAATTTATGTTTCGTTACAGTTTAAAAATTACGAATATCAAGATGGAGATCTCAACATCATTCCGCTTCAACGTCACTACATCTCTTCAAAAAATGAAAGGGAAGAGATAGGCGAGTAAAGTATTTTTTCTACTTGCTCAACTCATGCGGAGGAAAGATAAAAAATTCTCTACTTGCTATGGAGGAAAGGTAAAAAAATAATTTACCTAATATGTTTCATGAATAAATAATACTACTTTTCATGAATATTTATTTTCATTAAATTCTTGAAATAGTGAGGGTTGATGAAAATGAGAAAAATATTCATCATGAAAAAAAAATGTGATTTTTGCATCTTTGAGAATGTTCTAAAAGAGTACTAAAAATGCATAGATTAATCTTGAAATAATTCACATGTTATTATTTGCATATGTTTTTTGGCTCTAACATGAGTGTTGTGAAAGAAACTATAAGAATATGTTGAATAGCCATTTTGACATGCAATATTTCAGTGATATAAATTTCATTCTTGGAATGAAAAATAGCATAAAACATGTGATGATTTTTTTCTTGACATATCACATTATGGTAAAAAAAATTGTGAAATACAATTTTATTGATTGTGTGAACCTTGCAACTCCTTTTGATTCAAATATGTAAAAGTGGTGTGACAAATAGAAAAAAGAGTTTGCTAGCTTATCTGAAAAAATGAGATATGTGACTACTCTCACTTGGCTCGATATTGTGTGTACATAGAAGTACTTAGCAGGTACAAGCAAATCATGTATATTTACTTGGTGCAAAAGTTTATGGTTTGTTGTATAAAAATTTTTTGTTGTATTTAAAGACTTTTTTGAAGCATGAGAAATTTGGTGCTATTTAGTGAAAATAAAAAAATTATTGTGGCTAACTCTACCGTGGATGCTGAGTTTTATTGCTTTAACTTAGCTAATAAAAAAGTGAATTGATTTAAAAATTTATTATATCAATCACTTATTTTGAGAAATTAATTTCTCTGATTTTGATTAATTGTGATAGCACCAATATTATTAGTAGAGTACAAAATCATTACTATAACGGTAAATTCAGATTCATAAGGAGAAAAACACAAAATTGTGAGATCATGTTGATCAACGGTATACCATTAATATAATTGTGTTAAATCTTGCAGATTTAGACCAAGGCCTTTGTAAGATAAATGGTCTGAAGCACATCAAGGGAAAAGGAATTTAAGCTCAAAAAATTCTGAGTCATATATGAGGAAACCCAATTTAGGACTAGAGATCCTATAACCAGGTTCAATGGGAAAAACAAATCATATGATGACTTGTTATGAAATGTACTATTATATTTATTTATTTTCTCCCTATGATGTGTGTTCATTTTTTTCTGTAATCATTTGTGAATATTGAGTTTAAAAGAATTCTTAATGAAAGTCGGTATCTCTTATGAGTGGAGTGTCTGAACTACAGGAACACCCTTGACAGATTTCACCTATGTAAGTGCGAAAGTAGGCCGCTTCCTATGAGAATTGAGCTTATTTTCAAAAACACTTATGAAAAATTGGGATAGCACAAGGACGTAATGTGCTGGCTATTAAATCATATGTCAATACCTTAATTATTGTGCGTAAGTAGTGATACTTTATTTCCTTTAAGCAGTCATAGTTCAAGTCTGAGACCACTACTGACTCTGGAGTAAAGTTTACTGTTTTACTAAGTGAAGGTTCAATGCAGAGCACACCTTCATTATGCATAATAGTATTCCTTCAGCAAAATTGGTGAAGTACTCCCCAATGTGAATATTAAAATGGGTGAAAAAATATTGGTGTATATGCATTTTAATATTAAATTAAAATATTAAAGTGTATATGTTATGTCACTCTCCAAACTAAGGGGAGGCGCGATTGGAACTCGATACCTTATTCGACTGAGTTAGCCACTGAAACATACTAACTGACTCAGTTGTGGGCCCAGAAGGTCGCGCAACATAACATATGAAATGTTAAGCCTGGACCATTAAGGTCATAACCTGAATGACAACAAGTCATATAGACGAAGGTAGACAAGCCAAAAATAACAAAGTACTAGCTGACCGATGAGGTCGGAACTTAAGACATACATACATATACATACATGTCAAGCCTATTGGGCTGGAGATTGGAAGCTACAAAAAGAAACTCAGAATACTGTGTCCACAATAGCCTCTTAGAGTTTCGTAAGCACTGGTCGGGACAAGGCCTCGACTATACCCAAACTGTATAACAAAAGTAAACATTCTATAAAAGCTCCAGGAAGAGGTGGAGCTTACCAACTCACCGCTGAACCCCGAATTCTAGTAAAGAGGTTGATCAGAATCCCTACCTGGACCTGCACGCACGAAATAAAAATGCAACGTCCCCAGAAAAGGGAACGTCAATATGAATAAAAATGTATTGGTATGTAAGACGAAAAGTAGAATCATAAATAACTGTTGTAAAAAGGATAATAGAGATACCACCTGAAACTGCAACTCTGATAGCATTCATGACCGACATCTGACCTAATAGAAATCAAATATGCATGGTATGCTCGCGTAATCGTATGTTGTGAATACATATATATAGATGCAAATGCATATCATACCCAACCAAATGCTAGCAATGGTGGTTCCTTTCGATAGCTAACCAGCATCATATCAGCCAACTTGTGGACATCTGTGTCTCATACGTATAAATATAGGCAATAGGCCCCATACCTCCCGATTATAGCTCAAAAGTTGAATGCATAGCATGTCATGTTATGAATGCGTAATGCAGGAATGTCATCATAATCACGTTACCAATCCTGGCCCATTGGTACTTTTTATTCTCATAATCTCGTAATCACTTTCGTATAACATGTAAAAGTCTCGTAGAACCTCGTGTATTTTTAGAATAAACTTGAACACTTAACTTGACTTTCGAAAGGTAACTTAAACCCGAGGATGTTCATAAAGAGCTTAAGGTGTTTCACTTAATTTCTATATATATTTCCCTGATGATTTGCAAAAGAAAGTATTTCAAAAATCGAGTTCTCTAGTAGCTTAAACATACGAGTTACATTTGAGAGTTTTGAAAATTGACGTATTATTTTAGAGTTTTCTAAAAAATATTTTACCGAGGAAGGGCGAATGGTTATAAATTCTTAAAGAAGAATAAAAATTGATACATATGGACATATAGTCAAGGAAGTCAACAAAATGACATATAAATGTCGAATATCCTATATAACCGAATGAGTGGAATATCAACATAATTGAATCACGAAAATACTTCAATTGTGATCCTAATGCCTTTCACAGACGACCTTTCTAGCAATAGAATAATAAATATCACATTTGACGATTTAGGAGTTTTCTAAAATTCGTGCCCAAAGAAAGGACGAAGCTTAGCCTTAACATACTATGGTCTATAAAGGAACATGCCAAGAAGAAGGATGGACTTAACAAGCCTTCAATTGAATCTCAAAGGTGTTTCTATGAAGCTTGATCAACTGATCGTAACACAACTACGAGAATCAACAAGACCGCAGGAACGAACCACATTCAATCAGTAAGGCGTTAAAGTCATTATTACGACTAGCCACTTTAACTCAATAATCAATATCACAATTCCTACTAGAGCCACATCTAATAATAACAACAAGAAGCTATCAATGCCTCACAAGAGCGATGAGCTCCCGAGACAATCTAACAAGGTGTATTTCATGTTGTTCAATCTAACGACTACCATATGTGACTACGGGAAGAAGCGCACCAACCCGCCAGTCCTCCAACACTTTAACATTACCAATATACAACAATGATGACCCAGCTTAATGAGAAAAAGGGCTGTCCGGAGTCACGGTATCCAAAACACCGCTTCTTGGCTCGAAAGTCTGTAAAAAGATTCTAGAACATAGAATTTTATAGGAGAGTCGTAGAAGGGAGATTACCACGATAAAAACTTTAAAATCCAGAACTAAACAAGCTCTTAGAAGGACCCACCACCGTTACTATATCTAAACCAAGTCAAAACACAATGTTATGATAATTTTGGCCCTACCCGATTCTGCCCGGATAGTCTATGGTAAAATAGTCATAACTTTTAAATTTGACGTTGTATAGATGAACGGTTTGATGTTCTAGAAACTAGACTCAAAGTCCTTTAATTCGATATATAATAGACCCTCTATCTCTTTATATATTGGGAGATATGATCGCCCCAAGTCAGCCTATCAACAAGAATACATAAGTAGTTACTACTTCCCACTCAACACGGGGCCAATACTATCGAATACGAGTTCATGACGAGAAATAACGGTATAAGAGAAATACAATAACATAATAATTATAAAGCTCTATAAATAGTTCCTCAAAAGGACAATAAATTTATAACCACTAGAATCAAGAAATCGTGCCAAGAAAAGAAAGAAGAGGCATTGACATACCTCACTTCTTTACTTCGTATGTACGAGCTCAAAAGTTTAATGAAAATCTCAACTTTCAGATGTCGTGTCCCATAATTTCCATTCCAACATCACAATTGTGGACAATTCTATGCTTCCACACGTAGTCATAACTTAGCTTATACTGTTTTTATGCCAAGAAAGAATTGCTTCAGAGGAGTTCAATAAGAACTTATATCGATAACTTAATGGAACTGCAAGACCTTTTCTAATGCTATAGACATATGAATAATATGCTGGGCAATTAATTCTAGTACTACTGGACACTATGTGGCCTCTTAGAAGCCATAATAAATGAAGTCTTAAAAGTGAATTCATTTATCCATATTGTAGAAAGATAAGGAAAGTTCATAGCTTGTCTTACACACTTAAGTTTATCTCTAAAATTCTATTCTCCAATATATCATGTAATGACATGGCCACCTGATATATTAGTCATTTTCTAACATTGCTATATTTAATATCTCGATTAAAATATTAATAAATTATAAAAATTTATACAATAAATACATATATAATTATATCATAACTAAAGAATTTTTCATAAATATTTAAGACATTTTTGGAAGACAACAAAAATATAATATTTTATCAAATTCTAATTCTAAATCAAATATTTTCGAACACGCACAATATTAGCAAAACTTTAAAATTTAGGCACGCAAGCATTCGACACGAGACGAAGGACACCTCAAAATATTCGGGGTGTTACATATTAGTGGGTGTAAATTGGCAAGAAAATGATTATTACTTCTTAGTGTAACTTGTGTAACCACCAATGTCATGTTCTACCTTTTTATGTCATATAATATATATAACCTCTAAGGTATTATCCTCCCATAACTCACCCACATTACTACCCACCTTCTTCTTATTCATTACAAAGAAGAATTCCTCACCTATAAATAGTGATGGTCTTGCATTATATTGAGAACAAGAAAATATAGTGAAAAAAAATGAGAACTATGTAAAATGTGGGGAAATATTTGTAATATGCAGATAGAGTGCAAAAGAGTTAGTAAAAAAAAGAGGAAGTATATGTTGAAGGAATGTGTTCTAATGGTGGAGCTTTGGACTCTTAAACTAATTTGGAGTTGTTTGAGCCACACGATGTTGTTGGGCTGTTGTATCCTGGAGGGGACAAGTCAAGAGTGATACTGCTGAATTGGTGTAGATTATGTCACAGTGGGCTTGAATCTCCTTAAAGAGAGCGAGATATTCGTGCCTCAACCTGAATATTATTTTATTTATTTTTGTTTATTTTACTTTTCAAATGTAATTTATTATAATTGTGGTATATTACACCAACACTTGGTGATAAACCAGTCATATTATCATCGAACAAATCAGTTGCATATTGTTATCATCATTCTTTTGGAGATCATGTGTGTAGAATTTTTTTGGTGAAATATGTTTGTTCTATCTCCTTTTATGAATTGGGTCATGCATGCTGCATTATCTTCATATAAGATTGTGGGTTTGTCACATTTGAAACCATATTTTTCTCTAATAAGATGCATCATTGACCTCAGCCATGCACATTCTCAGCTTGCTTCATGAATAGCTATTATCTCAGCATGATTTGATTTTCATGTGAAACAACATGGTATGACAGTAACCCTTCATAAAAATAGACAATATGTATGTATAAAACCCTTATGTCGATCAAATGACACTACAACATTTTAGGCCTAAGGCTACACTATATCTGGACAACGCTTGTAAAGTGTTGCCTAAAATATTTTTGGATACGCTTTTAAAGTGTAGCCTTAGTTTTCAGTTTTTGGCTACATTATTATTGGCATACTTATAAAGCGTGCTCTTTAGTGATATATACTACACAATATAAGCGTTGCCACACCATAATATAATTGATAATACTTATTTACACATATGACTACACTTTTAAAATGTGCTCTTTTTACAATTTTAAATACAACACTTTACAAGTGTGGCCTTATAATTTTTCTAAAATTTTCACTAAAATATTTTATTTCCTCTAACATATTTAGCTCTCCCTCCAATTTCTAATTGGTCAACAAAACAAACGCATTAAAATTTCAGTACAAACAAATCAGATAACTCTTTGCCAAATCTGTACTCAGTACTTGTCTCTTAGAAATTAGTCCCCAAATTTATTTGCCCAAATCTCTACTCAATTTTTGTCTACAAAGAATCGCAATATCAGAAGGGTTGTTGGCCTTCGCACAACAAATCGCAGCACAATTTTGTGGTATTGCTCCGAATACATTGAAATTAGAAGGGTTTTGTTGGAATCAGGTAGAAATCAGAGGTTCTCATCTCTATTCTTTGCCCAAATCTTTTTGCCCAAACACACACTGAAATCGTCGGTCATACAGTGTTCAGAAGTTCGCGCCTCTACTCAAATCGTCGGTCATATAGAGCTTCATTAAAGCTTCATCACATCGGAAGGGTTTTGTTGGAATAGAGTTTATCAGGTAGAAATTTTCATCTTTTAAAATCTGGGTTTATTGCATGTCTTTTTTTTTTTATCTATTTTTGACTTGTGGGTTTTGATTTTCTTGTGTTGTTGAAATGATTTGTGTTGATTTTTTTGCTTGTTTACCGATGGGTTGGGTTTTGCTTGATAGGATGAGGCTCAGCAAATTGACATTGTTTGTTTGATGCTAGTCAAATAAATAGGTTTCAATAATTGTAAGCAATTGTTTGCTGATGGTGATGAGATTGTAATTTTACCAGTTATGTTTTTCATTGAGTTCGTTAATGTCTCCAGCAAGGGTAGTAGGTGCTTATAGCAAAACGAAAGATGAATGTTTCTGTGAATAAGCAGCATCTTAATGCTATACCGATTAGATCATAAAAGCTAGTCATTATTTTTCCTGAGCATGGTTAACCAAGAAGTTTAGTGAATATCTTTATAGCTATAGCATGTCAAAACAGCATAAAGATAATGTGGGATAGAAATAACCAAGAAATCATCAAAGTAACTCTTCGTATTATTCCTTTTTGTTTTTTGTATTGGATTTTGTGTTACTGAATTATGTGTTGTATTGTCGGTATTAACTGCTCCTTTTTCTTCTGCTACATATCAGTTTGTGGTTGTTTCATATGGCTTGTGTTTTGAACTTTTTCTTGTGCTTGTTCCTTTTCTTGTTTGTTATCCCTTCCCGCTGTGTCTCCTTTCCTTTTGTCTTGCTAGTATTAATCTTATTCTATATCCATTAGTTAGTAGATATAGTTTCTACTTTGTTTTTTTGGTTCCCTTTTTTCTGTGTTTAATTTTCCTCTTCTTATGGTTAGTGAAAAGAGCAAATATATTCTGTGTTTCGGATGCTTCAAGGCTCTGCTTCCCTTTCCTGGTGCTCTGATGTTGGGAATCCTTATCCCCTTTAGCATGTGCACACTATATCACCATCCCACTTTATTGGCTCACTGAAAATACATCCAAGTTTAAAATTTGTTCCCTTTTAAGAGAAAAGTACTCTAGCGGGTAAAGTCAAGCAACAACAAAAATATTTATTCTCCAAAGATGAAAAAGAGAAATGTTAGTCTCTTGTTAAGATAAATGTTAGCGTCTTATTAAGAAAGAACAGTTAAAACATAATACAAAATTGAGAAGATGAACAAATTTCTCTCGCAATACCTTCTTTAACAACAAGAATTACATGTGCCTTAAGAATACTAATTTTGTAAAGAACAATAGCTCTTGGAAACTGTAATCTCACCTTCTACCTTATCTTTATCCTTGTTTTCCTGGAGTGTATAGATATGGAACTTCCTCACCTTATTTTACATTATGAAAATATAAGTTAGGCCTTTACTTATGTTAAGCTGTTTAAACTTAATTTGCTTTGTTTTGGTATATAATGGAGTTTATGTAAATGACACAGAAACCATGATATAATTCATTAGTTCCCTACAGAATCGACAATAATTTTGTTTCTTGCTTTTTGTATCATTTTTTAAATACCGCAATACCAACGTGGGTGCTGCTTTCGAGGGATATTCGGGTCAGTTTTTGTGTTACAGATCTGTTTTTTCCATATTCGTGTTGTATCTATTTTTGTTCGTAATAGGTGCATTTTCTATTTTCATTGGTTAGATTTAAGATATTTGATGGTGTATATGGGTATTTTTTCTGCTGAGTGTCTATCTGAAATCACCTCTCTAAGTCATTAAGGTCTACGTACACACTACCCTCCTCAGAATCCACTTGTGGGTTTACATCGAGTATTTTGTTTTATTTTTTTATTTTTTGGAACTGCTTTTACTTGAGGTTAGTGTCTATCAGAAACAGTCTCTCTATCTCCCAAGGTATGTAAGGTCTGCTTATGCACTACCCTTCCCGGATGTCACTTGTGAGATTACACCGAGTATTTTATTATTGTTGTTGTTGTTATTGTTGTTGTTGTTGGGTATTTTTGGTTCAGTAACTGCCAACTGGTTGCACTATAGTGCTGCACAATGTTTGAGTGGACAAGCATCTTTCTTTAAAAAAATGCTAAAATATAGGAAAAAAGGCTTATTCTATTCTTGTTACACCGAGCTGACTTCATGGATCCTTTAATATTTAATAACTCGTTGGCTCTTGATGCAGATTGAGATAGTATATGACTATGGCAAGGAAGAGGCTGAACTAGTATGATTTTCTTCCATGAAATGAATAAAAGGTAGAATCATCTTAACTCTTGCATCTTCACACATTTGTTGTGCCCAATTACTTTCATCTTCACAGCTAGCTTATAAATTTCTTGTCCACCAAAGTCAAAAATCTGATTTAAGTACTTCTTAGGCATGTTATCTGTAAAGCAAATCTTGATCCAAGAAAATCAGAGGTATGGATGATTTGAAACATACTAGAAAGAAGATAAGAAAATTAAAAAGAAAATTAAAGAATTTATATCCGGAATATAAACAACTTAGTATTACAAAAACTGATAACGATAAATTAAATAAGTTAATAAATACTATATCTAGAATAGAATATAAATATATTAAATACTTAAAGAAACAATGACTGATAACAATAACGAACACAGACAAAAGCTTAATGAAATAATTATAGTAAAAAGACAAAAATTGAGACATAGGCAACATAGACTTGCCAGTAATATATTTGCAGGAACTTGTAAAGAATCTATCGTAGCACAAAGAAAAACTATATTTTACCTACAACTACAAATAGACAGCTTAGAATATAAATTACAACATGACTTATAAATGAACAAAGAAGAATTTGCTATAGACGAAAAAACATATGAAAATCACGAAGGATTAAAAATAAAGATCATATTTTCAAATCTAGGAAGACGATATAAGAAAATAGGAGATAATTTAAGCCTAATGTTAGAAAAAGAATCCTTAAGATTAGAAGATAGCTTAACGGCAATGGTAAGACTTGCTAGAGAAAATGAAGAAATAGACCGAAAAAATGAGATAACTATCATTAAACAACAGGCAAAACAAGAAATACAACAAATTGAAGAAGTAAAAAATGACAGAATAATAGCCCTAGAAAAAGAATTAGCTAAGTTAAAAGAATTATATACGGCAAAACAAAAAGAAAAAGAAATTGAAGCAAAATTAAAAACTGAAATAGAAAAATTCAAGGAAAAACTACAAATAGAAGAACTAACCGAAGAAGAAGAATTAGGTATAAATGAGGTAAACGATAATCAGGCAGAACAGAGTTCGGAAATAAGTGAAACCTATACAGAAATGATAGCAAATGTAGCAAGCATAGACGAAAATATTGAAATAAATGCAGGAGATGTTGAAAAAGAAAAAGAACAAGAAGCTAGCACATCAGGAGTTAAAGACCCAAGAATATTAAATCCGACATACTATACAGTTAATTATGAGCAAACTGATAGGCAAGACAGTATATGAGATAAAAGATTAAATAAAAATGGACTCCAAAACCGACTAACCAGAATAATAATTTCTTAGATTTAGATTGTGTAACGGACATAAATAAAGCAATTCAACTATGGATAGGATATATAGCAAAACAGCTAATAGACAATAAAATAAGTCTAACAGAAGTACCAGGATACATAGAACGAACATTCTTAGGAACAGTAAAATTATGGTTACACAACTTATCAGAAGAAAGCATAAACGCATTAAGAAGTAGTAAAACTATAGACGGTAAAACAGCAACCACAGCTATGGATATTCTAAATAAATATGAAATGGCAATACGAAATGAATTTAACAGCACAACCACAGAAACAGAAGAACAAAATAAAGATAAACAATTAAACAGAAATTTAATGTTCAAATTAGCAATATGTAATATGTGTTACATAGATGAATATACATGTGTATTTAGAGAATATTATTACAGAGGAACATATACGCCAGAAGAAGCAAAAGAAGTAAGGAAATTATATTTTACAAAATTACCAGAACCATTTAGTTCAAAAATAATAAAAGATTGGAATGAAGCAGGATTACAAGATACTCTAGGAGCAAGAATAAGATTTTTACAAAAATGGTATTCAGATATATGTGAGAAATATAGGGAAGAAATGAAAATGGAAAAATCCATAATAAAAAATCTATCATGCTGTAAGGATAAAGTAGCACCCCAATTTGGATGTAAAGATAATTACTATAAAAAGAATAGAAAACGAGGAAAATTCAAAAGATATAAATCCCAATATAAATACAAAAGGCCTAGACGAAGATATTATGTAAAAAATTTTAACAATAAAAGACCATTTAAACCAAAAAAGAAAATAACTGAATGTACATGCTATAATTGTGGGAAACTAGGACATTTAGCTAGAAATTGTAAACTACCTAAAAATCCTAAGAAAAAGCAAATAGCAGAAATAATAATAAATAATGAAGAATATATGCAATTAGAATATCTAGATTATGAACTAGACAGTGACGATAGCATATATGAATTATCTGAAAATGAATTGAATGAAAAATTAGAAAAAGAAGAATTAGACGATAATGTCTGAAAAAGACATACAAATAATAGATAAAGAAGAACATATAAATGAAGAATACGCAGAACAGAAAGTTATATTTGATAGAAATATATTTGAACAGATAAAAGGAAAAGAATTAGATTTAAGTGTAGAAAAAATATTCAAAATACCAATGCTAAAAAATATATTTAAACGACAGAAAGAAGAATATTATGTGGTAAGTCAGAAAGAACATATAATAGATTGTAAATATACTAAAGGAAAAGCAAAAATACCTATAATAAATAAGAGAATAATAAATAAAGAAATACAAGCAATACAGGCTAAAGAACCAATAAAATATGTACATCTAGGAGGAACAGAAATATTAATAAAAGCATGTTTTAGAGAAGGTATAGATACACCTATAGAGATATATTTAGCAGATGACAGAATAATTGAACCTATAGGAAAAAGTATAATAAGTGCAGTAAAAGGAAATTTAATATATCAAAAATTTAAATTCATAATAAGTGCAATTATTCAGTAGCAATAAATGACAGGAATATAGATAAATCATTAGTACTATATTGGAAAATGACAGGAATAGAACTAGCCCCAGGCAGTAAAGTATTCACAGCAAGATGTAAAAATTTATATGTCTTAACAACAAAACATAAAATAACAGCAAAAAACAAAATTAACAGGATAAAAATAGAGAATCCATTTGAACAGATTGTCACAGTAATAGATAATAATGATTATAGCTATAAGGAAATTGACATAGAAGAAGATCTAGAAATAGTAAGCACAAAGATAAGCACATCTAAGAGAAAAAGTCATGGTAAAACAAGCGACAGGATAAGCACATCTAAGAGAAAAAGTCATGGTGAAATACCTCAATCATCAGGAAATTCAGTAAAAATAAAAGAAATAGAGCTATATCACTATTATATAACTGGAATATTAGAACAAAGAAAATTTATTATAACAATAAATACAGGTCAGGAAGAAAATTATATAACAAGAGAATTGGTAACAGAAGAAGAAATAAATTCTACAGAACAACTAGAATTACCAAAAGAATTTACAACATTAAAAGAAACAGTAGAAAAAGAATTAATCATTGGCGGGATGCCAATGGTAATAAATTTCAAAATATATCATGGAGATAAAAATATCATACTAGGAATAAAATGGTTAGAAGGCATGAAACCGTATAATTTAGAAAACACCCAGTTAACTGTTACATATAAAAATAAAAAAGTCAGAATAAAACGAACAATATGAAATAGAAATGAAAATTTATATACTTGCCAAAATAATAGTAGAAAATTACTACAATAGATACTATACCCCGATGATAGATACATGAGCAGAAGCTAATATGTGTAAACATAATTGTCTACCAGATGAAAAATGGGAAAAATTAACCACACCGATAGTAGTAAAAGGATTTAATAATGAAGGGAGCATGATAAATCATAAAGCAAAAAACATAAAACTACAAATATGGGATAAGATATTAACCATAGAAGAAATATATAGCTATGAATTCACAAACAAAGATATACTTTTAGGAATGCCGTTTCTAGAAAAACTATATCCACATATAATAACAAAAACGCACTGGTGGTTTACTACACCATGTAAACACAAAGTAGGAGCTAAAAGAGTATATAATAAAAATAGAAAACCTACCCCATGGATAAAAGGAAGTGAGAAAATCACCCAGAAATTAGAAAATATAAAAACAAATGAGCACAAAATAGAACTAATTATATTTGCTATAGATAAACTAAAAATCATTCAAGATCGATTAGAACCATTATATAGTGAAAATCCCTTAAAAGGATGGAAAAAACATAAAACCAAAGTAAAAATAGAATTAATTGATGAAAATAGTATAATTACCCAAAAACCTCTCAAATATAATTTTGACGACCTAAAAGAATTCAAAATGCACATAGAAGAATTATTAGAAAATAAATATATACAAGAAAGTAATAGCAAACATACAAGCCCAGCATTTATAGTAAATAAACATAGCGAACAAAAAAGAGGAAAAAGTAGGATGGTTATTGATTACAGAAATTTAAATGCCAAAACTAAAACATATAATTATTCAATACCAAATAAGATATTAAAAATAAGACAAGTCCAAGGATATAATTATTTTAGTAAATTTGATTGTAAATCAGGCTTTTACCACCTTAAGCTAGAAGAAGAATCTAAAAAGCTAACAGCATTTACAGTACCCCAAGGATTTTATGAATGGAACGTATTACCTTTTGGATATAAAAATGCACCAGGAAGATACCAGCATTTCATGGATAATTACTTCAACCAATTAGAAAATTGCATAGTATATATAGATGATATACTCTTGTATTCAAGAACACAAGATGAACATATAAAATTACTAGAAAAATTCATACATATTGTTACGTATTCAAGAATTAGTTTGAGTAAGAAAAAAGCTGAAATAATGAAAAATCAAATAGAATTCTTAGGAATAGAAATAGATAAAAATGGTATAAAAATGCAATCACACATATTACAAAATAATAAATTCTGATGAACAGATAGATACAAAAAAGAAATTACAGTCGTTTTTAGGCTTAGTAAATCAAGTAAGAGAATATATACCAAAATTGGCAGAAAGTCTAAAACCATTACATAACAAATTAAAGAAAGATGTAGAATATCATTTTAATGACAAATACCAAGAACAAATAAGAAAAATAAAATCACTATGTGAGAATTTACCAAAATTATGCTTCCCAGACGAAAATAAAAAATTCACCTATATAGTAGAATCCGATGCTAGTGAAATAAGCTATGGAGGAGTACTAAAATACAGGTATGACAAAGAAAAAATAGAACATCATTGCAGGTATTTTTCAGGTACATTTAAAAATCCCGAAATAAGATGGGAAATAAATAGAAAAGAATTATACTCAATATATAGATGTTTATTAGCTTTTGAACCATATATTGTATATGATAAGTTTATTATTAGAACAGATAATACGCAGGTGAAATGGTGGCTAACGAGGAAAGTACAAGACTCAGTTACAACCAAAGAAATACGGAGACTCGTATTAAATATATTAAACTTTACATTTACAATTGAAGTGATATGTACTGACAAAAATACAATTGCAGATTACATATCAAGACAAAGCTACTCAAACTGAGGAAACTACTATGGAAGATCTACTCAAAGTTATGACTACTCTTTGTAGAGAAGTCGATAACATAAATAAAGAAATACAACTAATCAAAGCTAGTCAGCAGCATGACTGCAAAAATGCAGAGCTATGTCAATCGGAAGACGTAAAACTTCCAGAGATACAAGGTGACATTAGGAAACACCAAAAAACCCATAACAATTATTTACTTCGTGCAGCTGCAGGTAGCACCTCAGGTAGCACATCATCTACAAAAGAAGAAAAAAGATATGTCAATACAAACTTGAATAAACTATTTGAAACACCATATATACCAAAATCCCAAAAACCCCCATTTACACCACCACAAGTAAATACATATAGAGACAGCCTGAACCAAGATAAAAAGACATACAACCACATAACCAGAGCATACATAGAAAATATCCACAAACTACAAACCTTTCTAAATAAAAACCCGAGATCCAAAACTACTACCAATCCAACAGAAGATTATATTACCCAGAACTTACAAGGATATAATAAGCTAATTGCCCTGCCAAAGACAAATGCAAATCTAGTAGCAACCTGCTACAATTATGGATTATTAAATACAGTATATACACAAACAGGAGAAGAAATAGCTACATTACCAGAATTATATAAAGCTTTTATGCAATACAAAAGAATAACTAAAGGAACATTGTTTTATATAAGAGCTTACTCAGCACCGGCCGAGATACTATATGACGAGATTAAACCAGTCATCCAAGTTATAAAGATAGGACTAACTAGGGAGATGATTATCCCAGAAAAGATAGAAGAACAAGAAGAGATACCAAAAGTATCAATACCGGAGTTTTATGCGGGAAAGAGAGTTATTGGACTAGCTACAATTTTAAACGAATTAA